>CALYLW010001295.1:0-312074 GCA_944989445.1 Ampullaceana balthica | reverse complement strand
ATTGGTCAACATATGCTTTGTGAATAGAAACAAATAAATATTACAACGTAATTGGTCAACATATGCTTTGTGAATAGAAACAAATAAATATTACAACGTAATTGGTCAACATATGCTTTGTGAATAGAAACAAATAAATATTACAACGTAATTGGTCAACATATGCTTTGTGAATAGAAACAAATAAATATTACAACGTAATTGGTCAACATATGCTTTGTGAATAGAAACAAATAAATATTACAACGTAATTGGTCAACATATGCTTTGTGAATAGAAACAAATAAATATTACAACGTAATTGGTCAACATATGCTTTGTGAATAGAAACAAATAAATATTACAACGTAATTGGTCAACATATGCTTTGTGAATAGAAACAAATAAATATTACAACGTAATTGGTCAACATATGCTTTGTGAATAGAAACAAATAAATATTACAACGTAATTGGTCAACATATGCTTTGTGAATAGAAACAAATAAATATTACAACGTAATTGGTCAACATATGCTTTGTGAATAGAAACAAATAAATATTACAACGTAATTGGTCAACATATGCTTTGTGAATAGAAACAAATAAATATTACAACGTAATTGGTCAACATATGCTTTGTGAATAGAAACAAATAAATATTACAACGTAATTGGTCAACATATGCTTTGTGAATAGAAACAAATAAATATTACAACGTAATTGGTCAACATATGCTTTGTGAATAGAAACAAATAAATATTACAACGTAATTGGTCAACATATGCTTTGTGAATAGAAACAAATAAATATTACAACGTAATTGGTCAACATATGCTTTGTGAATAGAAACAAATAAATATTACAACGTAATTGGTCAACATATGCTTTGTGAATAGAAACAAATAAATATTACAACGTAATTGGTCAACATATGCTTTGTGAATAGAAACAAATAAATATTACAACGTAATTGGTCAACATATGCTTTGTGAATAGAAACAAATAAATATTACAACGTAATTGGTCAACATATGCTTTGTGAATAGAAACAAATAAATATTACAACGTAATTGGTCAACATATGCTTTGTGAATAGAAACAAATAAATATTACAACGTAATTGGTCAACATATGCTTTGTGAATAGAAACAAATAAATATTACAACGTAATTGGTCAACATATGCTTTGTGAATAGAAACAAATAAATATTACAACGTAATTGGTCAACATATGCTTTGTGAATAGAAACAAATAAATATTACAACGTAATTGGTCAACATATGCTTTGTGAATAGAAACAAATAAATATTACAACGTAATTGGTCAACATATGCTTTGTGAATAGAAACAAATAAATATTACAACGTAATTGGTCAACATATGCTTTGTGAATAGAAACAAATAAATATTACAACGTAATTGGTCAACATATGCTTTGTGAATAGAAACAAATAAATATTACAACGTAATTGGTCAACATATGCTTTGTGAATAGAAACAAATAAATATTACAACGTAATTGGTCAACATATGCTTTGTGAATAGAAACAAATAAATATTACAACGTAATTGGTCAACATATGCTTTGTGAATAGAAACAAATAAATATTACAACGTAATTGGTCAACATATGCTTTGTGAATAGAAACAAATAAATATTACAACGTAATTGGTCAACATATGCTTTGTGAATAGAAACAAATAAATATTACAACGTAATTGGTCAACATATGCTTTGTGAATAGAAACAAATAAATATTACAACGTAATTGGTCAACATATGCTTTGTGAATAGAAACAAATAAATATTACAACGTAATTGGTCAACATATGCTTTGTGAATAGAAACAAATAAATATTACAACGTAATTGGTCAACATATGCTTTGTGAATAGAAACAAATAAATATTACAACGTAATTGGTCAACATATGCTTTGTGAATAGAAACAAATAAATATTACAACGTAATTGGTCAACATATGCTTTGTGAATAGAAACAAATAAATATTACAACGTAATTGGTCAACATATGCTTTGTGAATAGAAACAAATAAATATTACAACGTAATTGGTCAACATATGCTTTGTGAATAGAAACAAATAAATATTACAACGTAATTGGTCAACATATGCTTTGTGAATAGAAACAAATAAATATTACAACGTAATTGGTCAACATATGCTTTGTGAATAGAAACAAATAAATATTACAACGTAATTGGTCAACATATGCTTTGTGAATAGAAACAAATAAATATTACAACGTAATTGGTCAACATATGCTTTGTGAATAGAAACAAATAAATATTACAACGTAATTGGTCAACATATGCTTTGTGAATAGAAACAAATAAATATTACAACGTAATTGGTCAACATATGCTTTGTGAATAGAAACAAATAAATATTACAACGTAATTGGTCAACATATGCTTTGTGAATAGAAACAAATAAATATTACAACGTAATTGGTCAACATATGCTTTGTGAATAGAAACAAATAAATATTACAACGTAATTGGTCAACATATGCTTTGTGAATAGAAACAAATAAATATTACAACGTAATTGGTCAACATATGCTTTGTGAATAGAAACAAATAAATATTACAACGTAATTGGTCAACATATGCTTTGTGAATAGAAACAAATAAATATTACAACGTAATTGGTCAACATATGCTTTGTGAATAGAAACAAATAAATATTACAACGTAATTGGTCAACATATGCTTTGTGAATAGAAACAAATAAATATTACAACGTAATTGGTCAACATATGCTTTGTGAATAGAAACAAATAAATATTACAACGTAATTGGTCAACATATGCTTTGTGAATAGAAACAAATAAATATTACAACGTAATTGGTCAACATATGCTTTGTGAATAGAAACAAATAAATATTACAACGTAATTGGTCAACATATGCTTTGTGAATAGAAACAAATAAATATTACAACGTAATTGGTCAACATATGCTTTGTGAATAGAAACAAATAAATATTACAACGTAATTGGTCAACATATGCTTTGTGAATAGAAACAAATAAATATTACAACGTAATTGGTCAACATATGCTTTGTGAATAGAAACAAATAAATATTACAACGTAATTGGTCAACATATGCTTTGTGAATAGAAACAAATAAATATTACAACGTAATTGGTCAACATATGCTTTGTGAATAGAAACAAATAAATATTACAACGTAATTGGTCAACATATGCTTTGTGAATAGAAACAAATAAATATTACAACGTAATTGGTCAACATATGCTTTGTGAATAGAAACAAATAAATATTACAACGTAATTGGTCAACATATGCTTTGTGAATAGAAACAAATAAATATTACAACGTAATTGGTCAACATATGCTTTGTGAATAGAAACAAATAAATATTACAACGTAATTGGTCAACATATGCTTTGTGAATAGAAACAAATAAATATTACAACGTAATTGGTCAACATATGCTTTGTGAATAGAAACAAATAAATATTACAACGTAATTGGTCAACATATGCTTTGTGAATAGAAACAAATAAATATTACAACGTAATTGGTCAACATATGCTTTGTGAATAGAAACAAATAAATATTACAACGTAATTGGTCAACATATGCTTTGTGAATAGAAACAAATAAATATTACAACGTAATTGGTCAACATATGCTTTGTGAATAGAAACAAATAAATATTACAACGTAATTGGTCAACATATGCTTTGTGAATAGAAACAAATAAATATTACAACGTAATTGGTCAACATATGCTTTGTGAATAGAAACAAATAAATATTACAACGTAATTGGTCAACATATGCTTTGTGAATAGAAACAAATAAATATTACAACGTAATTGGTCAACATATGCTTTGTGAATAGAAACAAATAAATATTACAACGTAATTGGTCAACATATGCTTTGTGAATAGAAACAAATAAATATTACAACGTAATTGGTCAACATATGCTTTGTGAATAGAAACAAATAAATATTACAACGTAATTGGTCAACATATGCTTTGTGAATAGAAACAAATAAATATTACAACGTAATTGGTCAACATATGCTTTGTGAATAGAAACAAATAAATATTACAACGTAATTGGTCAACATATGCTTTGTGAATAGAAACAAATAAATATTACAACGTAATTGGTCAACATATGCTTTGTGAATAGAAACAAATAAATATTACAACGTAATTGGTCAACATATGCTTTGTGAATAGAAACAAATAAATATTACAACGTAATTGGTCAACATATGCTTTGTGAATAGAAACAAATAAATATTACAACGTAATTGGTCAACATATGCTTTGTGAATAGAAACAAATAAATATTACAACGTAATTGGTCAACATATGCTTTGTGAATAGAAACAAATAAATATTACAACGTAATTGGTCAACATATGCTTTGTGAATAGAAACAAATAAATATTACAACGTAATTGGTCAACATATGCTTTGTGAATAGAAACAAATAAATATTACAACGTAATTGGTCAACATATGCTTTGTGAATAGAAACAAATAAATATTACAACGTAATTGGTCAACATATGCTTTGTGAATAGAAACAAATAAATATTACAACGTAATTGGTCAACATATGCTTTGTGAATAGAAACAAATAAATATTACAACGTAATTGGTCAACATATGCTTTGTGAATAGAAACAAATAAATATTACAACGTAATTGGTCAACATATGCTTTGTGAATAGAAACAAATAAATATTACAACGTAATTGGTCAACATATGCTTTGTGAATAGAAACAAATAAATATTACAACGTAATTGGTCAACATATGCTTTGTGAATAGAAACAAATAAATATTACAACGTAATTGGTCAACATATGCTTTGTGAATAGAAACAAATAAATATTACAACGTAATTGGTCAACATATGCTTTGTGAATAGAAACAAATAAATATTACAACGTAATTGGTCAACATATGCTTTGTGAATAGAAACAAATAAATATTACAACGTAATTGGTCAACATATGCTTTGTGAATAGAAACAAATAAATATTACAACGTAATTGGTCAACATATGCTTTGTGAATAGAAACAAATAAATATTACAACGTAATTGGTCAACATATGCTTTGTGAATAGAAACAAATAAATATTACAACGTAATTGGTCAACATATGCTTTGTGAATAGAAACAAATAAATATTACAACGTAATTGGTCAACATATGCTTTGTGAATAGAAACAAATAAATATTACAACGTAATTGGTCAACATATGCTTTGTGAATAGAAACAAATAAATATTACAACGTAATTGGTCAACATATGCTTTGTGAATAGAAACAAATAAATATTACAACGTAATTGGTCAACATATGCTTTGTGAATAGAAACAAATAAATATTACAACGTAATTGGTCAACATATGCTTTGTGAATAGAAACAAATAAATATTACAACGTAATTGGTCAACATATGCTTTGTGAATAGAAACAAATAAATATTACAACGTAATTGGTCAACATATGCTTTGTGAATAGAAACAAATAAATATTACAACGTAATTGGTCAACATATGCTTTGTGAATAGAAACAAATAAATATTACAACGTAATTGGTCAACATATGCTTTGTGAATAGAAACAAATAAATATTACAACGTAATTGGTCAACATATGCTTTGTGAATAGAAACAAATAAATATTACAACGTAATTGGTCAACATATGCTTTGTGAATAGAAACAAATAAATATTACAACGTAATTGGTCAACATATGCTTTGTGAATAGAAACAAATAAATATTACAACGTAATTGGTCAACATATGCTTTGTGAATAGAAACAAATAAATATTACAACGTAATTGGTCAACATATGCTTTGTGAATAGAAACAAATAAATATTACAACGTAATTGGTCAACATATGCTTTGTGAATAGAAACAAATAAATATTACAACGTAATTGGTCAACATATGCTTTGTGAATAGAAACAAATAAATATTACAACGTAATTGGTCAACATATGCTTTGTGAATAGAAACAAATAAATATTACAACGTAATTGGTCAACATATGCTTTGTGAATAGAAACAAATAAATATTACAACGTAATTGGTCAACATATGCTTTGTGAATAGAAACAAATAAATATTACAACGTAATTGGTCAACATATGCTTTGTGAATAGAAACAAATAAATATTACAACGTAATTGGTCAACATATGCTTTGTGAATAGAAACAAATAAATATTACAACGTAATTGGTCAACATATGCTTTGTGAATAGAAACAAATAAATATTACAACGTAATTGGTCAACATATGCTTTGTGAATAGAAACAAATAAATATTACAACGTAATTGGTCAACATATGCTTTGTGAATAGAAACAAATAAATATTACAACGTAATTGGTCAACATATGCTTTGTGAATAGAAACAAATAAATATTACAACGTAATTGGTCAACATATGCTTTGTGAATAGAAACAAATAAATATTACAACGTAATTGGTCAACATATGCTTTGTGAATAGAAACAAATAAATATTACAACGTAATTGGTCAACATATGCTTTGTGAATAGAAACAAATAAATATTACAACGTAATTGGTCAACATATGCTTTGTGAATAGAAACAAATAAATATTACAACGTAATTGGTCAACATATGCTTTGTGAATAGAAACAAATAAATATTACAACGTAATTGGTCAACATATGCTTTGTGAATAGAAACAAATAAATATTACAACGTAATTGGTCAACATATGCTTTGTGAATAGAAACAAATAAATATTACAACGTAATTGGTCAACATATGCTTTGTGAATAGAAACAAATAAATATTACAACGTAATTGGTCAACATATGCTTTGTGAATAGAAACAAATAAATATTACAACGTAATTGGTCAACATATGCTTTGTGAATAGAAACAAATAAATATTACAACGTAATTGGTCAACATATGCTTTGTGAATAGAAACAAATAAATATTACAACGTAATTGGTCAACATATGCTTTGTGAATAGAAACAAATAAATATTACAACGTAATTGGTCAACATATGCTTTGTGAATAGAAACAAATAAATATTACAACGTAATTGGTCAACATATGCTTTGTGAATAGAAACAAATAAATATTACAACGTAATTGGTCAACATATGCTTTGTGAATAGAAACAAATAAATATTACAACGTAATTGGTCAACATATGCTTTGTGAATAGAAACAAATAAATATTACAACGTAATTGGTCAACATATGCTTTGTGAATAGAAACAAATAAATATTACAACGTAATTGGTCAACATATGCTTTGTGAATAGAAACAAATAAATATTACAACGTAATTGGTCAACATATGCTTTGTGAATAGAAACAAATAAATATTACAACGTAATTGGTCAACATATGCTTTGTGAATAGAAACAAATAAATATTACAACGTAATTGGTCAACATATGCTTTGTGAATAGAAACAAATAAATATTACAACGTAATTGGTCAACATATGCTTTGTGAATAGAAACAAATAAATATTACAACGTAATTGGTCAACATATGCTTTGTGAATAGAAACAAATAAATATTACAACGTAATTGGTCAACATATGCTTTGTGAATAGAAACAAATAAATATTACAACGTAATTGGTCAACATATGCTTTGTGAATAGAAACAAATAAATATTACAACGTAATTGGTCAACATATGCTTTGTGAATAGAAACAAATAAATATTACAACGTAATTGGTCAACATATGCTTTGTGAATAGAAACAAATAAATATTACAACGTAATTGGTCAACATATGCTTTGTGAATAGAAACAAATAAATATTACAACGTAATTGGTCAACATATGCTTTGTGAATAGAAACAAATAAATATTACAACGTAATTGGTCAACATATGCTTTGTGAATAGAAACAAATAAATATTACAACGTAATTGGTCAACATATGCTTTGTGAATAGAAACAAATAAATATTACAACGTAATTGGTCAACATATGCTTTGTGAATAGAAACAAATAAATATTACAACGTAATTGGTCAACATATGCTTTGTGAATAGAAACAAATAAATATTACAACGTAATTGGTCAACATATGCTTTGTGAATAGAAACAAATAAATATTACAACGTAATTGGTCAACATATGCTTTGTGAATAGAAACAAATAAATATTACAACGTAATTGGTCAACATATGCTTTGTGAATAGAAACAAATAAATATTACAACGTAATTGGTCAACATATGCTTTGTGAATAGAAACAAATAAATATTACAACGTAATTGGTCAACATATGCTTTGTGAATAGAAACAAATAAATATTACAACGTAATTGGTCAACATATGCTTTGTGAATAGAAACAAATAAATATTACAACGTAATTGGTCAACATATGCTTTGTGAATAGAAACAAATAAATATTACAACGTAATTGGTCAACATATGCTTTGTGAATAGAAACAAATAAATATTACAACGTAATTGGTCAACATATGCTTTGTGAATAGAAACAAATAAATATTACAACGTAATTGGTCAACATATGCTTTGTGAATAGAAACAAATAAATATTACAACGTAATTGGTCAACATATGCTTTGTGAATAGAAACAAATAAATATTACAACGTAATTGGTCAACATATGCTTTGTGAATAGAAACAAATAAATATTACAACGTAATTGGTCAACATATGCTTTGTGAATAGAAACAAATAAATATTACAACGTAATTGGTCAACATATGCTTTGTGAATAGAAACAAATAAATATTACAACGTAATTGGTCAACATATGCTTTGTGAATAGAAACAAATAAATATTACAACGTAATTGGTCAACATATGCTTTGTGAATAGAAACAAATAAATATTACAACGTAATTGGTCAACATATGCTTTGTGAATAGAAACAAATAAATATTACAACGTAATTGGTCAACATATGCTTTGTGAATAGAAACAAATAAATATTACAACGTAATTGGTCAACATATGCTTTGTGAATAGAAACAAATAAATATTACAACGTAATTGGTCAACATATGCTTTGTGAATAGAAACAAATAAATATTACAACGTAATTGGTCAACATATGCTTTGTGAATAGAAACAAATAAATATTACAACGTAATTGGTCAACATATGCTTTGTGAATAGAAACAAATAAATATTACAACGTAATTGGTCAACATATGCTTTGTGAATAGAAACAAATAAATATTACAACGTAATTGGTCAACATATGCTTTGTGAATAGAAACAAATAAATATTACAACGTAATTGGTCAACATATGCTTTGTGAATAGAAACAAATAAATATTACAACGTAATTGGTCAACATATGCTTTGTGAATAGAAACAAATAAATATTACAACGTAATTGGTCAACATATGCTTTGTGAATAGAAACAAATAAATATTACAACGTAATTGGTCAACATATGCTTTGTGAATAGAAACAAATAAATATTACAACGTAATTGGTCAACATATGCTTTGTGAATAGAAACAAATAAATATTACAACGTAATTGGTCAACATATGCTTTGTGAATAGAAACAAATAAATATTACAACGTAATTGGTCAACATATGCTTTGTGAATAGAAACAAATAAATATTACAACGTAATTGGTCAACATATGCTTTGTGAATAGAAACAAATAAATATTACAACGTAATTGGTCAACATATGCTTTGTGAATAGAAACAAATAAATATTACAACGTAATTGGTCAACATATGCTTTGTGAATAGAAACAAATAAATATTACAACGTAATTGGTCAACATATGCTTTGTGAATAGAAACAAATAAATATTACAACGTAATTGGTCAACATATGCTTTGTGAATAGAAACAAATAAATATTACAACGTAATTGGTCAACATATGCTTTGTGAATAGAAACAAATAAATATTACAACGTAATTGGTCAACATATGCTTTGTGAATAGAAACAAATAAATATTACAACGTAATTGGTCAACATATGCTTTGTGAATAGAAACAAATAAATATTACAACGTAATTGGTCAACATATGCTTTGTGAATAGAAACAAATAAATATTACAACGTAATTGGTCAACATATGCTTTGTGAATAGAAACAAATAAATATTACAACGTAATTGGTCAACATATGCTTTGTGAATAGAAACAAATAAATATTACAACGTAATTGGTCAACATATGCTTTGTGAATAGAAACAAATAAATATTACAACGTAATTGGTCAACATATGCTTTGTGAATAGAAACAAATAAATATTACAACGTAATTGGTCAACATATGCTTTGTGAATAGAAACAAATAAATATTACAACGTAATTGGTCAACATATGCTTTGTGAATAGAAACAAATAAATATTACAACGTAATTGGTCAACATATGCTTTGTGAATAGAAACAAATAAATATTACAACGTAATTGGTCAACATATGCTTTGTGAATAGAAACAAATAAATATTACAACGTAATTGGTCAACATATGCTTTGTGAATAGAAACAAATAAATATTACAACGTAATTGGTCAACATATGCTTTGTGAATAGAAACAAATAAATATTACAACGTAATTGGTCAACATATGCTTTGTGAATAGAAACAAATAAATATTACAACGTAATTGGTCAACATATGCTTTGTGAATAGAAACAAATAAATATTACAACGTAATTGGTCAACATATGCTTTGTGAATAGAAACAAATAAATATTACAACGTAATTGGTCAACATATGCTTTGTGAATAGAAACAAATAAATATTACAACGTAATTGGTCAACATATGCTTTGTGAATAGAAACAAATAAATATTACAACGTAATTGGTCAACATATGCTTTGTGAATAGAAACAAATAAATATTACAACGTAATTGGTCAACATATGCTTTGTGAATAGAAACAAATAAATATTACAACGTAATTGGTCAACATATGCTTTGTGAATAGAAACAAATAAATATTACAACGTAATTGGTCAACATATGCTTTGTGAATAGAAACAAATAAATATTACAACGTAATTGGTCAACATATGCTTTGTGAATAGAAACAAATAAATATTACAACGTAATTGGTCAACATATGCTTTGTGAATAGAAACAAATAAATATTACAACGTAATTGGTCAACATATGCTTTGTGAATAGAAACAAATAAATATTACAACGTAATTGGTCAACATATGCTTTGTGAATAGAAACAAATAAATATTACAACGTAATTGGTCAACATATGCTTTGTGAATAGAAACAAATAAATATTACAACGTAATTGGTCAACATATGCTTTGTGAATAGAAACAAATAAATATTACAACGTAATTGGTCAACATATGCTTTGTGAATAGAAACAAATAAATATTACAACGTAATTGGTCAACATATGCTTTGTGAATAGAAACAAATAAATATTACAACGTAATTGGTCAACATATGCTTTGTGAATAGAAACAAATAAATATTACAACGTAATTGGTCAACATATGCTTTGTGAATAGAAACAAATAAATATTACAACGTAATTGGTCAACATATGCTTTGTGAATAGAAACAAATAAATATTACAACGTAATTGGTCAACATATGCTTTGTGAATAGAAACAAATAAATATTACAACGTAATTGGTCAACATATGCTTTGTGAATAGAAACAAATAAATATTACAACGTAATTGGTCAACATATGCTTTGTGAATAGAAACAAATAAATATTACAACGTAATTGGTCAACATATGCTTTGTGAATAGAAACAAATAAATATTACAACGTAATTGGTCAACATATGCTTTGTGAATAGAAACAAATAAATATTACAACGTAATTGGTCAACATATGCTTTGTGAATAGAAACAAATAAATATTACAACGTAATTGGTCAACATATGCTTTGTGAATAGAAACAAATAAATATTACAACGTAATTGGTCAACATATGCTTTGTGAATAGAAACAAATAAATATTACAACGTAATTGGTCAACATATGCTTTGTGAATAGAAACAAATAAATATTACAACGTAATTGGTCAACATATGCTTTGTGAATAGAAACAAATAAATATTACAACGTAATTGGTCAACATATGCTTTGTGAATAGAAACAAATAAATATTACAACGTAATTGGTCAACATATGCTTTGTGAATAGAAACAAATAAATATTACAACGTAATTGGTCAACATATGCTTTGTGAATAGAAACAAATAAATATTACAACGTAATTGGTCAACATATGCTTTGTGAATAGAAACAAATAAATATTACAACGTAATTGGTCAACATATGCTTTGTGAATAGAAACAAATAAATATTACAACGTAATTGGTCAACATATGCTTTGTGAATAGAAACAAATAAATATTACAACGTAATTGGTCAACATATGCTTTGTGAATAGAAACAAATAAATATTACAACGTAATTGGTCAACATATGCTTTGTGAATAGAAACAAATAAATATTACAACGTAATTGGTCAACATATGCTTTGTGAATAGAAACAAATAAATATTACAACGTAATTGGTCAACATATGCTTTGTGAATAGAAACAAATAAATATTACAACGTAATTGGTCAACCTATGCTTTGTGAATAGAAACAAATAAATATTACAACGTAATTGGTCAACCTATGCTTTGTGAATAGAAACAAATAAATATTACAACGTAATTGGTCAACATATGCTTTGTGAATAGAAACAAATAAATATTACAACGTAATTGGTCAACCTATGCTTTGTGAATAGAAACAAATAAATATTACAACGTAATTGGTCAACCTATGCTTTGTGAATAGAAACAAATAAATATTACTACGTAATTGGTCAACCTATGCTTTGTGAATAGAAACAAATAAATAACCGTTGAAATTATTATCAAAAAAATTTTCAGATGCTTTAAGACACCTAGCTGACACATTCAAGTCTGTCCAACAAATTATTACTGATAATCTGGAAATTGTGGAAAAACAAAAACTGGAAAAGTAAGTTGATAATTAATTTGTTGGTCATAAGATGGTTGGTCATTATGTCTTTGTTCATAAGATGGTTGGTCATTACGTCTTTGTTCATAAGATGGTTGGTCAGCACGTCTTTGTTCATGAGATGGTTGGAAATGTGATAGCAGATTTTTAATTTAAAGGTCATCAATAAATTTCAAAAACTCTCCCACTGTGGCACATCTGACATTTGGTGACATGTTCATGTTAACATACTTGTTAAATAACTTGTTCTTGTTGACATACTTGTTAAATGACATGTTCATGTTGACATACTTGTTAAATGACATGTTCATGTTGACATACTTGTTAAATGACATGTTCATGTTGACGTACTTGTTAAATGACATGTTCATGTTGACGTACTTGTTAAATGACATGTTCATGTTGACATACTTGTTAAATGACATGTTCATGTTGACGTACTTGTTAAATGACATGTTCATGTTGACATACTTGTTAAATGACATGTTCATGTTGACATACTTGTTAAATGACATGTTCATGTTGACATACTTGTTAAATGACATGTTCATGTTGACATACTTGTTAAATGACATGTTCATGTTGACATACTTGTTAAATGACATGTTCATGTTGACATACTTGTTAAATGACATGTTCATGTTGACATACTTGTTAAATGACATGTTCATGTTGACGTACTTGTTAAATGACATGCTCCTGTCATCGATGGTTTGTTTGTTCCATAGGAAGAAAGCTACCAACCACCCCGGGGTCATGGACATTTTACAGCAACAACAAGAAAACTCTTTGGCCAGCATTCGACTGCCCAGAGACATTTCATCTGACATGAATTCCTCAGACCATGACGGTGTCAACAGACTCCAACTTGAACTTAACCCTGGTGTTGAGATGGTCATCCCCAGGTCCAAATCTCCTCTGGACTTTACCAACAGTGCTCTCTTCTCATCTATCAACAAATCCTTGACCAATGCCTCAGCCATGTTATCTCTTCCTAAAACAACTCTCAAAGAAAATCTTCAAAACTTGAATTTGATACGAAAAATTAGAAAGGGGAATGACAAGAATGGAGACAGGAGAGACAAGGGTCATTCTGACATGAGTTATGACAGCCGATCAAGTTTAATGGAAGCCACTAACAAAGATGTTGTTCTAGACAGCTGCGGCATTCTGGCGTCAAGCCCTAACCAGATTCTACTATCATCAATGCATCTGAAGGCTGAGAATAAACGCAGTTCAAATCATTCAGAATCATCTTTGAAAATGGAGGACCAACCATCCAGAGTTTTTACCTTTGACGACATGGCCTCCAATATTTTAAGCAGGCAAAATGCGAATGAAGACACAGACATCCTGACAAGCACGTACACAGACACCGCAGACAGCATTCACGTCTTTCAAGATGATCCAGCCACTAGTAACAAGTCTTCAGTCAGTGAAACTACTAACACACAAGACAAGGTCCTAAAGCACGATTGTCATGATGTACTAGATCACTTAGATGCTGTTGATAACGAAGTCGATGAAGAAGGTGATGAAGGTTACTGTGTGCTGGCCAATGAAGAGGTGCGCGCCATCTTAGATAAGTGTCACCAGCTCAATCACCCGCACATGAAGACGTCACTGAGTGACACAACTCTCAGCATGAATCTAGGCTCAGCACCGGACGAGAATATTCTTGTTGCCCAAACCACAAAGACAGACCCCAGGGACATTGTGTCCCGGTTCAAACTCAAGATGACCAGCTTGTCCAAGCCGTCCTCAAGTAAGCCAGTGGACCTGGTCACCACCAAGCCAACAGTACGCAAGTCCCAACACTCTGTCAGCTTGTATAATCAACTGAAAGTTGAACATCTTCCCAATGAAGAATGCAAATCAGTTTTTGTCTTTATATGAACATAAAATAATGACAAATTAGAGCTTAAAACTATATGCTTGACATAAGTTGCACAAATTATTGGTGACATAAATTAAATTTATTTTCAATTACATGTTATTAATTTATTTCTACAAATTTTTGACAATATGATTTTATAGGACAAAAATGATCTTTAAAAAATGCATTCTTGATATTTGTTAAATAAAGAGAATGTAAATTAATCAATAATTTCCCTTAGGGATGGCAATAGAGACTTATAACGTAGATCATAGATAGCCAGCCATTAGCATCAAAGAACTATGAGTTGTGATCAGTCAGTTGTATATGAGAGTTGATTCAGTCTGTCATTGATGATACAAATATTTGATTCAGTCTGTCATTGATGATACAAATATTTGATTCAGTCTGTCATTGATGATACCAATATTTGATTCAGTCTGTCATTGATGATACAAATATTTGATTCAGTCTGTCATTGATGATACAAATATTTGATTGTTTGATTCAGTCTGTCATTGATGATACAAATATTTGATTGTTTGATTCAGTCTGTCATTGATGATACAAATATTTGATTGTTTGATTCAGTCTGTCATTGATGATACAAATATTTGATTGTTTGATTCAGTCTGTCATTGATGATACAATATTTGATTGTTTGATTCAGTCTGTCATTGATGATACAAATATTTGATTGTTTGATTCAGTCTGTCATTGATGATACAAATATTTGATTGTTTGATTCAGTCTGTCATTGATGATACAAATATTTGATTGTTTGATTCAGTCTGTCATTGATGATACAAATATTTGATTGTTTGATTCAGTCTGTCATTGATGATACAATATTTGATTGTTTGATTCAGTCTGTCATTGATGATACAATATTTGATTGTTTGATTCAGTCTGTCATTGATGATACAATATTTGATTGTTTGATTCAGTCTGTCATTGATGATACAATATTTGATTGTTTGATTCAGTCTGTCATTGATGATACAATATTTGATTGTTTGATTCAGTCTGTCACTGATGATACAATATTTGATTGTTTGATTCAGTCTGTCATTGATGATACAAATATTTGATTGTTTGATTCAGTCTGTCATTGATGATACAAATATTTGATGGTTTGATTCAGTCTGTCATTGATGATACAAATATTTGATGGTTTTATTTCAGTTTGTTTCTAAATGAAGACCTCAAGGGAAGAAACGGCTATGTGACATTTTTTAAATTTTTTAGTTATCCCCTGTATCTGATAGAGGATCAAAAATAGAATGCACTGTTAGAGGTTTTTATAAAAAAAATATGTCTCTGACCCTATTGAAAATTCGAATCTATTTAGTTATTTAAAAAGAAATCTGTATAATTTTGAATGATAAAAGTTGAAAAGTTGAATATCTCAAAACTAAAAAAATGTGACATAGCCATTTCTTCCCTTGAGCTCTTCAAATATTTACATGGACATTACTGGTGTTCACAGTTTGTCATCTGGTTTCTAGTTAGTAAATAGGAATTATTTTGTTTACCTTTGGTAAGAAAACTCTAGGAATATACACATGTGTGGTACAAAAACTCTAGGAATATACACATGTGTAGTACAAAAACTCTAGGAATATACACATGTGTAGTACAAAGACTCTAGGAATATACACATGTGTGGTACAAAAACTCCAGGAATATACTCATGTGTAGTACAAAAACTCTAGGAATATACACATGTGTGGTATTGGTACAAAAACTCTAGGAATATACACATGTGTAGTACAAAAACTCTAGGAATATACACATGTTTAGTACAAAAACTCTAGGAATATACACATGTGTAATGTGTAGTAGAAAAAGGACAGTGGATTTAAATTGTATAGTTAACACCTAGTGCCAGTTTGGATTAGATTTAAGAATAGGTGGGTATACAAATATATTTGATCTTGGTTGTAGCAGTGATGCCTGGGCTGGGAGAAGAGTTTAGCCTCCTTCACCTTAAACAAATCATCTAACCCAGTGGTTCCCAACCTGTATGCGTTTTCTGGGGGTCGCCAAATGTCCACTAAAAAATATTCACTATAATGCAAATTTGCTCTATTTTGCAAAATCTTTATTGAAAATTACTTATTTAAATTTCATGGGGTCGCGGGTCACATGGCTTTGATAAAAAGAGTTCGCCACCCAAAAAAAGGTTGGGAACCACTAATCTAACCCTTCTGTATAACAATGTTCACCCCTGCTACAGACTCTGATTAGCATGTTTACTGTGATATTATAGTCGAAAACAATTCATTATTAATTTCAGGTAAAAAAATTTATTATTATGTGGGGAAGAAACTTTGATAGATTTCAGTTGTAATTTATTGAGTTGTAATTTATTGTATAAGTATAAGACCTTGTTTGAGAAAACATTTTTTATAGAAAATTTTGTTACAGAATTTATTTTAATTCTAAAAATTTATACCAGAAATATTTGATGTCTAAACTTTAAGACAGAAATATTTGATGTCTAAACTTTAAGACAGAAATATTTGATGTCTAAACTTTGAGGTCAAAAGTATTATTCTAAAATCTAAGCCAACGTCCTGCTCTCTTGATCCCATCCCCACTCCACTATTGGTTGAGTCATTAGATCTCTTACTCCCAACAGTAACTAATATAGTTAATGAAAGTCTAAAATCTGGCACCTTTCCTTCATTATGTAAATCTGCTATTATAAAACCCTTGCTGAAAAAAACAAGGGTTAGACCAAAACAATTTAAACAACTATCGACCTGTGTCTAATATTTCATTTTTGTCGAAAGTCATTGAAAAATTAGTCTTAAAACAACTGTTTTCTTATCTAAATGACCACACTCTTCTAAGTCCTAATCGGTCGGCCTACAGACCTTCTCACAGCACAGAGACCACCCTGTTGAAGGTAACAAATGACCTCCTACTCGCACTGGACAGTGGGAAAATTTCTATATTGGTCCTCTTAGATCTTAGTGCAGCCTTTGACACTGTCGATCATCAAACACTGCTGAAAACCCTGCAAAATTATTTTGGAATTTCTGGCTCAGTTCTGGCTTGGTTTCAATCATACTTATCTAACAGATCACAGGTAGTATCAGTAAGATGGCTGTATCTCTCACAAAGCTGACTTGCTTTATGGTGTGCCTCAGGGCTCTGTTTTGGGTCCGGTACTTTTTGTACTGTATACAAGGCCACTATTTCTACTGCTCGAAAAGCATTCAGTTAAAAGCCAATCATTTGCAGATGATACTCAGCTATATTCTCACATTGATCCCTCTAATATGGACTCCGCTGTCCTATTGATGCAAGAGTGCATTGGTGAGGTAAAGTCTTGGATGACGTTAAGCAAACTCAAGCTGAATGATGACATGACTGAAGCACTTCTATTTTGCAACAATAAATCACGCAGTACTTTGTCTCTTCCGAAGTCAATTCACGTAGCCAGTTCGGATATTCTGTTCAAAACATCGACTAGGAATCTTGGCTACATTATTTCTGACAACATGTCTATTAAACAACTTCATCAATCACATCTGTCGCTCTGCCATTCGTCAGATCAGCTCAATCCGTCATTACTTAACAGTTAGTGCAACAAAAACTCTAGTCTGTGCTCTTGTACTAGCTCGTATGTATTACTGCAATTCTCTTCTGTCAGGTGCGCCAAAACAATGCATTGAAAAACTACAGAAAGTTCAAAATTCAGCTGCCAGACTGGTGCTCAAGGCAAAAAAAACATGACCATGTTACTCCACTTCTTCGCTCACTTCATTGGCTGCCTGTACAAGCCCGTATTGATTACAAACAGGCCGTTCTCTGCCACAACTTCTTTTCGGACTCATGCCCATCGTATCTTACTGAACTTTTGTCGGTCTACTCACCCACTCGCCAGCTACGATCTTCTGCAGACACACGCGTTCTCTCTGTTCCTAAGACACGCACCAAAACATTTGGTGAAAGGTCGTTCTCTTTTTGTGCAGCCAAACAATGGAATTCTCTACCATTACACATACGTAGTATTCAAACAACCAAGTCCTTCAAGACTGCACTTAAGACACATCTTTTCAAAATTTATTTTCAAAATTAATGAAACTACATTTCTTGTAAATGATTAACGTAGCTTATGTATAATGTACTGTAATTTTTGTGTTTGTTATGATATGAAAGTTAATTTAATACTTATAGGTACGTTATTTCTTTCATGTAAAGCGCTGTGAGCCCAGTTCCTTACTGGGATACAGCGCTATATAAATAATCAATTTATTATTATTATTATTACTTTATGACAGAAATATTTGATGACGTTTTGGTTTGCCTGTCTTCACAGTTTTAAAAGCTAAAATAAAAAATGAAATTGATCTTTAGTTTGAATCGTAACTTGAAACATGTAAATTACACATGTAATTTACACATGTAATCATGCCATGACATAAATATGTAATCCATGTCTGGTGTCATGACAATTGAATTCAACTCTTGTCTTGATGTCATGAAGTTGTAGACGATAAATTAATTATTTTTTTTTAGTTTAAACAATTTTGTAACATTTAAAAAATAATACATGTGTCACTCAGTGTTTTATTGGCAGGGAAGATGCAACATAGAATTAAGAGATATTGAGCTGACCACTGACCACACAGGATGAAATAACATGTTTTCATTCTTAATATAGTTTATTTATTTAAAAGCCTCCACAAATTTTCCAATATGTATAACTGGCTGGTTATTCCGCTAATGGTAAAAATGCTTAACATTATCATATAAAGGCTATCATTTGTACACCTTGTCCATGCTGCATAGTGCAGCATAGTGGAAGAGGTTTCATTTTCAATGTTTTCCATTAAGCTTTATAAATTTTAGAATTTATAAAAAGTGTACTTAAAATTACCTTACAAGATATTTAGTTCATTATGAATTTATTTACTATGTTGACATGTCCGACTTATATAATGGAAGATGTTAAAATTAAATGTAAGGATTACCATGTAGAATTAAGGTTTCGAAAAAAAATCATTACTTATTTGTATTCTTTATTCAGGGTACCAGATTGGGTTACACTAAAGATTATTGATTGGTCATAATAGCTTCTGAAACTTGTATTAAAAGAAGGAAACCCTGAAAGGTATTGGTGTATAGATAAGGACTCAGCAAATAACCCTGAAAGGTATTGGTGTATAGATAAGGACTCAGCAAATAACCCTGAAAGGTATTGGTGTATAGATAAGGACTCAGCAAATAACCCTGAAAGGTATTGGTGTATAGATAAGGACTCAGCAAATAACCCTGAAAGGTATTGGTGTATAGATAAGGACTCAGCAAATAACCCTGAAAGGTATTGGTGTATAGATAAGGACTCAGCAAATATTTGATTAACGTACTAGGCACCATACTACCCACTGACAAGAGATATTAAATATTCAAAAATATTTTCCCTATTTAAAATATTTTGTCCATTCTGAGAGGTAAACTGGTGCAAAATGTCTGTGAAAATGGCATCTCCGCAGAGGTTATCCAGTTTTAATATGTGATTAGTTCATTAACACATATGTCAGTATATGTGATTAGTTCAGTAACACATATGTCAGTATATGTGATTAGTTCAGTAACACATATGTCAGTATATGTGATTAGTTCAGTAACACATATGTCAGTATATGTGATTAGTTCAGTAACACATATGTCAATTTTGAACACATCCTGAGTAAAGGTGAGAGGTACTGTTTACGTTTAGGGGTTAAAAAATTGAAAATACCCTTTGAATATAGGTAGAATTAAAATATTATCATGCACACCATCATTGAACTGTGAATGCAGAACTCAAGGATTTAATCACAAGTCTATTCTGTGATGTTTGTATAGTACTTTTAATGTTATTTAGTTTACAAATATTTATTAATATGAAAATAAAAACTTTTGACTGAAACATTTACAATATTTAAGTTTATGCCATATATTGTTAGAGCCAGTGAAGAACAAAGGGAAATTAACATCAAAAAAAAGAAAGAAAAATTAAAATTACATTTGTTTGAAATGTTATTGTGTGTATTAGTTTCCCCTTATGTTTTAGAAATTGACAAATCTTTGCAAGTCACTTTAACATGATTAGTGGTTCTTGTAGAAGCCAGTTTGCTTTTTAATAATTCATTTACATTCCTTGGTTGTTATTAGTTCTGTTTTTTATGTAATGGCCTTTAAAATATACATTCAATTTTACAGGATTTATTAAACAATTTAATGTTACTCTATTTAGCCATCGACTAACAGCTTATGCTTGGACTTTTGTGGCATTTCTCAATAATGTCTGTTGAACATAATTCAAGGTTATATTCCTGCTAACACAGTAAACTAAATGGAGTAATGTTTTGGCACATAAAACAAACTTAATGTCATGTAACTGACGACACATTAATGCCATAATTTAACTCAGAATTGTGTACACCAATTTGTCAAGGTCAATGACCCTACCTCCATAGATCCCATTCCTAAACCTTATTTGAGGTAACTTAAGTTGGAAATCTTTTGTCTATGAACACAATTGTCAAACAACTTTTAGAATAGTTCATGTTATAAAGAGTTTTTTGCCCAAAAAATCAACAAAGTTGAGTTGTAAAAAAGAAATATTAATTCATTAATAACCATTGGCATTGGATTTTTATTTTAAAAAATTAATTTACTTTTGTTGCAAGTTGTAAAACGATATCATGGAACATTTGCAACTTTTGTTGCAAGTTGTAAAACAATATAGTGGAACATTTGCAATGGATTGAAACCAATATAATCAACCTGTAAAAAATGCAAAAATCTTATGTTTTGTGGTTTTATCCTACTGTGGTAATGTTCATCTTTTGCATTAGAGTTAGAGAGTATATTGTTGCTGGGCAGAAAATAGACCAACTTACAGCAAGTGATTTTCCTCTTAACTGAGATCAACATTTTGATTCATTTCCTGTAACAGACAATTTAAAGGAGGAAAATTTAAAATCTGCAGTTTAATTTAAATGAATTCAGTTTTATATTAATGTTTATTTTTAAGGAATTAATTTTGTCCTGGGTTTCAAATAGAAGTTAATCAACACCTTAATCCATAACACTTTCCTGGTGTAAATATTTTCAAATTGTTTATGAATTATATCACAGTAACTATGTCAGTATTGATTCATTTCTGTTACAGCTTTGTGAAAAAACAATTGTACTGGAATATCTCTATTTTTGGCTTATTCAATGATGGCCGCCAGTATAATCAAGAATGTTGTACAAACTACTCACTTTGTACAATCTATTATTTGGAGATCTTTTTATTTTAGTAACTCTAATAAAGTAATATAGAGACAATAACAGGCACAAAATAAAAGAGACACATAAAGTAGAAATATACATCGTCGAAACACCACAAGAAAATAGTATCACCACTTTTTCAAGTTAACCAAGATTTATTCACCGAGCTTTGAATGAAGTGATCTATAGATTTGATTTTTCTGTCAGGATATCTCTCATCAATCTTTAAATTGAAAACTATGGGGCATTGGCGTTTGCTGTTTGTATACTTCATTTTACTTGAAAGCTTATTTTAATCATTGGTCAAAATGATGAGTTAACAAATAGAGCTTACAAACAACTATATAGTTGGGTTTTTTTTTGCATGTTGTATTTGTTGGCCTTTTTAAAAAATATAATCATTTATAAAAATGATGAATGAAACAATACAATCACAGGGTGTTTCTTATCAGCTTGATGGTCACATATACTTTTTGTGTTTGTTATGTCAACTTATGTGTATGTAACAGGTTAGACTTTCACTTAGACTACTTAGAGACATCATATGCGTTGCCTTGATGTCAGACTTTATGATGTAAGTTTGAAATTTTATGACGTAAGTGCAAAAATAATATTGTCGTGTAAGCTGTGTGTTAAATATCTTGTCTTCATCCTTAAGTGAACAAAACTATCAGGGTGTATAGTGTAGGGTGTATAGTGTATGGTGTATAGTGTATGGTGTATAGTTTAATTTACAAAGATGAAAATTTATTTATGTTTGTATCATTGATATGTGATAAGTTAAATGCAAACTTGTTATCTATTGTGTAATTGTAAGGTTATAATATCTATTGTTAAGGTTATTATATATATTGATAAGGTTATGTATATTGATAAGATTATTATATAATATTGATTCATTATCAAGGGTGTAAATGTGTTGTTTTACTACATGTAGATTGTTATCTATGATGCAGGAAAGTGAATTTGTTTTCTTGTTACAATTCAGTTATCAAGCAACTGAAATTACTGTATTATTTGTTGTGTTTTTTTATTAGTTCTCATGTCAGTAGTCCATGTTATTCTTGTCAGTTGCCTGTTTCTTTTTTTATTGTTGACTGCACAGCCGATTCCAATATTTTGTAAACATTTTTCAATTAGCTATAAGTAAAGCTTAAATTTGAGTTATGTTAGCAATAAGATATTCATGAAGTAATTGAACAGAATATTTAACATAAACTCAAAACTGAATCTATAAAAAATTATCAAAAATTCCTTTTCATGTTATAAAGGGCTAAGCCATCCATTTGGATGTGTTAGAATAAAAAAATCAATAAACATAAAAAGATATTTGTGAAACATTTATTCAAGTAGCCTATTTGACCTGTTCATTAGTACATGTACTTGGATCTATTAGCTGCTTGTTAAACTCTTCATTAGTACATGTACTTGGATCTATTAGCAGCTGCTTGTTAAACTCTTCATTAGTACATGTACTTGGATCTATTAGCTGCTAGTTAAACTGATTGATGTTAAATATTGATGATTGACCTCCTCTGTTTAGACGATGTGCTACTAATAACTAAAGAAATAAATGCATAATACAGGAACACTTTTTGGCTTGTTTTTGTTTCTTCTTTTTTTAATTATTTGAATGAGTGCCAAGGGCAGTGGAGATTTGTGGAGGGGAAATGGAACCTCACTCATCTACTCCCAGACTCGTCTACTCCCTGGCTCATCTACTCCCTGGCTCGTCTACTCCCTGGCTCGTCTACTCTCTGGCTCGTCTACTCCCTGGCTCATCTACTCCCTGGCTATCAAGGAAGTGGCTCATCTACTTGGATATTGGCAGGTTAACGGTAGGTGTAACATCAAGAAGACATTGGTTATTTGCTTGTATTAACTAGAAAACTTCAAAACATGGAGTAATAAGAATGTTTGGTTATGAGTTCAAGTTCAAGGTTATGAGCAAGGTTCTCTTTAACAGCAGTACAGATATCTGACCAATCAATGCCCAGCTGCAAATTTTGTAAATATTTCACACAAAATGGACTACGTGCAGCTTGGCAAACTAATATTTTTACTTTACAAACAGACCAACGAATCTTAGACTTAGAAGGAACAATGGTTATGAGCTGTGTTTAATTTAGACCTCTGTTGGAAAACTTTGTTGATACAGAAATACCACGATTGGCTGTTTAGACCCATACCCCGGTGATTGTGCAACTGTCTTGTTCATAAGACACGTACAGCACACCAATGATTGTGCAACTATCTTGTTGTATAGACACGTACAACAATGATCGTGTAATAACTGGGTTGTTGTATAGACACATACAACAATGATCGTGTAATAACTGGGTTGTTGTATAGACACATACAACAATGATCGTGTAATAACTGGGTTGTTGTATAGACACATACAACAATGATCGTGTAATAACTGGGTTGTTGTATAGACACGTACAACAATGATCGTGTAATAACTGGGTTATTTCAACTCATTCCTCAAACCTATATCACCTGCTGGCCTGCAGATATGCGGTATTGAGGACTATGGTCCATGATAAAGACATTTCGTTGCCTGCAATAGTATTTCAGAAATGTAAAAATATGGTCCCTAGTTTATTTAAATTTAAGAGTGAACATAATTATTGTAGATATTTTAAAATAGTACTTCTAGATTTCATATATTGAGATGAAATCTTTTCTTTTGTTTTTTAACTTTGATTTGATGGGGAAAAAATGGATTAAGAGACCAAGGAATGATTGGAAGGAGAGCCGTCTTTACACTATGTTGGGCCCCCGGGCAAAGAAATAGTGTTGGGAATAAAAAAAATAATATATATTTAATATGTATAAATAAACATATTCTCATGGGGCCCCTATGCTCGTGGGCTCCCGGGCAAATGCCCAACGGGCCTGTGCGTTAAGACGGCCCTGATTGGAAGAGGGAAAAAAAGAGGGAGCCATGGATGAGAGAAAGAGAACAGAGTTATGAGCATTATAAATATAAAATAACGCATGTATTATGTATGTACAGTTTCAGTAATATATAATGTTAAATTATTATTACAATCATGATTATAGTTCACAATAGCACATTTAATTTGAACACACAAATACTCCAGTACCTAACAATACATTAATAAGGTGTTACAATTATTCATCAGAATAATATATTGTAAGAATGTTTTATCTAAGAACAAAACAAAACCAGTTTTACACAAGACTCAATTGAGAAAAATTAATAAACACAAAATAATAATATTAAGTTAATAATAATGAACTTGAAAAAATGTTAAATCTTAATATTGTACTCATTATATTAAATTTTAAATTAAGTTATCCTCAATTAGGTTCACTCGAGGTGCGATATAGCACTTCAGGGAATGCAAAGTAAAATAATTTAAAAACAGGGGAAGTCACTGACTTTCAATTAAAGATCATAATACACGTAGTTAGTGAACATTGTTTTCTTATCAAAATGTTACTATAAATAGGCCTAATAATTCAGTGTTATATATCTAAAATCATTTATTACTTGTAATTGCAGAAACGAGAAGCCCATGTTGTATCCTATTTAAATTCTTGAATAAAGGAATGTTTAGGTCTGCAGAATATGAATAAAAAGATCGGTCAACTATGTTTCAAAACATGTATGATAATGTATGTTTTAAAGAAAGTTACATTCCAAAACACTGACACTGGGTTGCCTTGACTTTATACTAGTCTGTACTAGTCTGTATTAATGATTTAAATAACTTTTTAACAGTCGAATATCATGAGTTAATGTCAGCCAGAACTGACCGAGTTTTCTTCTGTCCCGTCCCGGCCCGGAGTAAAATAACACTAAAATTAATTGATAAGGCTAATCTTTCGACATTTGTCGTCGCCCTTGGGGAAGGGAGGTATCCCCCTTCCAGCCCACTCTTCCTACGTCACTGAGTACATACGCTTGTAATTGTAGTAAATATTGAAGGCATTTATCCTGCTAAGTGTTGTCTTCCTAAACAATTTATATAGAAATGAACGTTTAGTTGTAGAAACTGAGAGAAAAGTATTTCTTTGGTCTTGATAATTAATTACACCCAGTTCTTATTTACTGTAATTAATTTCAAAGGCATAAGTTGTTTATTGTTACCTGGCCAACTGCATGCCAAATTGGTTTCATACGTGGAAGTAAATTACACATTCATGTGCCAAAAAAAAAGTTATTGCAGTTTTCTTTCCCCAAAATTAGATAATGTACAATGTATTTTAGTAAAATATAAATGCGAAAGATTCAATGGATGTTTCAATGAATGATTTGCAAGAATTTATTTATTAAACTTAGTTTAAAATCTCAAGCTCTGATAAAAGTACACAAATGACTTTCAAATGCGCAATCTTATGACGGAACGTATTATTATTTTGTTAATTAATTATCTTATTTTATCTGTTACAGACGCTCCTTCTATACAGAAGATTATTGCGTCATACGCTTATCTACGTACTAAAGTCTAAAGTTGACTGGAAAAAGTAATTATTTTTCAAGGCAAATCTAACTACCGAGTACAATAAAGATGCAAAATATTTAAAATCCTTTTTTTAAAAAAATATTTATTTAAATCTTTGGGGTGAAACAAAGTGCTATATACATTAGTTGACTTCCTGAGTGTCTACTGTCTCTCAATAGCATTATCCATGCAACTCTAAAAATGAAATTACATGTACTCACTCTATTAACATTCCGCATTAAAAAAAACCATAAAGACTGCAAATTGTGGTAATTAAATCTTTATAAATCTGTTTTTTTTATTTGGCTTACAGACTGAAGACATCAAAGGTTTGATGTGTCCCTTTGTTTGAGCTCAACTTTTCTTTGCACCAAATTATTATCATTAAATCTACAATCACCTTAAGGCCTTAAGGCAACTAATATGTCAAAGAGCCTAGAAGTTGCCTAGAAGTAGACGCAGCTGATGGACAATAGCCGTCAAATGGATCATTCGGTCAGGGATGGGTTCTTTAAAAAAAATAAATCGCCTGTGAAAAATCGCTCGTAAATTCATTTATTTTTCCCCAAGCATACCTTTAATTTTCCATCACTTTAGTACGTAAATAAAGAAAGAAGAAAAAAGTTTTTTCCTTAATATTATTTAGCTGAAATTACTATGTACTGTTAATTGTTTGAAAGCAAGTTAATTGTTTCAGTTAAAATGTTTTGAATTTTACAAGACAGACTAACTACACAGATAGCAGGCAGACACCTTACTCATTTTCCAACAGATAGAAATTTTATACCGAAAATGATTTAGCTAATACCTCAATATAATTATTTACTTTATGTCATTTATTTTTTCACAATAAGAGAAAAATTATTTGAATAGAAGGACTTTTAAGGTCGAATTGTCATGTAGTAAAAGTCATAGAGTCATAAGTATATTTGGTAAATGTGGAGTTCACTTTTGATAAATATGAGTTCCCAGTTTCGGGAAGTGGGTTTGGTTTAGCTGACACACCAAAAAAACATTGGTACAAGTTAGTGAGTTGAATAAATGTGTGTGGCTGGGGGACGGGGGACTTTATTGCGTCATCAGATTTAGTTAATGATGATAATCAAATAAAGTCACTAGTAGTATGTACAGCTTTCTTTCATTCTGATATTTGGTGAGGTGCCAAGGGAGGTTATTGCGGTAGTATAGTAGAGATGGATCAATAGGCTCTAAACTCATGAATCATGAAATAGAAATCAGAAATTTAAGTACGAATAAGAATTTAAAACAAAATATAAAAACAAAAAATCTTCCACAGCAGAAAAGATTCAAAATACGTCATAATAGTTAATGGAGATATCAAAATATGTGGTAATAATTTATGGACAGATCAAATGGCAGGGAATCCCATCCATGGTTGTGACCTAAATGTTTTATGTAGTATGTCACATCATCGCATCAATCAGCTGACAGAATCGGACCTCCTATGACATAGGTCATCACATCCATCAGCTGACAGAATCGGACCTCCTATGACATAGGTCAGCACATCCATCAGCTGACAGAATTGGACCTCCTATGACATGTAGCAAATTAGGTCATCACATCAGTCAGCTGACTGAACTGGACCTCCTATGACATGTAGCACATTAGGTCATCACATAAATCCGCTGACAGAATTGGACCTCCTATGACATGTAGCACATTAGGTCATCACATAAATCAGCTGACAGAATTGGACCTCCTATGACATGTAGCACAGCAATTTTGTCGAAAGCTTTGGTACCGACACATCTTAAGCCGACCTGCCAACACGCATGATTTCGTAGTATCTTTACACTCTGCTTTACCTGTAAGATAGAAATGAAATATTTTATTTGATGGTAATGACACAAATAATTATAAATACTTTTTAAGGGAGCTTAATAGTACAGTGACCAGTGCCGGCATTAGGCCACTGCAACCTATGCGGCCTCGGTGGGACCCACGCTTTCATATGCCCCACCAATCTTAATTTTCACTTATTATCCTTATTAATACCTTATCCCAAACTGGGCCCCGAGCAAACCGTTTCGCTTACTAAGCCGCATAGGGCCCCACAAATTGCTAAGACCAGCCCTGACAGTGACTCATGTTACTAAGCCGCATAGGGCCCCACAAATTGCTAAGACCAGCCCTGACAGTGACTCATGTTACTAAGCCGCATAGGGCCCCACAATTGCTAAGAACAGCCCTGACAGTGACTCATGTTACTAAGCCGCATAGGGCCCCACAATTGCTAAGACCAGCCCTGACAGCGACTCATGTTACTAAGCCGCATAGGGCCCCCCCACGATTGCTAAGACCAGCCCTGACAGTGACTCATGTTACTAAGCCGCATAGGGCCCCCCCCACAATTGGTAAGACCAGCCCTGACAGTGACTAATGTTACTAAGCCGCATAGGGGCCCCCCCAGCACAGGCCCCCAGCACATGGTCCCCCCAGCACAGGCCCCCAGCACAGGGCCCCCCAGCAAAGGGCCCCCCACAATTGCTAAGACCAGCCCTGACAGTGACTCATGCTGGGATGTATATTTGTATATATTAATATATAACGTAAAATAAGCTTTTGATAAAAATAATTTCGTACCTTGAACACATCTGAGTTTGCAGTTTTTAGAAGATATTGGCTTTTTGTCCATCAAGCAAGACCCTGTAGCCACTTGGCCGGTGGACTTCCAAATACAAGTCACAGGTCGAGTTTTTTTACCTGAGTCTCCACATTTCTGTCCATGACACTGAAACAAGTGGTGGTGATGTTGTTGATGTTGGTGATGTTGTTGATGTTGGTGATGTTGTTGATGTTGGTGATGTTGTTGATGTTGGTGATGTTGGTGATGTTGTTGATGTTGGTGATGTTGTTGATGTTGGTGATGTTGTTGATGTTGGTGATGTTGTTGATGTTGTTGATGTTGGTGATGTTGTTGATGTTGGTGATGTTGTTTTGAAGTTAGGAATGATGGACATATTTGTGGTAGACAAATTTATTGGACATGAATGATATGTTTGAGTGAGATAGGAATAGGACGTAGAAGTGAATGGTAAATACGCGCGGAGAATAGGCATGGATGATTGGCAAATGATGGTAGCCATGGATGGTATGTATGAATGGTATGCATGTATTTTATGTATGAATGGTATGTATGAATGGTATGTATGAATGGTATGTATGAATGGTAGGCCATGGATGGTATGTATGAATGGTAGGCCATGGATGGTATGTATGAATGGTAGGCCATGGATGGTATGTATGAATGGTAGGCCATGGATGGTATGTATGAATGGTAGGCCATGGATGGTATGTATGAATGGTAGGCCATGGATGGTATGTATGAATGGTAGGCCATGGATGGTATGTATGAATGGTAGGCCATGGATGGTATGTATGAATGGTAGGCATGGATGGTATGTATGAGTGGTAGGCCATGGATGGTATGTATGAATGGTAGGCATGGATGGTATGTATGAATGGTAGGCCATGGATGGTATGTATGAATGGTAGGCATGGATGGTATGTATGAGTGGTAGGCCATGAATGGTATGTATGAATGGTAGGCATGGATGGTATGTATGAGTGGTAGGCCATGGATGGTATGTATGAGTGGTAGGCCATGGATGGTATGTATGAATGGTAGGCATGGATGGTATGTATGAGTGGTAGGCCATGGATGGTATGTATGAGTGGTAGGCCATGGATGGTATGTATGAGTGGTAGGCCATGGATGGTATGTATGAGTGGTAGGCCATGGATGGTATGTATGAATGGTAGGCATGGATGGTATGTATGAGTGGTAGGCCATGGATGGTATGTATGAATGGTAGGCATGGATGGTATGTATGAGTGGTAGGCCATGGATGGTATGTATGAATGGTAGGCCATGGATGGTATGTATGAGTGGTAGGCATGGATGGTATGTATGAGTGGTAGGCCATGGATGGTATGTATGAGTGGTAGGCCATGGATGGTATGTATGAGTGGTAGGCCATGGATGGTATGTATGAATGGTAGGCATGGATGGTATGTATGAGTGGTAGGCATGGATGGTATGTATGAATGGTAGGACATGGATGGTATGTATGAGTGGTAGGCCATGGATGGTATGTATGAATGGTAGGCCATGGATGGTATGTATGAGTGGTAGGCCATGGATGGTATGTATGAATGGTAGGCCATGGATGGTATGTATGAGTGGTAGGCCATGGATGGTATGTATGAGTGGTAGGCCATGGATGGTATGTATGAATGGTAGGCCATGGATGGTATGTATGAATGGTAGGCCATGGATGTTATGTATGAATGGTAGGCCATGGATGGTATGTATGAATGGTAGGCCATGGATGGTATGTATGAATGGTAGGCCATGGATGGTATGTATGAATGGTAGGCCATGGATGGTGTGTATGAGTGGTAGGAATGGATGGTATGTATGAATGGTAGGCCATGGATGGTATGTATGAGTGGTAGGCCATGGATGGTATGTATGAGTGGTAGGCCATGGATGGTATGTATGAGTGGTAGGCCATGGATGGTATGTATGAATGGTAGGCCATGGATGGTATGTATGAGTGGTAGGCCATGGATGGTATGTATGAGTGGTAGGCCATGGATGGTATGTATGAGTGGTAGGCCATGGATGGTATGTATGAATGGTAGGCCATGGATGGTATGTATGAGTGGTAGGCCATGGATGGTATGTATGAATGGTAGGCCATGGATGGTATGTATGAGTGGTAGGCCATGGATGGTATGTATGAGTGGTAGGCCATGGATGGTATGTATGAATGGTAGGCCATGGATGGTATGTATGAGTGGTAGGCCATGGATGGTATGTATGAGTGGTAGGCCGTGGATGGTATGTATGAGTGGTAGGCCATGGATGGTATGTATGAATGGTAGGCCATGGATGGTATGTATGAGTGGTATGCCATGGATGGTATGTATGAATGGTAGGCCATGGATGGTATGTATGAGTGGTAGGCCATGGATGGTATGTATGAGTGGTAGGCATGGATGGTATGTATGAATGGTAGGCCATGGATGGTATGTATGAGTGGTAGGCCATGGATGGTATGTATGAGTGGTAGGCCATGGATGGTATGTATGAATGGTAGGCATGGATGGTATGTATGAGTGGTAGGCCATGGATGGTATGTATGAATGGTAGGCCATGGATGGTATGTATGAGTGGTAGGCATGGATGGTATGTATGAATGGTAGGCATGGATGGTATGTATGAGTGGTAGGCATGGATGGTATGTATGAGTGGTAGGCATGGATGGTATGTATGAGTGGTAGGCATGGATGGTATGTATGAATGGTAGGCATGGATGGTATGTATGAATGGTAGGCCATGGATGGTATGTATGAATGGTAGGCATGGATGGTATGTATGAATGGTAGGCATGGATGGTATGTATGAGTGGTAGGCATGGATGGTATGTATGAGTGGTAGGCTTGGATGGTATGTATGAATGGTAGGCATGGATGGTATGTATGAATGGTAGGCATGGATGGTATGTATGAGTGGTAGGCATGGATGGTATGTATGAGTGGTAGGCATGGATGGTATGTATGAGTGGTAGGCATGGATGGTATGTATGAATGGTAGGCATGGATGGTATGTATGAATGGTAGGCCATGGATGGTATGTATGAATGGTAGGCATGGATGGTATGTATGAATGGTAGGCATGGATGGTATGTATGAGTGGTAGGCATGGATGGTATGTATGAATGGTAGGCATGGATGGTATGTATGAATGGTAGGCATGGATGGTATGTATGAGTGGTAGGCATGGATGGTATGTATGAGTGGTAGGCATGGATGGTATGTATGAGTGGTAGGCCATGGATGGTATGTATGAATGGTAGGCATGGATGGTATGTATGAGTGGTAGGCCATGGATGGTATGTATGAGTGGTAGGCATGGATGGTATGTATGAATGGTAGGCATGGATGGTATGTATGAGTGGTAGGCATGGATGGTATGTATGAGTGGTAGGCATGGATGGTATGTATGAGTGGTAGGCATGGATGGTATGTATGAGTGGTAGGCATGGATGGTATGTATGAGTGGTAGGCATGGATGGTATGTATGAATGGTAGGCATGGATGGTATGTATGATGGTAGGCATGGATGGTATGTATGAATGGTAGGCATGGATGGTATGTATGAATGGTAGGCATGGATGGTATGTATGAATGGTAGGCATGGATGGTATGTATGAATGGTAGGCATGGATGGTATGTATGAGTGGTAGGCATGGATGGTATGTATGAATGGTAGGCATGGATGGTATGTATGAGTGGTAGGCATGGATGGTATGTATGAATGGTAGGCATGGATGGTATTATCAGTGGTAGGCATGGATGGTATGTATGAATGGTAGGCATGGATGGTATTATCAGTGGTAGGCATGGATGGTATGTATGAATGGTAGGCAATGGATGGTATGTATGAGTGGTAGGCATGGATGGTATGTATGAATGGTAGGCATGGATGGTATGTATGAGTGGTAGGCATGGATGGTATTATCAGTGGTAGGCATGGATGGTGTGTATGAATGGTAGGCATGGATGGTATTATCAGTGGTAGGCATGGATGGTGTGTATGAATGGTAGGCATGGGTGGTATAAAAGTGCAATGTATGGATGATAGGCGTGTATCATTTCTATTGCAGCTAGTCAAGAATCCTAGTCATTTACACAGTGCATCTCTACTACCCTCCCCCTCCCTGCATAGTATTAGATGATAGTATCTTAGCTAGAAGATAAAGTGTTTACTTTTTATGAGATGATAGTATATTAGCTAGAAGTAGAAGATAAAGTGTTTACTGTTTTTAATCATGACCAAAAGTGCCTCACTTCTAGGATAGAAGTAGAATAATATGGAATAGAAATATGAACGTTGAAAATAAACTCCCCCCCCTCCCCCCCCCCTTTTTTTCCTATAACTATCAAAGTGGATTTTTAAAGTAAAGGTTTCCTGTAAAATGTTACCATAGACCAAGGACCAGTTTTACCAGTGACCAGTTTTACCTTAGACCAAGGACCAGTTTTACCATAGACCAGTGACCAGTTTTACCATAGACCAAGGACCAGTTTTACCTTAGACCAGGGACCAGTTTTACCATAGACCAAGGACCAGTTTTACCATAGACCAAGGACCAGTTTTACCAAGGACCAGTTTTGCCATATACCAAGGACCAGTTTTACCATAGACCAGTGACCAGTTTTACCATAGACCAAGGACCAGTTTTACCTTAGACCAGGGACCAGTTTTACCATAGACCAAGGACCAGTTTTACCATAGACCAAGGACCAGTTTTACCAAGGACCAGTTTTGCCATATACCAAGGACCAGTTTTACCGTAGACCAAGAACCAGTTTTACCAGGGACCAGTTTAACCATAGGCCAGGGACCAGTTTTACCATAGACCAAGGACCAGTTTTACCTTAGGCCAGGAACCAGTTTTACCATAGACCAGTTTTACCTTAGACTAGGGACCAGTTTTACCTTAGACCAAGGACCAGTTTTACCATAGACCAAGGACCAGTTTTACCTTAGAGCAGGGACCAGTTTTATCTTAGACCAAGGACCAGTTTTACCTTAGACCAACGACCAGTTTTACCTTAGACCAGGGACCAGTTTTACCTTAGACCAAGGACCAGTTTTACCTTAGACCAAGGACCAGTTTTACCTTAGACCAAGGACCAGTTTTACCAGTGACCAGTTTTACCTTAGACCAAGGACCAGTTTTACCATAGACCAGTGACCAGTTTTACCATAGACCAAGGACCAGTTTTACCTTAGACCAGGGACCAGTTTTACCATAGACCAAGGACCAGTTTTACCATAGACCAAGGACCAGTTTTACCAAGGACCAGTTTTGCCATATACCAAGGACCAGTTTTACCATAGACCAGTGACCAGTTTTACCATAGACCAAGGACCAGTTTTACCTTAGACCAGGGACCAGTTTTACCATAGACCAAGGACCAGTTTTACCATAGACCAAGGACCAGTTTTACCAAGGACCAGTTTTGCCATATACCAAGGGACCAGTTTTACCATAGACCAAGAACCAGTTTTACCAGGGACCAGTTTAACCATAGGCCAGGGACCAGTTTTACCATAGACCAAGGACCAGTTTTACCTTAGACCAGGGACCAGTTTTACCATAGACCAGTTTTACCTTAGACTAGGGACCAGTTTTACCTTAGACCAAGGACCAGTTTTACCATAGACCAAGGACCAGTTTTACCTTAGAGCAGGGACCAGTTTTATCTTAGACCAAGGACCAGTTTTACCTTAGACCAAGGACCAGTTTTACCTTAGACCAGGGACCAGTTTTACCTTAGACCAAGGACCAGTTTTACCTTAGACCAAGGACCAGTTTTACCTTAGACCAGGGACCAGTTTTACCATAGACCAGTTTTACCTTAGACCAGGGACCAGTTTTACCTTAGACCAAGGACCAGTTTTACCTTAGAGCAGGGACCAGTTTTATCTTAGACCAAGGACCAGTTTTACCTTAGACCAACGACCAGTTTTACCTTAGACCAGGGACCAGTTTTTACTTAGACCAAGGACCAGTTTTACCATAGACCAGTTTTACCTTAGACCAGGGACCAGTTTTACCTTAGACCAAGGACCAGTTTTACCTTAGACCAGGGACCAGTTTTACCATAGACCAGTTTTACCTTAGACCAACGACCAGTTTTACCTTAGACCAGGGACCAGTTTTACCTTAGACCAAGGACCATTTTTACCATAGACCAAGGACCAGTTTTACTATAGACCAGGGACCAGTTTTACCTTAGACCAAGGACCAGTTTTACCTTAGAGCAGGGACCAGTTTTACCTTAGACCAAGGACCAGTTTTACCTTAGACCAGGGACCAGTTTTACCTGAGACCAGAGACCAGTTTTACCTTAGACCAAGGACCAGTTTTACCTTAGACCAGGGACCAGTTTTACCTTAGACCAGGGACCAGTTTTACCTTAGACCAGGGACCAGTTTTACCATAGACCAAGGACCAGTTTTACCTTAGACCAGGGACCAGTTTTACCATAGACCAAGGACCAGTTTTACCTTAGACCAGGGACCAGTTTTACCATAGACCAAGGACCAGTTTTACCTTAGACCAGGGACCAGTTTTACCATAGACCAGGGACCAGTTTTACCTTAGACCAGGGACCAGTTTTCCATACGGCGGCACAATCCTGGCCACAAATCGCAATGGTGTCTGGTTTTAACAGTCCGATCTTCTGACATTCTTCATCTGGGATGACCTTGATAAAGTTGCGTGTGACGTAAGCACAGGACACCGTCCTGTTAATCTGACCTTTTATTTGACAGGCCGCTGAGCAGTCTGACCAATCGCCGGTGATGTACGTCGGTCCGCTGGAGACGTTTAGGCTCTGGTCCCTCTGCTGGTCAATGTCCACTGGACTTGTTGACTGAACGAGTTGACCTTGACCTTGAGCCTTGCCGCTTTTAGAGCTGGGCAATTTCTGAGCGTCAATTTTGGATTTAATCCACTTTTTATATGTGGAAGTCGCAAGATCTTGTTGGCTGTTGAGTTATTGGTGGACATATTTATCTTATCTGTTAATGACTCTCCTTTTATACATATGTTATTGATGGACATATTTATCTTATCTGTTACATGCCCTCCTTTTATACAGAAGATTATTGCGTCCTACATTTATGTCTAGTCTTTCATTTTTATTAGGGTTTTAAATGTTGATAAAGTGTTGGTTTTCCTGGTTTCCTCAGACAACCCATTCCACGCCAGACAACCCATTCCACGCCAGACAACCCATTCCACGCCAGACAACCCATTCCACGTCCGAATTCCAGACGGGAGGAACGATAATTTGTTTGTGTTTGTTCTTTCATACGGAATAAGATAAGTGTTTTAGGATAATCTTTATCTTGTTTTGTAGGATAATCTTTATCTTGTTTTGTAGGATAATCTTTATCTTGTTTTGTAGGATAGTCTTTATCTTGTTTTGTAGGATAATCTTTATCTTGTTTTCTTCATATTGCTTTGATGTCGCAATTTTTTCTCTTTTTTTTAATTTCATATGAGTTATGTATACTTAATAATGAAATTGAAAATCAATTTTTTAAGTGTAAGATTTACCTCAAAAATTGAATGTTGATAGAAGCAAAAAATTTGCGATTCGCCTCACATGTGTAGATGCCCGCGTCCTCGCTAGGGTCAGCATCCATGATGTGGAGTTGACCATCGCGACTCTTGACCCTTCCAACTAATTTGACCAACCTAAAATTTCTACTCCAGTTCACTGCCTTTTTGGGGAAATTCTTGACTGGACACTTGACCACAACGTATTGGTGTGGAAGCAATTTCACCTATCAATATATCATGAAATGATATAAAACTGACAAATTTAATAGAAATTAGCATTGAATCAAATCAAATGAAGTCAAGTATCTATAACTTTTCCGATCCAAGCTATACCTTACTTGGGCTGGCCTGCTGACCCCACGTTTGGCCTGCTGACCCCACGTTTGGCCTGCTGACCCCACGTTTGGCCTGCTGACCCCACGTTTGGCCTGCTGACCCCACGTTTGGCCTGATGACCCCACGTTTGGCCTGCTGACCCCACGTTTGGCCTGCTGACCCCACGTTTGGCCTGCTGACCCCACGTTTGGCCTGCTGACCCCACGTTTGGCCTGCTGACCCCACGTTTGGCCTGCTGACCCCACGTTTGGCCTGCTGACCCCACGTTTGGCCTGCTGACCCCACGTTTGGCCTGATGACCCCACGTTTGGCCTGCTGACCCCACGTTTGGCCTGATGACCCCACGTTTGGCCTGCTGACCCCACGTTTGGCCTGATGACCCCACGTTTGGCCTGCTGACCCCACGTTTGACCTGATGACCCCACGTTTGGCCTGCTGACCCCACGTTTGGCCTGATGACCCCACGTTTGGCATGCTGACCCCACGTTTGGCCTGATGACCCCACGTTTGGCCTGCTGACCCCACGTTTGGCCTGCTGACCCCACGTTTGGCCTGCTGACCCCACGTTTGGCCTGATGACCCCACGTTTGGCCTGATGACCCCAGGTTTGGCCTGCTGACCCCACGTTTGGCCTGATGACCCCACGTTTGGCCTGATGACCCCACGTTTGGCCTGATGACCCCACGTTTGGCCTGATGACCCCACGTTTGGCCTGCTGACCCCACGTTTGGCCTGCTGACCCCACGTTTGGCCTGCTGACCCCACGTTTGGCCTGATGACCCCACGTTTGGCCTGATGACCCCACGTTTGGCCTGCTGACCCCACGTTTGGCCTGATGACCCCACGTTTGGCCTGCTGACCCCACGTTTGGCCTGCTGACCCCACGTTTGGCCTGCTGACCCCACGTTTGGCCTGCTGACCCAACGTTTGGCCTGCTGACCCCACGTTTGGCCTGCTGACCCCACGTTTGGCCTGATGACCCCACGTTTGGCCTGCTGACCCCACGTTTGGCCTGATGACCCCACGTTTGGCCTGCTGACCCCACGTTTGGCCTGCTGACCCCACGTTTGGCCTGCTGACCCCACGTTTGGCCTGCTGACCCCACGTTTGGCCTGCTGACCCCACGTTTGGCCTGCTGACCCCACGTTTGGCCTGCTGACCCCACGTTTGGCCTGCTGACCCCACGTTTGGCCTGCTGACCCCACGTTTGGCCTGCTGACCCCACGTTTGGCCAGCTGACCCCACGTTTGGCCTGCTGACCCCACGTTTGGCCTGCTGACCCCACGTACAGGTCTATCTATAGATATGCTGCTGTCCCATCTTACCTCACCGCCAACAACTAGCGTCATTTTCTTGTCTCGATGACGTAATTGTATCAGTGTGTAGTTCTGGGATAAAATCCTGACGTCATCCTCTTCGATGGAACACGTGGTCTTGTGACAGCTTTGGGAAGACTCAGGGGCCGGATGTGAACAATCTTTTGGCGACACAATCGAGCCGTGGAGTAAGGAGACACATTGGATGTGTCGTGTCTGTGTCCCAATCCCACAAGTAGCTGAACACTGGACAGAAATACAACAAAGAGTAGTTACGACTGAAAGGTACAATGCTCCCTGCAGATGGTTACTTTTCAAACATGAATTTCATCATAATAAAGATTTTTTACTTTTGATTTTCTGTTCTTGTGTCAGTGAATGCGGTTTGTTTGACGCGTCTGCGTTCAAAATACAAAACTTCTGAATAAGCCCAAAACTTCTCAAAGATCTAAACTTATTTAACGTACAATATAAAATTGATATCTCTGGCTGTATAAATAGCATACAAATGCATACCTCTGACCAGTTTCCTATTCGCCACTGTGCAGTACAGAGAGGGGTGTTGCAAGGTTGGGATCCTCCACAGCGGGATGAGCATGGGCCCAATTGTAGGCGATCCCACCTGACTCAAATAATGAAAAAATAAAACATCTTAAATAACTCAAACATATTTTACGACGGGTTCCATGTGATAAAATTCTTTTCAACGAATTAAGTTATGGGAATGTGTCCGGGAAATAGGCCAATTTGTACAGCAATATCAATTAAATTAGTGGTCACCTTTTATTTACCATCGTACTAGTCAGAAATGATAAGAAAACAAACTGACCTAGGATATTTAATATTCTACACACTTCTCTCTGAGGATTCTACATGGAATCTCCCATTGACTCCCCCTGAACCCCGCTCATATGGAATCTCCCATTGACTCCCCCTGAACCCCGCTCATATGGAATCTCCCATTGACTCCCCCTGAACCCCGCTCATATGGAATCTCCCATTGACTCCCCCTGAACCCCGCTCACATCCATGACTTAGAGTAGTGTATCGAGTTACGCTCAACACTTGGATCGTGTGACGTCACACGGGGTAGACACCAATGTATGTCTAGACCCCAATCAGAGCATTTAACCCCTGTGTGCCTAGACCCCAATCAGAGCATTTAACCCCTGTGTGCCTAGACCCCAATCAGAGCATTTAACCCCTGTGTGCCTAGACCCCAATCAGAGCTGTTAACCCTTGTCTGTCTAGACCCCAATCAGAGCTGTTAACCCTTGTCTGTCTAGACCCCAATCAGAGCTGTTAACCCTTGTCTGTCTAGACCCCAATCAGAGCTGTTAACCCTTGTCTGTCTAGACCCCAATCAGAGCTGTTAACCCTTGTCTGTCTAGATCCCAATCAGAGCATTTAACCCCTGTGTGCCTAGACCCCAATCAGAGCATTTAACCCCTGTGTGCCTAGACCCCAATCAGAGCATTTAACCCCTGTGTGCCTAGACCCCAATCAGAGCTGTTAACCCTTGTCTGTCTAGACCCCAATCAGAGCTGTTAACCCTTGTCTGTCTAGACCCCAATCAGAGCTGTTAACCCTTGTCTGTCTAGACCCCAATCAGAGCTGTTAACCCTTGTCTGTCTAGACCCCAATCAGAGCTGTTAACCCTTGTCTGTCTAGATCCCAATCAGAGCATTTAACCCCTGTGTGCCTAGACCCCAATCAGAGCATTTAACCCCTGTGTGCCTAGACCCCAATCAGAGCATTTAACCCCTGTGTGCCTAGACCCCAATCAGAGCTGTTAACCCTTGTCTGTCTAGACCCCAATCAGAGCTGTTAACCCTTGTCTGTCTAGACCCCAATCAGAGCTGTTAACCCTTGTCTGTCTAGACCCCAATCAGAGCTGTTAACCCTTGTCTGTCTAGACCCCAATCAGAGCTGTTAACCCTTGTCTGTCTAGATCCCAATCAGAGCATTTAACCCTTGTGTGCCTAGACCCCAATCAGAGCATTTAACCCCTGTGTGCCTAGACCCCAATCAGAGCATTTAAACCCTGTGTGCCTACACCCCAATCAGAGCATTTAACCCCTGTGTGCCTAGACCCCAATCAGAGCATTTAACCCCTGTGTGCCTAGACCCCAATCAGAGCATTTAACCCATGTGTGCCTAGACCCCAATCAGAGCATTTAACCCCTGTGTGCCTAGACCCCAATCAGAGCATTTAACCCTTGTGTGCCTAGACCCCAATCAGAGCATTTAACCCCTGTGTGCCTAGACCCCAATCAGAGCATTTAACCCATGTGTGCCTAGACCCCAATCAGAGCATTTAACCCCTGTGTGCCTAGACCCTAATCAGAGCATTTAACCCCTGTGTGCCTAGACCCCAATCAGAGCATTTAACCCATGTGTGCCTAGACCCCAATCAGAGCATTTAACCCCTGTGTGCCTAGACCCCAATCAGAGCATTTAACCCATGTGTGCCTAGACCCCAATCAGAGCATTTAACCCCTGTGTGCCTAGACCCCAATCAGAGCATTTAACCCATGTGTGCCTAGACCCCAATCAGAGCATTTAACCCCTGTGTGCCTAGACCCCAATCAGAGCATTTAACCCCTGTGTACCTAGACCCCAATCAGAGCATTTAACCCCTGTGTGCCTAGACCCCAATCAGAGCTGTTAACCCTTATCTGTCTAGACCCCAATCAGAGCTGTTAACCCTTGTCTGTCTAGACCCCAATCAGATCATTTAACCCATGTGTGCCTAGACCCCAATCAGAGCTGTTAACCCTTGTCTGTCTAGACCCCAATCAGAGCTGTTAACCCTTGTCTGTCTAGACCCCAATCAGAGCATTTAACCCCTGTGTGCCTAGACCCCAATCAGAGCTGTTAACCCTTGTCTGTCTAGACCCCTATCAGAGCTGTTAACCCATGTCTGTCTAGACCCCAATCAGAGCTGTTAACCCTTGTCTGTCTAGACCCCAATCAGAGCTGTTAACCCTTGTCTGTCTAGACCCCAATCAGAACTGTTAACCCTTGTCTGTCTAGACCCCAATCAGAGCATTTAACCCCTGTGTGCCTAGACCCCAATCAGAGCTGTTAACCCTTGTCTGTCTAGACCCCAATCAGAGCTGTTAAACCCTTGTCTGTCTAGACCCCAATCAGAGCTGTTAACCCTTGTCTGTCTAGACCCCAATCAGAGCTGTTAACCCTTGTCTGTCTAGACCCCAATCAGAGCTGTTAACCCTTGTTTGTCTAGACCCCAACGTCAACGTTATTGTTTTCTAAATCTTTTATCACATCTCTAGTTAAAGAACTTTGACATTTCCATTTACCTCTATACTTATATATATATATATATATATATATATATATATATATATATATATATATATATATATATATATATATATATATACATAATTTGCAATCTCTGTCCGTGACGCTATGCGAGGTAACTCCCGATAAAAGAAATATATAGAATTAAAAATGTTCCTTTCGAGATAAAAAAATGTGTTTCTCGCCATAAAATATTGTGACGTGACGTCATTATTTGAGCTTTTATTAATGTGTGAAGGGAACGAAGTAAAAAAAAGCCATGTTTTATTTGATGTGATTAATATGTGTGTATTAAATGTCCGTTTTTGTGTGTGTGTCCATGTCAATATTACTTAACGTAATTATAAATTTAATTTTCTATATTAATATATAGCATTCGTTTTTCGCTTTATGAAATTTACAGTTGGTTGCCATTTGGTTGGGAGCCGTCCATAAAGAACGTCACGCTATTTTTGATCATTTTTAACCCCCCCTCCCCCCTGTCACAAACTGTCACAAATCTCGGAAACCCCCCCCCCTAAAGTACGTCACACTTTCGAACAAAAATGTTGTTTTGTATTAACAAAATAATTAAAATTTAATATAAAACACCGTGACGTCACACATGGCCCTGTCACAAACTGTAACACTTTCTAACACCCCCCCCCTCTGGAGCGTGACGTACTTTATGGACGGCCCCTTGTCAAGTTTCGATGCGTTTTGAACTACAAAGCCATTATTTATTACTGCAAATGAAATTTGCCAACTTATGCTTCAGTTTAGCGTTTGTTTTTCTTTTATACACTGAGATTGCATATTTGTATGTTTAAAAAATAACATATTTAAAAATCGGACCCCTCCCCACAATAGTTTTTTTGGGTGTAATTTCCATGTAATATTTTAATGCGTCTTAGACTAATTTGGAATAAAAAAATATTTGCTTTTAATATAGAACTGGAAGGGGTGCTGACTTGACAATAATGAAAACGTTTATTAGAATTCCTAAAACGTGTATATTAAATTTTATATACGATTACCTGTTGATACTTTAATATTTTCTTTAATCCAGTGATTAACTTTACTTCAAAGGTTTCACGCAAAATAAATATTTCGGCTTCGGCACCGGCAGGTTTCACTTCATAAATCCGGCTGGTCGGTATATTCCTAATTTATATACATAGGCTCCAGCCAGATTTCACTTCATAAATCCGACAAAATTCAGCTCCGGCCGGATTTCAAAATGTTCAAACCGGTACATCCCTACTTTTAAGTGGAAATTTAATATTTTAATACAGTTTAATAGTGAAGTGTAATTTAAGTATTAAATTTAAAATTTTAATTAGGTGTTAATTTTTTTTTAAATCGAAAGTGTGACGTACTTTGGGGGAAGGGGGTCCCCCGAGAATTTTGACAGTTTGTGATAGGGGGAAATGGTCAAAAATAGCGTGAGGTACTTTATGGACGGACCCTATTTGCCTACACTCCCACCCTCCTTTTTCTTTTCTATTCTTCTTGTAAGACCATTAGTTTGACCCCTGCTTGTTTTAAAATATTTTCCCCGTTGCCTGACCCCTAAGCCCGTTTTGCTCCTGGCTTTCAGAACATTTGTAAATGATAGTTGTAAAGTGTGAATATCCAGGAGTTGAAACTATTATTGATGAAACTGCTATGCACGTTAAATACTTGATTATCATATTTACCAGAATCGTGATCAGTTTCATTGGTATCGAGTCCTGTTTTCGATATACTAAAAACTTGAGCAATAATACTTGGTGAAATTGAGAGAATCGATAACATCTGAAATAAAACAAACAGTATTACAGGCTTTTTCGGTGATTGCATGGCTTTATTTCATAAATATATTACATGACTTCTATATAATATCTATTATATCAATGACTTTGCTTCTGTGTAGTTCTATTATCTGCTGTGGTAGTTTTGGGGACCCGCGACTGAGTCCCGGAATCAAAATCAGAACATGTTGCAGGAGGAGACACCATCCGAAGGTCAAGCAAAGGTCAGGGTCACGCCACTGTTCAACTCTGTTTACTAATCCATTTTCCAACGGTATTTACCTCCACAATCAGATTGTATTGTCCTCCACAATCAGATTGTATTTACCTCCACAACCAGATTGTATTTACCTCCACAATCAGACTGTATTTATCTCCATAACCAGATTGTATTTACCTCCACAATCAGATTGTATTTACCTCCACAATCAGATTGTATTTACCTCCACGACCAGATTGTATTGACCTCCACAATCAGATTGTATTGACCTCCACAACCAGATTGTATTGACCTCCACAACCAGATTGTATTGACCTCCACAACCAGATTGTATTGACCTCCACAACCAGATTGTATTGACCTCCACAATCAGATTGTATTTACCTCCACAATCAGATTGTATTGACCTCCACAATCAGATTGTATTGACCTCCACAACCAGATTGTATTGACCTACATAACAAACGATTGTATTTAACTATCCACAAAACTAAACTAAGAGCCTCAGTGAACTACGCCACACAACTATTTCATTAAACTGTCCCTACAACGACTGCCGTGTCCATGGAGCGTGTCATTATACACCAGATGTCAGAGGTACTAGGGGTGCCAGATGTCAGGGGTACTGGGGCTGCTAGATGTCAGGGGTACTGGGGGTGCCAGATGTCATGGGTACCAGAGGTGCCAGATATCAAGGGTACTAGGGGTGCCAGATGTCATGGTTACCAGAGGTGCCAGATATGAAGGGTACTAAGGGTGCTAGATGTCATGGGTACTAGTGGTGTCAGATGTCAAGGATACTAGGGGTGCCAATGTCATGGGTGCCAGATGCCAGGAGTACTACGGGTGTCAGATGTCATGGGTACTAGGGGTGCCAGATGTTAGGGGTGCCAGATGTCATTGGAGTTAGGGGTGCCAGATGTCAGGGGTACTAGAGGTGCCAGATGTCAGGGGTGCCAGATGTCAGGGGTACTAGTGGTGCCAGATGTCATGGGTACTAGGGGTGCCAGATGTCATGGGTACTAGGGTAGCCAGATGTCAGGGGTACCAGAGGTGCCAGATATCAAGGGTACTAGGGGTACCAGATGTCAAGGGTACTAGGAGTGCTAGATGTCATGGGTACTAGTGGTGTCAGATGTCATCGGCACTAGGGGTAAAAGATGTCAGGGTACTAGGGGTGCGATGTGTCATGGGTGCCAGAGAGATGGGGTCCAGTCAGGGTCAGATGCGGGGTACTAGGGTGTCAGATGTCATGGGTACTAGGGGTGCCAGATGTCAGGGGTACTAGTGGTGCCAGATGTCATGGGTACTAGGGGTACCAGATGTCATGGGTACTAGTGGTGTCAGATGTCAAGGATACTAGGGGTGCCAATGTCATGGGTGCCAGATGCCAGGGGTACTACGGGTGTCAGATGTCATGGGTACTAGGGGTGCCAGATGTTAGGGGTGCCAGATGTCAGGGTTACTAGTGGTGCCAGATGTCATGGGTACTAGGGGTGCCAGATGTCATGGGTACTAGGGTAGCCAGATATCAGGGGTACCAGAAGTGCCCGATATCAAGGGTACTAGGGGTACGAGATGTCAAGGGTACTAGGAGTGCTAGATGTCATGGGTACTAGTGGTGTCAGATGTCAAGGATACTAGGGGTGCCAATGTCATGGGTGCCAGATGCCAGGGGTACTACGGGTGTCAGATGTCATGGGTTCTAGGGGTGCCAGATGTTAGGGGTGCCAGATGTCAGGGGTACTATAGGTGCCAGATGTCAGGGGTGCCAGATGTCAGGGGTACTAGTGGTGCCAGATGTCATGGGTACTAGGGGTGCCAGATGTCATGGGTACTAGGGTAGCCAGATGTCAGGGGTACCAGAGGTGCCAGATATCAAGGGTACTAGGGGTACCAGATGTCAAGGGTACTAGGAGTGCTAGATGTCATGGGTACTAGTGGTGTCAGATGTCATCGGCACTAGGGGTAAAAGATGTCAGGGTACTAGGGGTGCGATGTGTCATGGGTGCCAGATGTCATGTGTACTAGGGGTGACAGATGTCATGGGTACTAGGGGTGCCAGATGTCATGGGTACTAGGGATGTCAGGGGTACTCGTGGTGCCAGATGTCAGGGGTGCTAGGGGTGCCAGATGTCAGGGGTGCTAGGGGTACCAGATGTCAGGGGTACTCGTGGTGCCAGATGTCATGGGTACTTGTGGTGCCAGATGACATGGGTACTAGGGGTGCCAGATGTCAACGTAGAAATTCCTCTACGCTGTTATCCAAGGAATCTGCGCCTTGTGGAGCAAGAGAGGGGTGGTTCGTGGAGAGGGCTGGTAAACAAAAGGATAACATCGGTAAGTCTTAACGGCTTCTGAATGACTGGCTCTGGTAGTACACTTGAACATGGCGCAATTGTACGTGTTACAGTGTTACACGTGTATGTAGTAAACTTGTACATCACAGACTAGAACAGGGTACATTTGTACATCACACACTAAAACATGGTACATTTGTACATCACAGACTAGAACATGGTACACTACTACATCACAGACTAGATCATGGTACACTACTACATCACAGACTAGATCATGGTACATTACTACATCACAGACTAGAACATGGTACACTTGTACATCATAGACTAGAACATGGTACACTTGTACATCACAGACTAGAACATGGTACACTTGTACATCACAGACTGTAACATGGTACACTACTACATCACAGACTAGCACATGGTACACTTGTACATTATAGACTACATCATGGTACATTACTACATCACAGACTAGAACATGGTACACTTGTACATCACAGACTATAACATGGTACACTTGTACATCATAGACTATAACATGGTACACTTGTACATCACAGACTATAACATGGTACACTTGTACATCACAGACTAGAACATGGTACACTTATACATCACAGACTAGAACATGGTACACTTGTACATCATCAGACTAGAACATGGTACACTACTACATCACAGACTAGAACATGGTACACTTGTACATCATAGACTAGAACATGGTACACTTGTACATCATAGACTAGAACATGGTACACTACTACATCACAGACTAGAACATGGTACACTTGTACATCACAGACTAGAACATGGTACACTTGTACATCACAGACTAGAACATGGTACACTTGTACATCACAGACTAGAACATGGTACACTTGTACATCACAGACTAGAACATGGTACACTTGTACATCACAGACTAGAACATGGTACACTAGTACATCATAGACTAGAACATGGTACACTTGTACATCACAGACTAGAACATGGTACACTTGTACATCATAGACTAGAACATGGTACACTTGTACATCACAGACTAGAACATGGTACACTTGTACATCACAGACTAGAACATGGTACACTTGTACATCACAGACTAGAACATGGTACACTTGTACATCACAGACTAGAACATGGTACACTTGTACATCATAGACTAGAACATGGTACACTTGTACATCACAGACTAGAACATGGTACACTAGTACATCACAGACTAGAACATGGTACACTTGTACATCATAGACTAGAACATGGTACACTTGTACATCACAGACTAGAACATGGTACACTTGTACATCACAGACTATAACATGGTACACTTGTACATCACAGACTAGAACATGGTACACTTGTACATCACAGACTAGATCATGGTACACTTGTACATCACAGACTAGAACATGGTACACTTGTACATCACAGACTAGATCATGGTACACTTGTACATCACAGACTAGAACATGGTACACTTGTACATCATAGACTAGAACATGGTACACTACTACATCACAGACTAGAACATGGTACACTTGTACATCACAGACTAGAACATGGTACACTTGTACATCACAGACTAGAACATGGTACACTTGTACATCATAGACTAGAACATGGTACACTTGTACATCACAGACTAGAACATGGTACACTTGTACATCATAGACTAGAACACGGTACACTTGTACATCATAGACTAGAACATGGTACACTTGTACATCATAGACTAGAACATGGTACACTTGTACATCACAGACTAGAACATGGTACACTTGTACATCATAGACTAGAACATGGTACACTTGTACATCATAGACTAGAACATGGTACACTTGTACATCATAGACTAGAACATGGTACACTTGTACATCATAGACTAGAACATGGTACACTTGTACATCATAGACTAGAACATGGTACACTTGTACATCATAGACTAGAACATGGTACACTTGTACATCATAGACTAGAACATGGTACACTTGTACATCATAGACTAGAACATGGTACACTTGTACATCATAGACTAGAACATGGTACACTTGTACATCATAGACTAGAACATGGTACACTTGTACATCATAGACTAGAACATGGTACACTTGTACATCATAGACTAGAACATGGTACACTTGTACATCATAGACTAGAACATGGTACACTTGTACATCATAGACTAGAACATGGTACACTTGTACATCATAGACTAGAACATGGTACACTTGTACATCATAGACTAGAACATGGTACACTTGTACATCATAGACTAGAACATGGTACACTTGTACATCATAGACTAGAACATGGTACACTTGTACATCATAGACTAGAACATGGTACACTTGTACATCATAGACTAGAACATGGTACACTTGTACATCATAGACTAGAACATGGTACACTTGTACATCATAGACTAGAACATGGTACACTTGTACATCATAGACTAGAACATGGTACACTTGTACATCATAGACTAGAACATGGTACACTTGTACATCATAGACTAGAACATGGTACACTTGTACATCATAGACTAGAACATGGTACACTTGTACATCATAGACTAGAACATGGTACACTTGTACATCATAGACTAGAACATGGTACACTTGTACATCATAGACTAGAACATGGTACACTTGTACATCATAGACTAGAACATGGTACACTTGTACATCATAGACTAGAACATGGTACACTTGTACATCATAGACTAGAACATGGTACACTTGTACATCATAGACTAGAACATGGTATATTTGTACATGGTACACGTGAAGATTATACATTAGAACATGGTACACTTTTAGCATCTACGTTTCTCTCATCTTCTACGCATCTGTGGGACAAGCGGTTAAAAATACTTTGTCGTTTTGATATAACATTGTTAACTTAGAATAGTCAGTGTTGTCTATTGATCTAACTAACTGCTGAATCATGTAGGTGAAGTCTGTTGATCTTGTCTGTAGGTCAAGTTTGGTGATCTAGTTGCATTCTTGCATTCAGAAACTAAAATAAAAACAACCCTTAAAAAACCAAGTTTTTGACTATAAATCCTTTATGTACGAGAAGTAACTAAAAGAATGTTCATTATAATACGCAGCGCCAGACCATCCAGAAATACAAAATTGCAGTTGAGTCGTAAAACATGTTTAATATAATGCGCACCGATCAGAAATATGTTTATAAAAAGAGCTGTCAATAAAATAGGCACCTTGTTGCGCGACAGAAAGGTTGTTCAATATAATACGCACCGCGACGCTCTATCTCAAAAAATAGCATGATACATAGGAATAAATAAAATAATCTAAAAAATCAATAATTTAATTACGGTACATGCGATCGATCTGAAATTTTGATACATTGTTTTTATCATCGGTACGAAACTGCCTGCAAAATTTCAGCTCGCTATCTTGCGAGCAAGTGGGTTAAAAATCGATCAAAAGTTTTGGCGACAAGCAAGCAAGCAAGCAAGCAAGGTCCGCCGCAGACACCACGAGTTAATATAAAGGATTTAATAACTTTGTATCTAGTTATTATTTTAGACTTTCGACCAAATAATTTTTAAATCATTCCTGGCATCACAGTGCGTAGTGATAAATAAAACTTTGAGAAACACTCAACGTAAGTTGTCGGAACATTCCACCCCCAGCCACCACCACCCCCCCCCGCCCCACGGGTTAACCCTACATGTCAGCATTCAATCCTCCCCACGTGTTTCTGTTAGAGGATGTTTAGAATTAACCGCACATTCCCCCAGATGGCCCTCCACGAACAACACCCGACAGACAATAGAACTTCCAGACAATATAACTTCCAGACAATGGAACTCAAAGGGTTAACGTCGACAAGATGTAGGGTTAATGGAGATTTTCAGTTTTTTTACGGGGATATGCAGCCTTCATTGATGACCACAACTTTTCCAAACTACTTCATTTTGAGAGTGTCTAATACAACATTTGAGAGTGTCTAATACAACATTTATCAAGGCAATTCTCAAAAGAAGCGTATCTGAAAGACGGCCCGAACTCAAAGAAAACCACCCAAAAAGTGATGCATACTTCAAACTCCCCCGCCAATAACAAAACATCATTTTCAGGCTAAGGACGGGTCACAACAAACTTAGGCAACACATGTTCCGCAAACTTCGAATTGGAGAAAGCGAAATGTGCCCCTGCGGGACAGCTGCGGAAAATGCGGAACATGTTCTCCAAAACTGCCCTCTGTACCACCATACCCGGACAGACATATGGCCCCAGGAAGATACCCTCGATGACAAACTCAAGTGTAAGTTGTGTCAAGTGTAAGTTGTGTCAAGTGTGAGTTGTGTCAAGTGTGAGTTGTGTCAAGTGTGAGTTGTGTCAAGTGTGAGTTGTGTCAAGTGTGAGTTGTGTCAAGTGTGAGTTGTGTCAAGTGTAAGTTGTGTCAAGTGTGAGTTGTGTCAAGTGTAAGTTGTGTCAAGTGTAAGTTGTGTCAAGTGTAAGTTGTGTCAAGTGTAAGTTGTTTCAAGTGTGAGTTGTGTCAAGTGTAAGTTGTGTCAAGTGTAAGTTGTGTCAAGTGTAAGTTGTGTCAAGTGTAAGTTGTGTCAAGTGTAAGTTGTGTGAAGGTCAGTGTATTGTGTGTGGGATGCAGTGCATTGTGTGGCTGTTGGTGCAGTGCATAGTGTGGCTTTTGGGAAGGGGTACATGACGGTGTATGGTGTTTGTTGGACATAAAAATGACTATTTGTCAACCCACTTTCCTCCGCTGACTGGACAGAGGTCATGTGTTGACCTCAGAATGGGTGGTCGAGGAACGAACGTGGCTCTCCCCGCTTTGGTTGGTGAATTGTTAAACTTTGTCCTTGAACACGAACAAAGATGGCTTCACAGCCTAATGGTTTTTGTTGACCTGATGACCTTTGAGGTCCTGGGCCCCCGACGGGGAAAGACGTGCCCCCCCCCCACCACCATCAAACCGACATCTCCCCGTATCCTGCTTTTGGTCTCACTTGCCAGTTGGAGTTTTTAATAATTGGCCAGATTTTCGCAACCTGTTGTACCTGTTGCCCATCGAGTAATTAGAATCCACGGGTGGTCCGACATGATGGCTTCCGGTTTGTTGGCCAGACCACAAGAAATGTACCTTAGAGACCGGATCAAGGGGGTCACTTTGAGGTGCCTGGAAACTGGAGGCATTAGGTCTGGAGGTCCCTAATAACATGAACTAATGAAATGGCTTTTTAAAATTTGATGTTAAAATTAAATGAAATGTTTTAATTTTTTTAGTCCATATGATTACGTTATGTGGAACTGTGTTACCCCATTTGATGACGCAATATCACAAGTGATGTAATGATAGCCTCAAAGAAATGTTGTACAATATTGAGTCTAATATTCTTGTCAATTGTAATGGGTTGTTGGCCTTGGATCAATTGAAACTACGGGCAGGCGACACCTGGAGATGAACTAAATAACGTAAGAACAGCTCGCAAAGCCCCAATATACGACACACACACCGGGTCCCAATCTACGACACACACACACACCGGACACAAGTCCACGACACACATGCCCAAATCCACGATACTTAATAGCGTTGCTGGACAACACGTTTCTCAAAATCAATCGATAGTTTCAACAACATACTCAACTACATTGTCGTTGGAATGCCTTTCTTCATTCTGTACAGATCTACTTGTGATTTATGTTATTAAATCCACACATGTCGTTACAAGTTACAACTATAAATCGTGATTAAAATAGAACTATTTTGTACAGCTAAAAATCGAACTATTATGCACATCTACAAATTGAACTATATTGTACATCTATAAATGCAACTATTATGCACATCTATAAATGGATTTATATTGTACATCTATAAATGGAACTATTGTGTACATCTATAAATGGAACTATTGTATACATCTATAAATGGAACTATTGTTTACATCTATAAATGGTACTATTGTGTACATCTATAAATGGAACTATTGTGTACATCTATAAATGGAACTATTGTGTACTCACCAAGGCCGAGAAGAGACTTGTGATACCGCCACCCACCCACGCCATTTGGTCTGATCATGGAAGCTGAGGAATGACAAGTAAATACACAATAAGCGGAGGGAGAAGGTGGTTACATGAGGAGTGATGTGGTTACACGAGGGGTGAGGCGGTTACACGAGGGGTGAGGTGGTTACACGAGGGGTGAGATGGTTACAAGGGGGAGTCACTATGTAGTTTTTAGCCATAAAGGCCAAAGAGTTACCCCCTTCGCCAGGGAATCAGAGGGAATCAGTGGCGCATAATGTAAGTAGAAGTGGGAAATTCCTTTTCAGACCATTGTTGGGGCAAGTGATGCAGCCTTGGGGCAAGTGATGCGGCCTAGGGGCAAGTGATGCGGCCTTGGGGCAAGTGATGCGGCCTTGGGGCAAGTGATGCGGCTTTGGGGCAAGTGATGCGGCATTGGGACAGGTGATGCAGCCTTGGGGCAAGTGATTTGGCCTTGGGGCAAGTGATGCGGCCTTGTGGCAAGTGATGCGGCCTTGGGGCAAGTGATGCAGCCTTGGGGCAAGTGATGCGGCCTTGGGGCAAGTGATGCAGCCTTGGGGCAAGTGATGCGGCCTTGGGGCAAGTGATGCGGCCTTGTGGCAAGGGATGCGGCCTTGGGGCAAGCGATGCGGCCTTGGGGCAAGTGATGCGGCCTTGGGGCAAGTGATTCGGCCTTGGGGCAAGTGATGCGGCCTTGGGGCAAGTGATGCAGCCTTAGGGGCAAGTGATGCGGCCTTGGGGCAAGTGATGCGGCCTTGGGGCAAGTGATGCGGCCTTGGGGCAAGTGATGCGGCCTTGGGACAAGTGATGCGGCCTTGGGGCAAGTGATGCAGCCCTACACAAGTTTCTAAAGTCATGGCTTACGAGGGATTGTGTGGCTAGCACAATGCTCAGCCGCCTTAACTTCCCCAACTGATGTCAGGGACCCATTCTGAGCTGGGTGGACTCATGAAGTCCCTTGGCCACGAGAACAAGACCCTGCCTTCACCGACCAAAGCTCCCTTTTTCTTATCTTAGTCTTAGGCATAAATAACCAGAAGCTTTCACTGGACATACATCCGGTGGCGTCAATGTTCCTGAGGCTAGTACTGAATACATGTACTGTCAACTGTTACTACTGAATACATGTACTGTCAACTGTTACTACTGAATACATGTACTGTCAACTGTTACTACTGAATACATGTACTGTCAACTGTTACTACTGAATACATGTACTGTCAACTGTTACTACTGAATACATGTACTGTCAACTGTTACTACTGAATACATGTACTGTCCTTTGTAATTTCAGTTAGTTGTTAGTAATTGTTTTTGTTGTTTTCTCTTGTCGTGTAATGCTGTAGCCTCTAATCTGTACAGACTTGACCAGTGGGCAACTAGCGGTTATGTGTAGAAGAGCTCAGACTGACCAATACGTTGGCGCAGCTTGAACGCTAACAGTGTCAATGTTTATAATGATTTGGATTGTGTTTAGGCAAGATCTCATGAAGGGCTACTTGAACTTGACCAGGTTCCGGGCAGCTCAGTTGGGAGGACCAGACGTGCAGGGTTGGGAGGGGGGCGCGTATTTAAACAGAGGCTGGATAGAGGGGAGGGGTAGTGGGGCGGGGGGTAGTGGGCGGGGGTAATGGGGCGGGGGTAGTAGTGGGCGCCTTAAGGGTAAACTGTGAGACAAAGAGAGACGACTGAAATGTTTAAAACTGGGGTCATTTTATTGGGTCAAAGCATGACCTGTTAAGTAAACGACCTTCTACAATATTACCATGAGTAAATTAGGTCAGCATCCCCTGGCCCTGTTTAATCTGAAAGTTACTAGGTCAAGGTCAATGAATGAAGTAATATAATAACATAATTGTGAGCACCCGGTCAAGGTCAATATCTCAGCCTCTGTCAGATGAACTGAAAGCAATGAACAAGTCACGTGACCAGTAACTCACCATAACAGTTAGGTCACCTCGACAAGTCACGTGACCAGTAAGTCACCATAACAGTTAGGTCACCTTGACAAGTCACGTGACCAGTAAGTCACCATAACAGTTATTGTTACCTTGACAAGTCACGGCAGCACACTCTAGTTGAAGATAATTGATTGCTCCTGAGAAAACTTACTTTCTTGTTGTTGGGGGTTCTTTTATTTTATTTTTTGTTTCCTTTTCCATTGAATACTAAAAATACAGTTGGCCAGGAAGTACTTTTGATTTTTTGGATGGCATTCGGGTGAAATCTACTATATTTTATTTTTATTTACTAAACGTATTAACCAGAAAAACATATAGCACCATTAAGAAGTATCAACGTCAAAAACACAAGTTAGCCAGTAACATACGTTAGCCAGTAACACAAGTTAGCCAGTAACACAAGTTAGCCAGTAACACAAGTTAGCCAGTAACACAAGTTAGCCAGTAACACAAGTTAGCCAGTAACACAAGTTAGCCAGTAACACAAGTTAGCCAGTAACAAGTCAGTAGTATCAGTGCCTATAGTTCCAATTTATACTTAATATTTAAAAATACAGAAGAAAAATCAAGGCATTAGGTATGACAAGTTAATTGACATCACAAGTCAATGCATTTTTCTTTGCCACCATAACATTGTCATCACATACTGCCATAGCACAGTCCTCACTGACACAGTAACATGCACATGAACTAAAAACAAATGCTGAGCTGAGCTATATAACTGAACGGGAAAGTTATTTCCAAGACATTTCATTCCAGTGAAAGTGCCCTATCTCTATGTCATCTTAACCTTCCGCTGTGAAATCTCCCATATTCCAGAAAAAAAGCAAGTTTTGTTATAGTTCTGAACCAAACGACACCCCATAAATGGCAGACTTCAGGCCCAGCAATCTTACTGGTCAACTTATCAATGTAGCGCTTTTAGGTCATCAAGGAGAAGGTAAGATTACTGGTCGCAGAACTGCTCAGAGGTTCTAAAGCAGAGATCCATGTCGTCACGATGCTACAAGAAACAAGAATAGTGTCAATGTAAACCTTACTTTGGTCTACACATTACTTCAGTAAATGTGCATTACTGAAAAGTTACCCAAACAATCGATAATAATAATAATGGGACCCACCTTTCAAAGAAAACAGACACATTAAAACAGATGCAATACAGAGATGCCACATGCACTACTTGTAATACACACAACTGACAATTAAGAGTAACTCCACTAGTTAATATTACTAAACATAGAAGCACTAGAGGACAGAAGAACAAAGAGCAAAGTAGCAATAATAAGGGCAGTCAATAATAAAGGAACTCAATAATAAAGGCACTCAATAATAAAGGCACTCAATAAGAAAGGCACTCATTTCTAACTTGAAAATAAAACGCAACAATAATCTGATACAACTCCCAGATGGACATATGGATAAGAACACTTCTCTTGTTCCATAGGGATAAGAACACTTCTCTTGTTCCATTCGATAGATCAAACACAAATAAATTCCCCTTCTTGCCATCTCGAATTTGGGTGTGAAAGGGGGTTGTCGGAACAAGTCTGTATAGGGGGTTGTCGGAACAAGTCAGTATAGGGGGTTGTCGGGAACAAGTCAGTATAGGGGGTTGTCGGAACAAGTCAGTATAGGGGGTTGTCGGAACAAGTCAGTATAGGGGGTTGTCGGAACAAGTCAGTATAGGGGGTTGTCGGAACAAGTCTGTATAGGGGGTTGTCGGAACAAGTCAGTATAGGGGGTTGTCGGAACAAGTCAGTATAGGGGGTTGTCGGAACAAGTCAGTATAGGGGGTTGTCGGAACAAGTCTGTATAGGGGGTTGTCAGTACAAGTCAATAAAGGGAGTTGTGGGAACAAGTCAGTAAAACTAACACAGTAGCAACATAATAAAAACTCTTATAAAATGCAAGATAAGGCATACAGAAACCATGAATAAGCGTAGGATGCAATAATGTTCTGTTTCAGTAATGAATAAGATGAAATTATGTGGGAACTTTTGTCGCGTGGTACCCCAGCCAGAATTTGGGCTCACAGCGCTTTGCATAAAAAATAGAAATACACGCACATATATTATATATTTACGCTCAATTATCACTGACGCCTAACGCCAAGGGACATCACTCTACTTTTTTTAAATTTTGCGTTGTAAGCAGTGCTGATTGACTCAAATAGTTATTTTTTGGTGCAGTAATTTGGTGCGCTGCTTTCTAAAATTAGTTTAAAAATCGTGTGGTGATTAGCACTGTAAAAATTATTATATAAATGCTTTGTTTAATTTTCAGGAATATTTCGTGTTTATCATACAAGGATAAGTTACTTGGGCTTTTGACATAAAAATATATTTTAATAAAATAAAAACATTATAAAATACTTTTTGTACATTTAAGAAAGTTTAATATTGCGTATTTATCATAAAAGGACAAGTTAGTTGGGCTTTTGAAAAAAGTGGGTGCCATAGGCGCCCTTAAAAAAAGGGGGGCGCCGCAGCAAAAACTAGTATTCTATATTTACATTCAATACTAAAGACATCATGTCACAGTTAATGAAACAAAACATCAAAACACATTTTTACGTGGATGGTTACTTAAGTTTATCTATTTTAAAAATGTTGGATTGTTACTCCGAAAAGTAAAGTATTTTAAGTTATGGTTTGAGTAAAGTTTTTAAGTCCGTATTTGTAAGAATAGGACGAATGTTTAACCGAATAGAATTCCATTACTTTGGGGCACGAACATGAAAGACATTTCGCCGAATGTTTTAGTACTTGTCTTAGGATCAGAAAGACTACGCGAGTCTGAAAAGAGCGTAGCTAACAATGGGTGAGTACACAGAGAGAAGTTCAGTAAGATATGAAAGGCATGAGTATGAAATGAAGTTCTGGCAGCGACCAGACAGTTTGCAATTTTAAATAATGTGTGCTTGTACAGGGAGCCCATGAAATGAATAAAGTAGTGAAGTGATATGATCGTGTTTTTTCGCTTTAAGAACTAGATTTGTTCAATTTTTCCACTGCTTTCTTGCCAAGTGAATCTCGGAAGCCCGAATGTGTGACATTTAATGAATGACTCATTGTTAAAGGTTGTTTTAATATTCTGTGGTTCAGTCGTACGTTCAACAGTATACGTTACCGGGATTTTTATAGACATTTTTGTTTTCTAAAAAGTAAATACTTTTTCAATTCTTAAATTTTTTTAAATATTAAACTTTAGAAAATAAAACTATTGTAAACATCTTTTAATTAAAGACTGTCAGACTTATAGTGAATAATGCGCTTAAAATTGGGGGAAAATATCTTTTAAAAAATTAAAATGTCTTCCGTTAAACTTCTGAACAAATATTTGCAAAATTAATTTTTAATAAACGTTTTAATTTTTAAACATTTTTAATAGGCCTGCGGAAATTAACGATTAATTAATCGATTTATCGTTAAAATTTTAATCGATTACAATTAATTTGATCAATTAAAATTCTATTAAAATTTAAGAAGACATTTCTTTTTTTTTCAATCTATACTAATAAAAGGCAAAGCCCTCACTGACTGACTGATTCATCACTAATTCTCCAACTTCCCGTGTAGGTAGAAGCATGAAACTTTGGGAAGTTGTCGAGTAGCCTCTCACGACGAAAATTGGAGTAAAAGAATTTTAAAAATCACGCTCATGGGGCCGGGGGCCCAAAAAAGTTTTTTTTCCTTATATGGCCTATATAAAATTTGAAAATCACTAATTCTCCTATTTCCCGAGTAGGCAGAAGCATGAAACTTTGGGAAGTTGTTGAGTACAATCCCGCGATGGTAACGGGAGAAAAAATATTTAAATTATCACTTCCTGGGGGCCGGGGGCCCAAATGAAGTTTTTTCCTTATATGAGCTATATAAAAACTAAAAATCACAAATTCTCCTATTTCCCGTGTAGGTAGAAGCATGAAACTTGGGGTAGTTGTTAAGTACACTTCCACAATGGTAACAGTAAGAAACAATATTTAAATTATCACTTAATGGGGGCCGGGGGCCCAAATGTAGTTTTTTTTCTATATATTAAAAACTGACTCATCACTAATATCTCCAACTCTCCCGTGTAGGTAGAAGCATGAAACTTTGGGAAAAGTTGTTGAGTAGCCTCTCGCGACGAAAATTGGAGTAAAAGAATTTTAAAATTAACACTCATAGGGGGCCCGGGGCCCCTAAAACATTTTTTTTCCTTATATGGGCCTATATAAAATTTGAAAATCACCAATTCTCCTATTTCCCGAGTAGGCAGAAGCATGAAACTTTGGGAAGTTGTTGAGTACAACTCCGCAATGGTAACGGGCGAAAAAAATTTAAATTATCACTTCCTGAGGGGCCAGGGGCCCCAAATGAAGTTTTTTCCTTATATGAGCTATATAAAAACTGAAAATCACAAATTCTCATGTTTCCCGTGTAGGTAGAAGCATGAAACACTGGGTAGTTGATAAGTACACTTCCGCGATAGTAACAAGCGAAAAAAATATTTAAATTATCACTTAATGGGGGCCGGGGGCCCAAATGTAGTTTTTTTCTTATATAAAAAACTGAATCGTCACTAATTCTCCAACTTCCCGTGAAGGTAGAAGCATGAAACTTTGGGAAAATGTTGAGTAGCCTCTCGCGACGAAAATTGGATAAAAGAATTTTAAAATTAACACTCATGGGGGCCAGGGGGCCCAAAATCGTTTTTTTTCCCGTATATGGCCTATATAAAATTTGAAAATCACCAATTCTCCTATTTCCCAGAGTAGGCAGAAGCATGAAACTTTGGGAAGTTGTTGAGTACAAACCCGCGATGGTAACGGGCGAATTTTATTTTTAATTATCACTTCCTGGGGGCCGGGGCCCAAATGAATTTATTTCCTTATATGGCCTATATAAAATTTGAATATCACTAATTCTCCTTTTTCCCGAGTAGGCAGAAGCATTAAACTTTGGGAAGTTGTTGAGTACAATCCCGCGATGGTAACGGGAGAAAAATTATTTAAATTATCACTTCCTGGGGGCCGGGGGCCCAAAATAAAGTTTTTTTCCTTATATGAGCTATATAAAAACTAAAAATCACTAATTCTCCTATTTCCCGTGTAGGTAGAAACATGAAACTTGGGGTAGTTGTTAAGTACACTTCCACAATGGTAACAGGTAAAAACAATATTTAAATTATCACTACTGGGGGCCGGGGGCCCAAATCTATTCCGAGTAGGAAGAAGCATGAAACTTTGGGAAGTTGTTGAGTACAATACCCGCGATGGTAACGGGAGAAAAATTATTTAAATTATCATTTCCTGGGTGCCGGGGGGAGAATTAGGAATTTTTAGTTTTTATATAGCTCATATAAGGAAAAAACTTCATTTGGGCCCCCGGCCCCCAGGAAGTGATAATTTAAATATTTTTTCTCCCGTTACCATCGCGGGATTGTACTCAACAACTTCCCAAAAGAGTCATGCTTCTGCCTACACGGGAATTAGGAGAATTAGTGATATTCAAATTTTATTTAGGCCATATACGGAAAAAAACGTTTTTGGGCCCCCGGCCCCCATGAGTGTTAATTTTAAAATTCTTTTACTCCAATATTCGTCGTGAGAGGCAACGTCTGTTCCTTTGGGGCCGGGACCCAAAATATTTTTTTTCGTAAATATTTAAAGCTTTTTTACCTTAAAAATAATTTAAATAAATATAGTCACATTTCTCTATCATGACCTAGATTGAAATCCTCAGACCATATGAGATATGCAGATCCTGCATCCATTTTGCACGGGGGCCAGTAATGTCATTTTAGTACCCATTTCTATTTTACACGACCTTGACAAATATTGACAAACAAGTATATTAATCATGATTCAGACTGAAATCTATTGGTGTTTAGAATTGGTGTGAAACGGGTTTTCAACGCTTACTAAAATTCTAACGTCCGCAGCGGAGCGCGGGGATTTTGCTAGTTTATTAATAATTTATATTTTTGTTACTTACATAGTTTCCCGCTTATATTATTATTATTTATTTAGACGTGCATATGTAACAAAAAGGTTTTTCTTCCTTATATCTTGCATAGCAGAACGAATTTGCTGTGTTACGTCACAAAATTTGGGAGCCATGGAATTACCGCAACTTAACCAATTTCGTGACAAATTGAATCGCGACTTAACGGGTTCTATAAATGCGTTATAAAAATATAATTAATCGAAATTAAGCGATTAAATTTTCCCCAATTAATCGAACAATTTTTTTAATTAAAAAAATGAGTAACAGTCCTTTTTTTAAACATTGATTTAAAACTATGTGGCTATTTTAAATGAACATAATCACTTCCACCCAGTCTTTAGGACAGCGAGTTTTACGGACACTATACTATGTACTACATACCAACTACCATCAGCTTACAGGCATCAACAAGTCGGAAAGTTTGAGATTATAAAAGTCACCAGTTTAATTTCTTAGTTCAACAGTTTTAAATACAATTTTAAAATTTTTATATGTATTAACAAACTTTTAATGGGCTGTTAAAAAATTTCAAACAATTTGTAGAGTGCAGAAAAGAAAACTTAGATGTAACCTTGCACTCTGGAGAGATTGGTCAACGTTAGATAAAACCTTGCCCTGTGGAGAGATTGGTCAAAGTTAGATGAAATCTTGCCTTATTGAGAGATTGGTCAACGTTAGATAAAACCTTGCCCTGTGGAGAGATTGGTCAAAGTTAGATGAAATCTTGCCTTATTGAGAGATTGGTCAAAGTTAGATGAAATCTTGCCTTATTGAGAGATTGGTCAACGTTAGATAAAACCTTGCCCTGTGGAGAGATTGGTCAAAGTTAGATGAAATCTTGCCTTATTGAGAGATTGGTCAACGTTAGATGAAATCTTCTCTTGTGGAGAGTTTAGTAAAGAGCCAAAAGTAGGTCAAATCCCTGCTGAAAGATGGAAAACTATAGCTGATGGACCACCATGGACCACCATGGACCACCACATGGACCACCATGGACCACCAAAGCAGAACTTGTGTTGTGTACTTTTTTGTCAGTGTTAACTCTGTAATCCCCTCGGGTTTCCACACCTGCGTCATCAGTCACGTGACGGATGTCCCTCCTGTCATGCTGGCCACGTAACACCAACACCTGGCTGACAAAATGCCCCCCCCCCACCCTACATTAATTTTGGGCCTTCAAAGGTTGCAGGTTTAAGCTCGAGTGCATTTTAAAAGCAAAGTTTATTTCAGAGATCAAACAAACGCCGTGTCCCGTTCCCCCCCCCCTGTACCGCCTGTCGACAGTCTGCGCGCGCTCGGGTACAGTCTGAGCAGTAGCAAACGTACAGTTTGCTCGTGAGCTGTATCTCTGGTACAGTTTGCTCGTGAGCTGTATCTCTGGTACAGTTTGCTCGTGAGCTGTATCTCTGGTACCGTCAGCTCGTGAGCTGTATCTCTGGTACAGTCTGCTCGTGAGCTGTATCTCTGGTACAGTTTGCTCGTGAGCTGTATCTCTGGTACAGTTTGCTCCTGAGATGTATACCTGTTACAATTTGCTAGTGAGCTGTATCTCTGGTACAGTTTGCTCCTGAGATGTATACCTGATACAGTTTGCTAGTTAGCTGTATCTCTGGTGCAGTTTGCTCCTGAGATGTATCTCTGGTACCTTCTGCTCGTGAGCTGTATCTCTGGTACAGTTTGCTCCTGAGATGTATACCTGATACAGTTTGCTAGTTAGCTGTATCTCTGGTACAGTTTGCTCCTGAGATGTATACCTGTTACAGTTTGCTCGTGAGCTGTATCTCTGGTACCGTCAGCTCGTGAGCTGTATCTCTGGTACAGTCTGCTCGTGAGCTGTATCTCTGGTACAGTTTGCTCGTGAGCTGTATCTCTGGTACAGTTTGCTCCTGAGATGTATACCTGTTACAATTTGCTAGTGAGCTGTATCTCTGGTACAGTTTGCTCCTGAGATGTATACCTGATACAGTTTGCTAGTTAGCTGTATCTCTGGTGCAGTTTGCTCCTGAGATGTATCTCTGGTACCTTCTGCTCGTGAGCTGTATCTCTGGTACAGTTTGCTCCTGAGATGTATACCTGATACAGTTTGCTAGTTAGCTGTATCTCTGGTACAGTTTGCTCCTGAGATGTATCTCTGGTACCTTCTGCTCGTGAGCTGTATCTCTGGTACAGTCTGTTCCTGAGATGTATACCTGGTACAGTTTGCTAGTGAGCTGTATCTCTGGTACAGTCTGTTCTTGAGATGTATACCTGGTACAGTTTGCTCGTGAGCTGTATCTCTGGTACAGTCTGTTCCTGAGATGTATACCTGGTACAGTTTAATCATGAGCTATGGCTCGGGTACAGTTTTCTCGTTAGCTGTCGTCTGTTTGAGGTCCAGGAAAGGCCCCGCCATAAATATACTTGGGGTGTGTAAAGGAACGATAAATCATTAAACTGAGTTTAGCCCGTGCGTTTATTCAAACAAAAGTCAAATTTGATAACAGATGTGTGGGGATGAGATGAATAGTGTGAGGGTGGGTCGGTGTGGTTAGTAAGCCCGTTCATTAGTGGTGCTGCGCGGTGCATGATTGGAAATCTCTTTTCTTTCAGGCGTCTTTAGCCTTTGGATTATCAGACGTATTTCCAAGCTGTTTTAATATCAAATAAAAATAATTGAGATATAAATTGGGGACCTTGAGAACTGGCCCATCCGATTATAGGGAAAAAATAGTCTCAGGCCAAAAATTCACAGGAAATTAAGTCACAGAAAAGGTTACAGAAAAAAGGCACAAGTAAATCTATAATGCTATAGACTATAGAACATTATAAGCTTTTTTTGTTCTATGAGATCGCTGTCAATTTTTAACCAATTTTAATGGGACCAAATTTTCAAGTTGTTTCCCAAATTTTGTCATCTATGCTAATAAAAGCCAAAGCCCTGACCGACTCATCACTAATTATCCAACTTCCCGTGTAGGTAGAAGCATGAAAATTTTGTAAGTTGTTGAGTAGCCTCTCGCAACGAGAAAATTGGCATAAAAGAATTTTAAAATTCCCACTCATGGAGGTGCTGGAGGTCAAAATGTAGTTTTATTTTCCTTATATGAGCTATATAAAACAGACTCATCATTAAATCTCCAACTTCCCTTGTGGGTATGAGAAAGAAACTTTTGGGAAGTTGTTGAGTAGCCTCCCCTACCCTCCCCCACCCTCCCCCTCCCTCAGTGGTAACAGACGAAAAAATAAATCAATTATCAGCTCGATAGGATCACGGAAAGTGTGTCATTTTTTACTTTTGTTTTTCCGTGGGACCACGACAGACGGACAGACAAGACGGTGACGTTAACATATTGAGTATATCCATCATGATCCAGATTGAAATCAATTGCTGTTTTGAATTGGTGTTACGCGGGTTCGCTACGCTAAATGAAATCCTAATTTTCCACTGCGGAACGCGGGTATTTTGCTAGTACAAATATAAGGCGTAAATAAATTATATCTTGATAGAATTTACCCCCATCGGGGTCCCTACTTAAAATGTACAGAAATAATGGTTACAATTTTTGCATTTCTTTGAATTTCCCGTGATTTCTTTACCAGTGAATTTTTTATTTTTTCGAGCGAACTGTGTTATTTTTTTTCGTCCCTTTATTATGTGAACTATTTCTGATTCTGGTCTCCGTTCCTCCCCTCCCTACACATGGTAGTAGACCCTCAGGATCAGACTATTTCTGCTCTCCGTTCCTCCAGGCCCTACGCATGGCAGCAGACCCTCAGGTCAGACTGAAACTAAAACAGCGAATACCAAACCAAAATAAAGCAGTTACCTGCAGTATAAAATAACAATTCCAACAAAGTCACAACTCACAATAATTAAACCCGGCTCCGGTGGCAGCTCTACGTCATACCAATGGCATTGCCTCACAGAAAGATAAGACTTGAGTTGTTTTTTTTTAATTTTAAAGTTTTAAGCAATAGGAATGCAACGCTCTTTGAATAGGCAAACAATTACGATTATATAAACTAATAAAAATTCGGTTTATCCATTAAAAATTCTAAATATCTATTAAAAATTCGGTTTATCCAATAAAATTCGGTTTATCAGGTCAAAAACCACATCCTCACACCTCCACCAATGAGTAGTGTGGAAGATGGCATACAATTCAAAGATTAATGAATAGCGTAGAGAAATATTGTCTACTGAGCTTTGCCCTTAGATCAACACGAATGTTTATTGACTACTGTGCTTTGCCCTTAGGTTTGCCAAAAATAAATGAAATTAACAACCCTAGCCTATAGTAGCTTCATTGTTTCTCACCAGATTGTTCACTATAGATAATATAAACTTCCTGTTGTCCGTCAGTCCTCAACAGCTGTTCTATGATGGACTCAATACTCTCTAGAGGCTGTAGATGTTCTGTAAAAGGCTACAACTGAATGATGCCCTGCCCACAATGTGGATAAGATCTAAGAGTATCGATTAGGATGATTGTGACACATAGTTTTGATTAGACCCTGATTGTATATTAGAACACATGGATAAGTTTTAGCACTCTGGATTATGCTAATGAAAGTAGATTATATAGTGGATTGTAGTAGATTATAGTGGATTCGATTTTAAGTGATTTGAAGAGGCCCCAGAGTTCGGATTAGACCACTGACAAAAGATTAGGCCACAAAGTGTTGATTACATCCAGGACGTGTGGATTAGATCCCAGACTATGGATTACATCAATCGACAGCGTATTTATTAGATGCCAGACTGCATATCTTGGGTGGATTAGACTTGATAAAATAATATTTGTAATGTTTCCTTCTTAGCATCGATGAGTACCACGACTATTTTAAGGAATCCTTCAGACGTGTCCTATATTTACCTGTCCTTAACCTTTGCCCTATATTACCTGTTCTTAACCTTTGACCTATATTTACATGTCCTTAACCTTTGCTCTATATTACCTGTTCTTAACCTTTGACCTATATTTACCTGTCCTTAACCTTTGCCCTATATTACCTGTTCTTAACTTTTTCCACAATGTGATCTACAGTCTACATCATTGTGTGTTAGAACTGCTCCACCAAATACATTGGTGAGACGGGTAGGATCTTTTCATGTCGAATCTCGGAGCATTTACGATCTATTTAACTATAGAGACAAACAGTGTCCTGTCTCACGACATTTCAATGGACGTGACCAGGTGGGTGTTGATGATCTGTCTGTCACCGCCATGGTCTCCTGCACAAACACACCCGACAGTGTCAGTCTGGGGGATAGACTTATCCATGAATATGGGCAAGGAACCCTAGCAACATATGGGCATGGGACCCTAGCAACATATGGGCATGGGACCCTAGCAACATATGCGATGAAAGTATTATTTTCACTGAAATGCTAATGATTCGCTAAGTTTTAATTTCATTTTATTAGTTTCATTTCTTTTTGTCTATTTGTTCGTTGAAAAAGGCTCTTTGCCGAAACGTTCAGGCTCATGCATACCCTGTGTGCGTGACATATATATGTACTGCCCTATATTCACCTGTCCTTAAAATTCAACCTATATTCACCTGTCCTTACCATTTGCCCTATATTCCTGTCCTTACCATGTGCCCTATATTCACATGTCATTTCTTAAATGTATTCTATACTCAAATGTTTTCTTTGTCCTATATCAACTATATTCACATTATTTGCACATGTTCTAATAAAGGAATAAACATGTTCCCACGGCTCTACATTAGTGATACAAAACTCCCTTGTATTACGACCCGCGGGTTCTCTCAGATGTTACCTCTTGCTGGGGGAGACCACCCCATAATGTACCTCAAATTACCTTGACATACATTTTCACCGTATTAGTTGTTTCCCCTTACCAGATTTCAAATTAGGGGATAAGCTCCCCTGAAATTTCCCCACCTCCAAATTAACCTTTACTGTTATGCTCGGTAATTCTCAATAATGGCGGCCACAGGGCAGACGTCTGTAGGTTTGGAGAAGGGATTAAATGTAAACAGAATCACAGGCAAGTAGCGGCATTAGCGTGAACTGTGAACCCTGGCCGTCAGGGGAGGCGAGTGCTGGGATGGACTTGGGGAACATTCTTTGTGTCCGGATGAATCAGAAAATGAAACCACAGACCCTGGGAGTGGGGGACCGGAAGTAGAGGGCCTTACTAGAGGCTAATTGGTGTCGATCCCTGGAGGGGGGGGCTACTTGGTGTCGATCCCTGGGGGCGGGGGCTACTTGGTGTCGATCCCTGGAGGGGGGGGGCTACTTGGTGTCGATCCCTGGAGGGGGGCTACTTGGTGTCGATCCCTGGAGGGGGGGGCTACTTGGTGTCGATCCCTGGAGGAGGGTGGGCTACTTGGTGTCGATCCCTGGGGGCGGGGGCTACTTGGTGTCGATCCCTGGAGGGGGGGCTACTTGGTGTCGATCCCTGGAGGGGGGGCTACTTGGTGTCGATCCCTGGAGGGGGGGCTACTTGGTGTCGATCCCTGGAGGAGGGGGGCTACTTGGTGTCGATCCCTGGGGGCGGGGGCTACTTGGTGTCGATCCCTGGGGGGCTACTTGGTGTCGATCCCTGGAGGAGGGGGGGGCTACTTGGTGTCGATCTCTGGGGGCGGGGGCTACTTGGTGTCGATCCCTGGGGGGGGGCTACTTGGTGTCGATCCCTGGAGGGGGGGCTACTTGGTGTCGATCCCTGGAGGAGGGGGGCTACTTGGTGTCGATCCCTGGGGGCGGGGGCTACTTGGTGTCGATCCCTGGAGGGGGGCTACTTGGTGTCGATCCCTGGAGGGAGGGCTACTTGGTGTCAATCCCAGGAGGGGGGGCTACTTGGTGTCGATCCCTGGAGGGAGGGCTACTTGGTGTCAATCCCAGGAGGGGGGGCTACTTGGTGTCGATCCCTGGGGGCGGGGGGGGCTACTTGGTGTCTAGTTTTTAGTTAGTGAGAGAGTTCGTGGACAGGAGAGAAGGTTCACGTGGATTTAATTTACAACATGTCGGAGTTGGAGGGGGGAGGGTTGAGGCGAGCAGGTGGAAATATGTAACAAGCTGCAATAACTAGAGATTGTTGCAACGAAAAACAAAATGTGGAGGAGGGGGGAGGGTGGCTTGGACTAAAACAAATGAACCTATTTAATAATAGTTTTATGTCAACTTATTCCGTGTGAAGACTAAAATTAAATGGTATAAGATTCATGCAATCCAAACAATCATGGTATAAGATTCATGCAATCCAAACAATCATTGCAAAAGATTATTTTTGAAAACAAATTAATTGCTGAATTCTTGATGTCAGACTTTTTAAACGAGTTCAAATTTGGAAACCATTGTGTGTGGTTTATTTCCCCTTGCCGCCAAGTTTCTCGTCTGACCCCTAATTATGAAACACTTTTGAATCGGTGTCTCAGTTTGCCTCGACATACTGCCGCCTCGCCAGGCGTGGCTTAAGGGGGGTGCTGATTGGGCTAAAGCCAGGGGTCCCCAATGATTTAAGTCTAAACTAGAAGAGCCCCCAAACTTATTATATTGTATAATAAAGTTGCGGGACCGAGCCCCCATTGGAATTGCAGCAGGGGCCACGTGCAATCTTAATCCACCCCTGCTCCTTGCTAAGAGACCGTTGTAATTACCTCCATCGTCGCTCAGATTTATCGTTCTTTACCAGGCCTGTTAAAAAATCACTTAAGAAATTTAGGGAGAGGGCTAGAAGGGATGGGGTGGTGACTTTGCACCTGTCTAAAACAACCAAAAAATGTTTCTTTAAAATGTAACGGGCATTGCATCACTCACAGGGTGGGTCCTTGACTGCTTTACCAGGACAAGGAACATTTCTCAAAGAATTGTCCTGTATTGTTCTGTAAAAATAACAAGTGACTTTATGATAGCAATATCCGGATAAAGAAAAGTTATACGTTACTGGTATACATACGGGTGTCGTTGTTTTACTTGACTATCAGATATCAGCAGACAATAGAACAGAGATAGAGGGAAATGTAGAGACTTTGGATTACGTTCTTTCACTTTGACACCTCTTTCTCTCCTCCTCCCCCCCTCTCTCTCTCCTCTTCACTCCCTCTCTCTCTACCTTTGTTCTCTACATGTATTTTGTCATATGGTACTTTTTAAAATCCTTTTTTAACAAATCTCTTTTACAATTAATATAGTAATATACATTAAACACATTAACAGTGTAACACAAACTCCGGCACTCTGCAAGCACAGCTTACCATTTAAACACCATAACACAGCTTACTATTTAAACACCTGCAACACAGATTACCATTTAAACACCTGCACCACAGCTTAACATTTAAACACATGCACATCAGCTTGCCATTTAAACACCAGCATCTCAGCTTACCATTTAAACACCTGCATCACAACTTACCATTTAAACACCTGCATCTCAGCTTACCATGCATTTAAAACACCTGCACTACGATCTCATATAATAAATGCCTGCACCAAAGCTGCCTATTAGATATATGTTAAAGTATTGTCCAAGCACAACATGGCTTGACAACTACACACTACATATATTACGAGACTTGAATTGTCTTTGAAAAGGTTGTATATTTGTTTATCTATGGCAAGAAATTGTACGTAACATAAAACTCACGTTATATCCATCACGTTATATCCATCACGTTATATCCATCACGTTATATCCATCACGTTATATCCATCACGTTATATCCATCACGTTATATCCATCACGTTATATCCATCACGTTATATCCATCACGTTATATCCATCACGTTATATCCATCACGTTATATCCATCACGCCCGTTATCCAGATATCCAGATATCCCTTCACACACACCAGAAGGTGTAAGTTGGGCGTCAGTAGATTGTCTACGTCACGTCAGGAGTCGTGGTCAGTGTAAGACGAGGTATCAAATATAAGATGTCTATCACTTTGAGGTCACTGTCCATGAGGTCACTGTCCGTGATGTCAATGTCCGTGAGGTCACTGTCCGTGTGGTCACTGTCCGTGAGGTCACTGTCCGTGAGGTCACTGTCCGTGAGGTCACTGTCCGTGTGGTCACTGTCCGTGAGGTCACTGTCCGTGAGGTCACTGTCCGTGAGGTCACTGTCCGTGAGGTCACTGTCGTGAGGTCACTGTCCGTGAGGTCAATGTCCGTGAGGTCACTGTCCGTGAGGTCACTGTCCGTGAGGTCACTGTCCGTGAGGTCAATGTCCGTGAGGTCACTGTCCGTGAGGTCACTGGGGTCGGCATGCACAAAGTCTCCAAGAATATCGACCAGAATTTTATTTCCTTTTATTAATTATATTTATTGAGACTATTTATTGGGGTTAAATATTCTAGCAACATTCTAAAACATGGCGCCGATTGGAGTCACTCCTTCATTAAATCATTGACAGTTTTGTCTTAAATATATTTTTTTTGGGGGGGGGTTTATGGGGGGATGCACGCGTTTCCACTTTCATCTCTTGGGCTTGTTGTTAAGTCTCCATTCACGTTTGATATGTACAATTAGTTGTGATTATGAGTGACGTTGGAAATATATTTCAAGAAGTTCAAGCCTTTTCAGTAATTAGAAAATCTAACAGAATGTTTTATTGGATATAGGCCTACCAAACAGCAAATATGGTATTGGATCAATTGAACTGACAGTGTTTTACATGAAATATCTATCAGTCGACACTGCACTTGATATATTCAACAGGAAATTTTGTAATGAATATACAGTGATACCTCTCATAACGAGCATAATTCGTTTCAGAAGCTTACTCGTTAAGTGAAACACGTTAAATGAAATTATTTTTGTCATAAAAATCAATGCAAAATACAAAAATGCGTTCCATGCTGAAAAAATACACCTTTAAAAAAAAATAACAATTATTAATTAAATTCAAATAAAATTACTTATGATTTGTTAAAAGGAGTGTAACAACTTGGAATACAATTTAGATTTGAAGCAAAAACGTAAATAAAAATTTGAATCTATGACAAATAATTAATCCTTTTTAACTAGAAAACTGACTAAAGACATTTGTTTTTGCAGACGCTTCAAAATTTGACGAAAATGTGTCGTAACCGTTTCGTAGACATTCTTGACACTCCCTTTGAAGCATCCATCTCCTAAATTTTGTTTTTGTTCTTGAGAATAGTGCACAGATCGTTGATGTTGACCGATTGTACGTGTGCACTAGACTAGCCACACTCACACCTTGTTCTCGCTAGACTAGCCACACTCACACCTTGTTCTCGCTAGACTAGCCACACTCACACCTTGTTCTTTACATTTTTGCCTCGTTATGCGAATTACTCGTTATGAGAGGTACTCGTAATGATAGGTTCTACTACTGTATGTAAATATATGTATTATGTATAACAGATAGAATTATAATGAATATATATATATATATATATATATATATGGAGGCTACAGACAGAAGAGCTAGGAAAAGGGCCAAAACATTGGAAAGCACAGAGGAAATGCAACCCAACCCAACGGTGATGCACCATCGTCTTGCGAGACGGAAGGATGCCGATGTGTGTGTATATATATCAGGTATTGTTATAATTTATATATGTAACAAATAATTTTATATGGACATATATGACAGTGTTGTAAATGGATATTTAACAGATAGTTCTATAATGGATTTAGATCAGGAATCAACAAACATTTCTATAGAGACGTTTATAAAACTATCCCTTGTTTCTATCCCATTTGTTTCGGGTTTCCCGCCCTTGCCTGTGACGTATGGAGTATTGGGCTATCATCTCTCCAACAAAAGGTGGAGCTCTTCTTGTCAGGAGTGGGTCTCAAGTACCGCCTCATGGACCCCGTCTTTCAAGGGGATCTTAAGTACCGTCTCATGGACCCCGTCCCGTCTTTCAAGTCATGTCCTTTAAAAAGTGTTTACACCTGGATAAAGCCACAGGCACCGGAAGTAAACATGGGGCAACTTGCTGCAAAGGTCATGACCCCGAGCCGTCTGGATACTTTTATTATTTATGTTGATGTTTTCTGGAAGTCGTACCCCTGAGTTACTGCCCCTTGACATAACCATCAACAATGTCATCCATCCGCCAATAAACATTACAGACAGACTTGTGTTAACTCTCTCAGACAGACTTGTGTTAACTCTCTCAGACACACTTGTGTTAACTCTCTCAGACACACTTGTGTTAACTCTCTCAGACAGACTTGTGTTAACTCTCTCAGACAGACTTGTGTTAACTCTCTCAGATAGATTTGTGTTAACTCTCTCAGACAGACTTGTGTTAACTCTCTCAGACAGACTTGTGTTAACTCTCTCAGACAGACTTGTGTTAACTCTCTCAGACAGACTTGTGTTAACTCTCTCAGGCAGATGTGTGTTAACTCTCTCAGACAGACTTGTGTTAACTCTCTCAGACAGATTTGTGTTAACTCTCTCAGGCAGATGTGTGTTAACTCTCTCAGACAGACTTGTGTTAACTCTCTCAGACACACTTGTGTTAACTCTCTCAGATAGACTTGTGTTAACTCTCTCAGACAGACTTGTGTTAACTCTCTCAGATAGATTTGTGTTAACTCTCTCAGACAGACTTGTGTTAACTCTCTCAGACAGACTTGTGTTAACTCTCTCAGACAGACTTGTGTTAACTCTCTCAGACAGACTTGTGTTAACTCTCTCAGGCAGATGTGTGTTAACTCTCTCAGGCAGACTTGTGTTAACTCTCTCAGACAGATTTGTGTTAACTCTCTCAGGCAGATGTGTGTTAACTCTCTCAGACAGACTTGTGTTAACTCTCTCAGACAGACTTGTGTTAACTCTCTCAGATAGACTTGTGTTAACTCTCTCAGACAGACTTGTGTTAACTCTCTCAGATAGATTTGTGTTAACTCTCTCAGACAGACTTGTGTTAACTCTCTCAGACAGACTTGTGTTAACTCTCTCAGACAGACTTGTGTTAACTCTCTCAGACATATTTGTGTTAACTCTCTCAGGCAGATGTGTGTTAACTCTCTCAGACAGACTTGTGTTAACTCTCTCAGACAGATTTGTGTTAACTCTCTCAGGCAGATGTGTGTTAACTCTCTCAGACAGACTTGTGTTAACTCTCTCAGACAGACTTGTGTTAACTCTCTCAGATAGACTTGTGTTAACTCTCTCAGACAGACTTGTGTTAACTCTCTCAGATAGATTTGTGTTAACTCTCTCAGACAGATTTGTGTTAACTCTCTCAGGCATATTTGTGTTAACTCTCTCAGACAGATTTGTGTTAACTCTCTCAGGCAGATGTGTGTTAACTCTCTCAGACAGATTTGTGTTAACTCTCTCAGACATATTTGTGTTAACTCTCTCAGACAGATTTGTGTTAACTCTCTCAGGCAGATGTGTGTTAACTCTCTCAGGCAGATTTGTGTTAACTCTCTCAGACAGATTTGTGTTAACTCTCTCAGACAGATTTGTGTTAACTCTCTCAGACATATTTGTGTTAACTCTCTCAGACAGATTTGTGTTAACTCTCTCAGACAGATTTGTGTTAACTCTCTCAGGCAGATGTGTGTTAACTCTCTCAGGCAGATTTGTGTTAACTCTCTCAGACAGATTTGTGTTAACTCTCTCAGACAGATTTGTGTTAACTCTCTCAGACATATGTGTGTTAACTCTCTCAGACAGATTTGTGTTAACTCTCTCATGCAGATTTGTGTTAACTCTCTCAGACAGAATTAGGTTATGGCTTTGGAGGGTGGGGTAGGACGTCAATATTTGACACCAGAGAATGTCCCCCCACAGCCCACCCCGCCCACCCCCATTGTTAATGTTGTGATTTTCTTGCCAAACAAACAGATGGGACTAAACGGCGAACAAAAAGTTCATTCAATCTTCATGACGATCGATGTTTACGAAATTTTTCCTGAACTTCAGAAGCGTTGCGAAAGGTGTGTGTGTGTAAAGGGGGGGGGGCGGATGCATATGTCTTCGGGCGCGAGGTACAGGGCAATTTTCCTTTAAGCTGCGCGGCCGCGTATATATATATATATATGACCGACGCCGCGCAGCAGTTTAGAATTACCGCGCAGCAAATTTTGTAAAATATTGCAAAAAATGGATATTGTGCAACTTTGCATATGAAATTTACTACTTTGTACACCTTAGGGCATGGGTCGGGAAAACCATGGCTCGCGAGCCAGATGTGGCTCTATTGATGGCTGCATCTGGCTCGCAGACAAATGTTCGATTATTTGATTTACATATTAATGGCATATAAAACACACACACACTCGTCATAAGTCAATAACCTAATTAATAATTTTCTATAATTGAATATTTGAATTTTTGAATGGCTTACGTGATAGAAAACATTCTTGACAGTTTAGACGCGGAAAAACGTTTGGATGTCGCATGTTGGTTGACCAATCACTGTCAATCCGAATAATGATGAGGAGTTGCACACGTGATAGAATACATGAATTATATTATGGCTTGGGAAATAATCAATGTTAGAGGTTAGTAGCCTTAGGAGAGAGATTGCTATTTAAGGGAGAGAGATTGCTATTTAAGGGAGAGAGATTGCTATTTAAGGGAGAGAGATTGCTATTTAAGGGAGAGAGATTGCTATTTAAGGGAGAGAGATTGCTATTTAAGGGAGAGAGATTGCTATTTAAGGGAGAGAGATTGCTATTTAAGGGAGGGAGATTGCTATTTAAGTGAGAGAGATTGCTATTTAAGGGAGAGAGATTTTGAAGTTGGGATCAAAGTGATCACAGTGATTTCTGTGGAAAAGTGACAAAAATACATTGTTCAGGTTGGGCTGCCGTATATTGCTTTCGGGACAAAAGCGGACGATGCGTGCATGCGCAACAGGGTCGTCGGGACATAAAGTAAAATTTCGTTTTAATCGCGTTGTCAGCTAGCTATTTTTGAAACCATTTTTGACAAGATGGCTAAAAGCTAAAAGAAAGAAGGACTATGTGTATCGTACTTTTCAGCAGGAATGGACGGAGGAATTAGCGTTTGTGGAGAGAACGGGTTCAGGGTGTCTCTAATATGCAGTGATAAAATTGTTCAAATGTAAAGCGACACTTCGAGACACACCATTTTACATTTTCATCGAAATATCCCGAGGGAGACAACAGGAAGAGAGCCTGTCAAGAACTGCTATCAAGAGTGCTAGCTGGTCAGCAGCAATCCGTGTTTAGACCTAACAAGGTGACTGAAATTCCGCTAGCTTTGCTGGCGTTTTAGCTTTTGTGAGAAACGGCAAGCCATTCATATATGGGGAGTATGCCAAAGCATTTATGCTTGATGTTGCCAATGTACTTTTTTATTACTTTTTCGGATAAGGACAAAATAATTAAACGGATAAAAGGCATGCCTTTGTCGGCAAAAACTGATGAGCATCATGATGTCAAATCAAATTGAGGCAATGCAAGTGACGGACATAAATGCGGCACCGTTTTCTCTCTCGCTTTGGATGAGTCAACAGATGTCAGTAATTCCAAGTTCATTTTGAACTCCAAGCTACTGACCTGTAGGCCTCAGACATGTGGATGAATAAGTTCAAGTCACTGAGTGAAGATTTGGAAAGACTTGCACGACAGCAAGCAGAGTTGGCGAGCAACACTAATGGGCAGAAATGAAAAAAACTTAACACGCAGACCAGCTGATTGTCACAACTTGGAACGTGCTTCCCGTTATATACCACACACTGCATCGTGTGAGTATTGCTGTACTGACAATGTTTGGCTCTGCGTATGCATGCGAGCGGTCTTTCTCACATCTAAAGAACATAAAGACCAACCAGTGATCACGTTTACAGATTAAGTATCAAAGCCTGCATGAAGCTTTATCCCCAAAACCCAAGATTTGTCCTAATAACCCAAAGATTTCCAAATAATCCAAGAATTTTCCAAATAAACAAACTATAAACAAACTCTATCGTCCATCTGCCTACATTTTAAAAGAAATCTCAACAGTTTTTGCACAAACTAACGTAAAAATCCGTGAAGAGTTCAACCCTCAATTAAAATAATACAATTCTATAGACTTCAATAAGCACGTTGTAGATAGAATCTTTTTTCTGAAGTTTTTAAATATATTTTTTTCTTTTTTTTTCCATATATATATGTATATATATATATATATATATATATATTACGGCTGCGGAAATTAACGATTAATTTCTCGATTAATCATTAAAAAATTTTAACGATTAATTTTTTTAAACGATTAATTGACCTATTACTTACCAATTATTGGAAGTCAAAATGTAAAAAAAAATAATTAAAAAAAATAGCGGCCGATAAATAAATTTCCTGATGATTACACGAACATTTTGGTTTAAAACTATTGAATGACGGGGATTTTTTAAGGCGTCGGAATTAAAATTACCATATTGAAAGCAAATGTGATGTTTTAAATTTTATTTTGGGTATGTAGAAGAGGGAGATCATATATATAGGAAAATTAGGGGGTCGTCTTATACGTACAGTCGTATTATGCGCCGGAATATACGGTAATGTATATCATCCCATACTCGGTCTTGTGTTCACTGCCCCCACCTAGACCCTCCCTCCCCTCACTGTTACCTTGACTCACTACTACTACTACCTTCCATTCTTCCATTGCCACTTGCCAGTGATTATCTTAGTCATAAAATTCTCGTGCTGTTAAAGGCACCAATAGGTTGTTAATGGTGTGTGTGTGTGTGAGGGCGTAGCCTGTCCAAGGACCTTAGAGTTTTGTAGTTTGTTTGCTTTAGACTACACCAGGGGCCGTAGCACGGGTCGTAGCAACACTTGACACTCGATCGTCCGTTTGATGGAGGTTAAGGCAGGCCTCGTGGTTTTACTACAATCTTGTTTTACTACAATCTTGTTTCACTACAATCGTGTTTTACTACAATCTTGTTTTACTACAATCTTGTTGTACTACAATCTTGTTTTACTACAATCTTGTTGTACTACAATCTTGTTTTACTACAATCTTGTTTCACAAAATGTCCCTTAGTTGTACAATCTGTTACTGGGCTTTCAACAAACTCTCTTGTCAGTTCTCTACACAGAACTGGTTGGAAATGTCCGGACTTAACCTGTTATTTCTACACTCTACACAGAACTGGATGGAAAAGTCCGGACTTAACCTGTTATTTCTACACTCTACACAGAACTGGATGGAAATGTCCGGACTTAACCTGTTATTTCTACACTCTACAGAGAACTGGATGGAAATGTCCGGACTTAACCTGTTATTTCTACACTCTACACAGAACTGGTTGGAAATGTCCGGACTTAACCTGTTATTTCTACACTCTACACAGAACTGGATGGAAATGTCCGGACTTAACCTGTTATTTCTACACTCTACACAGAACTGGATGGAAATGTCCGGACTTAACCTGTTATTTCTACACTCTACACAGAACTGGATGGAAATGTCCGGACTTAACCTGTTATTTCTACACTCTACACAGAACTGGATGGAAATGTCCGGACTTAACCTGTTATTTCTACACTCTACACAGAACTGGATGGAAATGTCCGGACTTAACCTGTTATTTCTACACTCTACACAGAACTGGATGGAAATGTCCGGACTTAACCTGTTATTTCTACACTCTACACAGAACTGGATGGAAATGTCCGGACTTAACCTGTTATTTCTACACTCTACACAGAACTGGATGGAAATGTCCGGACTTAACCTGTTATTTCTACACTCTACACAGAACTGGATGGAAATGTCCGGACTTAACCTGTTATTTCTACACTCTACACAGAACTGGATGGAAATGTCCGGACTTAACCTGTTATTTCTACACTCTACACAGAACTGGATGGAAATGTCCGGACTTAACCTGTTATTTCTACACTCTACACAGAACTGGATGGAAATGTCCGGACTTAACCTGTTATTTCTACACTCTACACAGAACTGGATGGAAATGTCCGGACTTAACCTGTTATTTCTACACTCTACACAGAACTGGATGGAAATGTCCGGACTTAACCTGTTATTTCTACACTCTACACAGAACTGGATGGAAATGTCCGGACTTAACCTGTTATTTCTACACTCTACACAGAACTGGATGGAAATGTCCGGACTTAACCTGTTATTTCTACACTCTACACAGAACTGGATGGAAATGTCCGGACTTAACCTGTTATTTCTACACTCTACACAGAACTGGATGGAAATGTCCGGACTTAACCTGTTATTTCTACACTCTACACAGAACTGGATGGAAATGTCCGGACTTAACCTGTTATTTCTACACTCTACACAGAACTGGATGGAAATGTCCGGACTTAACCTGTTATTTCTACACTCTACACAGAACTGGATGGAAATGTCCGGACTTAACCTGTTATTTCTACACTCTACACAGAACTGGATGGAAATGTCCGGACTTAACCTGTTATTTCTACACTCTACACAGAACTGGATGGAAATGTCCGGACTTAACCTGTTATTTCTACACTCTACACAGAACTGGATGGAAATGTCCGGACTTAACCTGTTATTTCTACACTCTACACAGAACTGGATGGAAATGTCCGGACTTAACCTGTTATTTCTACACTCTACACAGAACTGGATGGAAATGTCCGGACTTAACCTGTTATTTCTACACTCTACACAGAACTGGATGGAAATGTCCGGACTTAACCTGTTATTTCTACACTCTACACAGAACTGGATGGAAATGTCCGGACTTAACCTGTTATTTCTACACTCTACACAGAACTGGATGGAAATGTCCGGACTGTTATCGGTGTTAACAATGCAACTCACACTCTAATGCAAATCAAAGTCGCATAAACCATTTAATGAGATTGTTTCCAATGGTTTAAATCTATATTGAGAATATCTAAAGCAGGGGTCGAGAAACGTTTTTGTCTGAGAGAGCCATAAACACCACATATTTTGAAAAAATAATTATGTGAGAGCCATACATTATGTTTAACCCTAAAAATTTAAGTAAATGTGTGCATTTTGTGTAATTTCAACACCAAAAGTACAATAATTATGTCTCTGAATTATTTTTAATAACATTGATACGCTGGTTTTTTTGTTGTATTATGCAATTAATATGTAGATCTAATGAATCTGAATAAACTTTTTTTTTAAATATAAACGAACATTTGTCTAAGAGCCACATCTGGCTCGCGAGCCAGGGTTTCCCGACCCCTGATCTAAAGCAACCCTTTCAGAGTGACATTACGATATCACAGTTTAGTACCATCATATCACTCCATCAGAGTTTAGTACCATTATCAATAAATTATCATCATATCAAAACATCACAATTTTATTTAACGTTAGCGAAATCATTTCCAGCATCAGTCATTAAAACAGAAAAACGTGCACCGGTATATTTGAAATTTCAATGAGCGTTACAGGTGATGCGACGTCATCGTGACTGTTACAGGTGGTTTACTCAGATGGGAAGAAACTTTTAGGACGAGCTGCAAATTAACACGTACATTTTAACAGAGCAGAGACCTCACGATTATTGTTGAATACGTGTCGATCGACACGGCTAGTGCTGTATACGTGTCAAATGACACGGCTAGTGCTGTATACGTGTCAAATGACACGGCTAGTGCTGTATGCGTGTCAAATGACACGGCTAGTGCTGTATACGTGTCAAATGACACGGCTAGTGCTATATACGTGTCAAATGACACGGCTAGTGCTGTATACGTGTCAAATGACACGGCTAGTGCTGTATACTGTCAAATGACACGGCTAGTGCTGTATACGTGTCAAATGACACAGCTAGTGCTGTATACGTGTCAAATGACACAGCCTACGTTCGTGTACATATTGGTAAGAGTCATCTAACAAGTGTCATAAATCATTTATAGAAAATAAACCATTTTAAAGAAATTGTTAACCATTGCAAAGTTGATGACGTAAGGGGCCGTCCATAAAGTACGTCACGCTATTTTTGAACATTTTTTACCCCCCCCCCTCCCCCCTGTCACAAACTGTCACAAATCTCGGAAACCCCCCCCCCTAAATTACGTCACACTTTCGGGGAAAAATGTAATTAACCCCTAATTAAAATATTTAAAATAAATACTTAAATTACACTTTACTATTAAACTGTATTAACACATACAATTTCTACTTAAAAGTAGGGATGTACCGGATTCAAAATTTTGAAATCCGGCCGGAGCTGAATTTGGCCGGATTTATAAAGTGAAATCCGGCTGGAGCCGGAATGAGATTTGTTAAAATGGCTGGATTACGGATTTGCTAGCGCAAATATGAATATATATATAAATTAGGGATCTACTGGCCAGCCGGATTTATGAAGCGAAACATGCCGGAGCCGAAGCCGGAGTCGGATTTTTTAAAATAGCAGGATTCTCGATATGCCGGAGCTTGAGCCGAAATACCGTACACCCCCACTTAAAAGAACTATCAGATTATAAAATGACTTTAATAGAAGAATAGTTAATTGTCAACTGTTGTCACAGTTATTCAATGAAACAAACTTCAATTTGGATCGAATTTGAAAATAAAATTGAAAATTTTGACTTGACAATTATATAATACACATCATTTATCTGCTACCTTTACATTTACAATGGGTGAGGTCAAGTCTAGTTTTAGATAATCTTCCGATTATGCATTCTATTGACACAGGATAAGAAGTAGATTAGTGAAACTTGACCTCAACCAGTTATTAAATAATAAAAAAGAAACAGAACAATTTGACTAACAACAGACTAGATTGACAAATTATGTGACCAACTCTTGTGCTATATTGAATCTGTTTAATATGGTCCTATGAATAATGTTTCATTAAAAAATATTCACTGGACATTATCTTACAACGGTGAAGTGAAGTGTTCATCCATAGTTACGACTGACATCAATCTTTCACCATCATCGTTTCCTGTAAGGATAATTGCAGACAGATCAACTCGTCCTCATCTAGCCACTCAACAGCTTCTGTATCTGCATTTTCTCTTCTGACAATATCTGACATAGGTTCTCTTTGCCTTCTAGAAGCGATTCTCAAAGGACGGATGCGTTTTATCTTAGTTGATTCTTGAACAGTTTGGGTGGGCACATTCTCCTAAGCCCGAGCTCTGTGTTGTCCTGTATGTTTCTTCAACATTGTTTGTGAGGCAAAATATAAGTGACATACTTTGCAAAGTCGATCAAATAAGCTGGTAATCATATGGTTGTACTTTGAAAACTCATGTTGATCTTGGCATAATGTCATCAAATTTGAGAGTTTGTGCTACAAGCAAGGAAGGAAATTTATGAGAATCTGCATCTGCTCTTTCTGAAGCTTTGAGTCCATCAACTGTTTGGTTGATTGGGATTGGAGGAGGGAAGAATCTTGCAGGTAAACGGTTGAAATATGAGCTTCGTGCTTTATCGCAACATTGCATGTCCTCATATTTAACAATTTGAGTGAAATATTGGCTGGAGCGAACATGATTGTCAAACCATTCCTGATCCTTCGATATCAGTCCTACTGCATCCAATTCAGATTTATTAACACATTCAGGAGATACGCATTTCATGCTATGTTGACATAAAACTAATTCTAATGTTTCATAAAATTTTTGAAAATTATTTTTAAAGCTATTTAAATTCTACTAAAAATATAAATAAATTAGAAAAAAACAAAGTGTCACACTTTCTTACACCCCCCCCCTCGGAGTGTGACGTACTTTATGGACGGCTACTAAGTGGTCTCACTGAAACTGTCAGTTTGCTTATGTAAGAAAGGGAAAGTGTCTGGTACAACTGTCTTGTGTCTGGTACAACTGGCTTGTGTCTGGTACAACTGTCTTGTGTCTGGTACAACTGGCTTGTGTCTGGTACAACTGTCTTGTGTCTGGTACAACTGGCTTGTGTCTGGTACAACTGTCTTGTGTCTGGTACAACTGTCTTGTGTCTGGTACAACTGTCTTGTGTCTGGTACAACTGTCTTGTGTCTGGTACAACTGTCTTGTGTCTGGTACAACTGGCTTGTGTCTGGTACAACTGTCTTGTGTCTGGTACAACTGGCTTGTGTCTGGTACAACTGTCTTGTGTCTGGTACAACTGGCTTGTGTCTGGTACAACTGTCTTGTGTCTGGTACAACTGTCTTGTGTCTGGTACAACTGTCTTGTGTCTGGTACAACTGTCTTGTGTCTGGTACAACTGTCTTGTGTCTGGTACAACTGGCTTGTGTCTGGTACAACTGTCTTGTGTCTGGTAAAACTGTCTTGTGTCTGGTACAACTGTCTTGTGTCTGGTACAACTGTCTTGTGTCTGGTACAACTGGCTTGTGTCTGGTACAACTGTCTTGTGTCTGGTACAACTGTCTTGTGTCTGGTACAACTGGCTTGTGTCTGGTACAACTGTCTTCTACTGGCTTGTGTCTGGTACAACTGTCTTCTATTGGCTTGTGTCTGGTACAACTGTCTTCTACTGGCTTGTGTCTGGTACAGCTGTCTTCTACTGGCTTGTGTCTGGTACAGCTGTCTTCTACTGGCTTGTGTCTGATACAAATGTCTTCTACTGGCTTGTGTCTGGTACAGCTGTCTTCTACTGGCTTGTGTCTGGTACAGCTGTCTTCTACTGGCTTGTGTCTGGTACAGCTGTCTTTTACTGGCTTGTGTCTGGTACAACTGTCTTCTACTGGCTTGTGTCTGGTACAGCTGTCTTCTACTGGCTTGTGTCTGGTACAGCTGTCTTCTACTGGCTTGTGTCTGATACAACTGTCTTCTACTGGCTTGTGTCTGGTACAGCTGTCTTCTACTGGCTTGTGTCTGATACAAATGTCTTCTACTGGCTTGTGTCTGGTACCGCTGTCTTCTACTGGCTTGTGTCTGGTACAACTTTCCTCTACTGGCTTGTGATTCTAGTTTAAAGTGATGTCTTGTACAGATGTTTTCTACGAACTAATTAATATCTTTTGAATCTGGTTTATATTTATAGTGTTGTCTTTAGAAAATGGCTTCTATTTATACCTTCTGTTACTGCTACTTATACATGTATATGTATACCGACCGTTTCCATGGCGTTAATTCAAAGTGTAATCGTTTTAAAATGTTTTGTGTATATTTGTTTAATTGTGTTTGTATTTATTGCTTTCAGTTCAATGTATTTTGTTTAATATTCACATGTTCTTCATATAATTACATTAAATACAAAACGAAAAAATATACAAATTGACATGAATGGATTACATTGGTCTAAAATTATAAAGTCACCAAAGGTCACACCTACAATTCACACCTACAAGTCACACCTATAAGTCACACCTACAAGTCAACCTACATGTCACACCTACATGTCACACCTACATGTCACACCTACATGTCACATCTACATGTCACACCTACATGTAACACCTACAATTCACACCTACAAGTCACACCTACAAGTCAACCTACATGTCACACCTACATGTCACACCTACATGTCACACCTACATGTCACACCTACATGTAACACCTACAAGTCACACCTACAAGTCAACCTACATGTCACACCTACATGTCACACCTACATGTCACACCTACATGTCACACCTACATGTCACACCTACATGTAACACCTACAAGTCACACCTACAAGTCAACCTACATGTCACACCTACAAGTCACACCTACAAGTCACACCTACAAGTCAGGCAACATATTAGAGGACGCGAGGCTTGACAATTTAATATTTTTTTTTAATTTAAAAAAAACTATTTTCCGATTATTTTCATGTCAAAACATTATATCAAAATGCCCTAATTACAGTCACGTGCCCTAGTTACAAATAAGTGCCCTACTTACTACCAACTGTCAGCCATGTGGTCTATTTCAGCCAAGTGCCCTAGTTAAGGCCATGCGCTCTAGTTACATCAAAAAGCTCTAGTTACATCAAACAGCCCTAGATACAACAAACAGCTCTAGTTACAACAAACAGATCTAGTTACAACAAACAGATCTAGTTACAACAAACAGCTCTAGTTACAACAAACAGATCTAGTTACAACAAACAGCTCTAGTTACAACAAACAGCTCTAGTTACAGCAAACAGCTCTAGTTACAACAAACAGATCTAGTTACAACAAACAGATCTAGTTACAACAAACAGCTCTAGTTACAACAAACAGATCTAGTTACAACAAACAGCTCTAGTTACAACAAACAGATCTAGTTACAACAAATAGCTCTAGTTACAACAAACAGCTCTAGTTACAACAAACAGCTCTAGTTACAACAAACAGATCTAGTTACAACAAACAGCTCTAGTTACAATAAACAGCCCTAGATACAACAAACAGCGCTAGTTACAACAAACAGCTCTAGTTACAACAAACAGATCTAGTTACAACAAACAGCTCTAGTTACAACAAACAGATATAGTTACAACAAACAGCTCTAGTTACAACAAACAGCTCTAGTTACAACAAACAGCTCTAGTTACAACAAACAGCCCTAGATACAACAAACAGCTCTAGTTACAACAAACAGCTCTAGTTACAACAAACAGATCTAGTTACAACAAACAGATCTAGTTACAACAAACAGCTCTAGTTACAACAAACAGATCTAGTTACAACAAACAGCTCTAGTTACAACAAACAGATCTAGTTACAACAAATAGCTCTAGTTACAACAAACAGCTCTAGTTACAACAAACAGCTCTAGTAACAACAAACAGATCTAGTTACAACAAACAGCTCTAGTTACAATAAACAGCCCTAGATACAACAAACAGCGCTAGTTACAACAAACAGCTCTAGTTACAACAAACAGATCTAGTTACAACAAACAGCTCTAGTTACAACAAACAGATATAGTTACAACAAACAGCTCTAGTTACAACAAACAGCTCTAGTTACAACAAACAGCTCTAGTTACAACAAACAGCCCTAGATACAACAAACAGATCTAGTTACAACAAACAGCTCTAGTTACAACAAACAGATCTAGTTACAAAAAACAGCCCTAGTTACAACAAACAGATCTAGTTACAACAAACAGCTCTAGTTACAACAAACAGATCTAGCTACAACAAACAGATCTAGTTACAACAAACAGCTCTAGTTACAGCAAACAGATCTAGTTACAACAAACAGATCTAGTTACAACAATCAGATCTAGTTACAACAAACAGATCTAGTTACAACAAACATATCTAGTTACAACAAACAGATCTAGTTACAACAAACAGCCATAGTTACAACAAACAGCTCTAGTTACAGCAAACAGCCCTAGTTAGTACCCAGAGCCCTAGTTAAAAAGCCAAGTTCCCTAGTAACTGTAGCACTCATTTAGTCCAGTGCTTCTCAAAGTGGTGGTCCGCGGACCGGTGCTGGTCCGTAGGTCGTCTGCTGCAGGTCAGTAGAAGTTGTCAAGAAAGGACAGAAAAGTCTAATTATAATTCTTCATTAGCACCCATTTATACTAACCCTTTAGAATATTTCATTTTTTTCGAAATAACACATACAATGAAACAAATAAAATAAAATAAATTACATTTCGCTACCTCATCGGTACAGATAAATAGTGCATCGGTCCCTGGCGCAATGGGAAAATTCCTGCCGGTCCGCCAAACTAAAAAGTCTGAGAAACACTGCAATAGACAATACAAATCAATGCATTTACACAAGTCTATCAATGAAGAGTTATCTGATTACGTCATCGAACAACACTCACGCCTGAGTCTATAAAATAACGTTTGTAAGATAGACTTAGGTTTGGACGCAATGCTGCGGTTTGTTCCTAAAAAAATTTATCAGGCAATTCTTCAGTCATTTATACAAATTGTCCATATTCTACACTCCTAGTACTAGACCACAAAGAAACATGAAATTATTCTCAAAGAAATTTCAAATAACAGGTGTATCGGATGTTTCCAGCATTTGCTATAATGTAACCGCACCAGTATTGACAGTTTCAATTGTTTGATAGAATAAAATAATTTAGAAATACAACACAAAGTTAACTTAATACAACCCTCAGATAGACATATAAGGATTAAAAAAACACCTTTCTTATTCCGTATGCAAGAATAAACACATACTATACACATTCTCGTTTTTCCCGTCCGGAATTCGGTCGTGGAATGAGTTGCCTGAAGAAACCAGGAAAACCAACACTTTATCAACATTTAAAACTAATAAGAATGCAGGGCTAAACACAAACCATAGATAACCGTAGGACGCAATAATCCTATGTATAGCAGGAGCGTCTGTAACAGGTACGATAAGGTAAGATAAAACAACATCAATATTGAACGGGCTATTTGTCGTTTCTATTGGTTGATAGAATTGAGCAACACAAATATTGAATGTTTCTATTGGTTGATAGAATTGAGCAACACAAATATTGAATGTTTCTATTGGTTGATAGAATTGAGCAACACCAATATTGAATGTTTCTATTGGTTGATAGAATTGAGCAACACCAATATTGAATGTTTCTATTGGTTGATAGAATTGAGCAACACAAATATTGAATGTTTCTATTGGTTGATAGAATTGAGCAACACAAATATTGAATGTTTCTATTGGTTGATAGAATTGAGCAACACCAATATTGAATGTTTCTATTGGTTGATAGAATTGAGCAACACCAATATTGAATGTTTCTATTGGTTGATAGAATTGAGCAACACCAATATTGAATGTTTCTATTGGTTGATAGAATTGAGCAACACAAATATTGAATGTTTCTATTGGTTGATAGAATTGAGCAACACCAATATTGAATGTTTCTATTGGTTGATAGAATTGAGCAACACAAATATTGAATGTTTCTATTGGTTGATAGAATTGAGCAACACCAATATTGAATGTTTCTATTGGTTGATAGAATTGAGCAACACAAATATTGAATGTTTCTATTGGTTGATAGAATTGAGCAACACCAATATTGAATGTTTCTATTGGTTGATAGAATTGAGCAACACAAATATTGAATGTTTCTATTGGTTGATAGAATTGAGCAACACAAATATTGAATGTTTCTATTGGTTGATAGAATTGAGCAACACCAATATTGAATGTTTCTATTGGTTGATAGAATTGAGCAACACAAATATTGAATGTTTCTATTGGTTGATAGAATTGAGCAACACCAATATTGAATGTTTCTATTGGTTGATAGAATTGAGCAACACAAATATTGAATGTTTCTATTGGTTGATAGAATTGAGCAACACCAATATTGAATGTTTCTATTGGTTGATAGAATTGAGCAACACAAATATTGAATGTTTCTATTGGTTGATAGAATTGAGCAACACAAATATTGAATGTTTCTATTGGTTGATTTTTTAAAAATCGAAATCTCTCTTTTATCACTTCCCAGACAATAGCAAACAACCCTGTTTGTTCAATAAACATCTGTTGATGGAGCAGGGCTCGATCGGACGTCTTATTGTTTACATAAACAAAATTTTAGAACAATAACATCAGAAAAATGAATAAATCACTTGGAGCCAAAATTCTATAATGTGAAAAAAGAAGTGGGCCAAGAGAGTCATAAATTGGACTTTACCTCGACAAAACGTGAGATAATCCGTGTGTCAAAGAGTTCAGTTCATGGGCCCAGTAGTCAAGAGGCGGTAATCTGACCACATCAACACAGCAACTGCTTCTCCCACAGGTATTGTTCCCACACTGAAAGAAAACCTGATTGTAATGCAATGGACACCCAAATGGGAGGGTGGTGGGGGGGGGTGGAGTCAACGGCGCCTAACTCCTTTTTCCCCATCAAAACTAGTTTGGTGCAGGCAGGGAGGGGAGATGAATGGGGGTAATCAGGAGCTCCTCGTGTATGGTGAACCACTGTAGCATGTTTTAACAATTCTCTTAACCAGTCGCCACTGTGGAGACTTTTATCATCTAATCAATTTACATAGCATCTTCCTGTAAACAGTTAACTATTACTATTTTAAAGCTCCTATTAAATTCAAATGTTTAAGTGTAGTGTTATAGAACGTCAGGATATATTGGCGTGTTGTTTATATGAGAAGAGAAGTTATGTAGTTCTTTGGGGTGTACATACAGAGGATTTCATCTGACAGGGGGTGCCATATAGCTGTGTGCATAGAGGGTTTCATCTGGCAGAGGGTGCCATATAGCTGTGTACATACAGAAGGTTTCATATGGCAGGGGGTGCCATATAGCTGTGTACATACAGAGGGTTTCATCAGGCAGGGGGTGCCATATAGCTGTGTACATACAGAGGGTTTCATATGGCAGGGGGTGCCATATAGCTGTGTGTACATACAGAGGGTTTCATCAGGCAGGGGGTGCCATATAGCTGTGTACATACAGAGGGTTTCATATGGCAGGGGGTGCCATATAGCTGTGTACATACAGAGGGTTTCATATGGCAGGGGGTGCCATATAGCTGTGTGTACATACAGAGGGTTTCATCAGGCAGGGGGTGCCATATAGCTGTGTACATACAGAGGGTTTCATATGGCAGGGGGTGCCATATAGCTGTGTACATACAGAGGGTTTCATATGGCAGGGGGTGCCATATAGCTGTGTACATACAGAGGGTTTCATATGGCAGGGGGTGCCATATAGCTGTGTACATACAGAGGATTTCATCAGGCAAGGGGTGCCATATAGCTGTGTACATACAGAGTAATTTATGACACGGAGTGTTGAATAAGGAGCAATTTGACATACAGTTTTAATGATGTGACGAGGTGCTCTATACATTGTGTTATTACATGAAGTGGTGTTCTATACATTGTGGTATTACATGAAGTGGTGTATTAGTTTTATGGCAGGCAGCTCGTCTAAGAGAAATTAAACTGTGATCACAAACACGAGAACTGAGTCCTGTAGGTGAGGACAGAGTCCTGTAGGTGAGGACAGAGTCCTGTAGGTGAGGACAGAGTCCTGTAGGTGAGGACAGAGTCCTGTAGACGAGAACTGAGTCCTGTAGGTGAGGACATAGTCCTGTAGGTGAGGACAGAGTCCTGTAGACGAGAACTGAGTCCTGTAGGTGAGGACAGAGTCCTGTAGACGAGAACTGAGTCCTGTAGACGAGAACTGAGTCCTGTAGGTGAGGACAGAGTCCTGTAGGTGAGTACAGAGTCCTGTAGGTGAGGACAGAGTCCTGTAGGTGAGGACAGAGTCCTGTAGACGAGAACTGAGTCCTGTAGGTGAGGACATAGTCCTGTAGGTGAGGACAGAGTCCTGTAGACGAGAACTGAGTCCTGTAGGTGAGGACAGAGTCCTGTAGACGAGAACTGAGTCCTGTAGACGAGAACTGAGTCCTGTAGACGAGAACTGAGTCCTGTAGACGAGAACAGAGTCCTGTAGACGAGAACAGAGTCCTGTAGACGAGGACAGAGTCCTGTAGATGGTTGGAAATTGAGGCAATTGCGGTTCTGACACCTATAGCGGCACTTGTCCCCATCTGAATCTTCCACACATGATGCCCTTTAGGTTAGTTATCCAGAGGCGTGGAATAAATGGATGTACTGTAGAGGGGACCAGTCTAACATCCCGTGCCTCGCTATGTTGTCCTGGTAAACAAACTGACATCAAGTCCCAATGTTGCTGACGGAAGAAGGTCAACAAAGAAATACATTTAAATGAGGCGAACGTTATTATTATATTTAGTTTTTTTTTGTTTTTGTCAATTTGTTCGTTGAAGAAGGCTTTTTGCCGAAAAGTTCGTTTTTCCGTGTCGTCTTGTCAGGCCTTAACAGGCCCTGTTATAACAACATATATTTATTGTATAATTATATAAAATGTATATATATTTAACTTGACAGCGTATCTCCTTGGCTACTGCTAGTAGCAGACGATTGCGTAGTCGGTCCAGGTACACTCACGTGCCCCCCGATAGCAGTTTGTGTCTCCAACGATACTATCTCTAATTGCTTCAGATTGTTATTCTCTATCTGCCAGATGCCAGGCTGTTAGCGGGAACACAAAAGGGGGAGATTACTACAATTAAATACCCTGTGCAAGGTCAAGGTTAACCCGGAAGATAAATAAAGAATAGACAACTCATGTTTGAGGTCAAGATCAGGTATTTAAGGTTAAGGATGTGGTTAGTGTTCAATAAAAATGGGTAAAAGAAAGGATTTTTTAAAAACATTCTCTTATTCCAGTGCTCTGAAAGGGAGACAATAAACTATTCGCGCACAATTTCTCAGGTCTACAAAATAGCCAAGCGCGGACTATCAATCCTATGGCTATCGGCTTTTAAATACCAGGTGGACTCATAATTATAAGAATTATGTGTCAATCTCTGTCAACATACAACCACGCATTTTCCATATTCAGCTCCCCCTTCCCCAAGGACAACCAAATATTATCAACGCACGAGTTGTGGTAATACTCGACTCATTAGAGACTCAAACGTGAGACCGTTTGCAAATGTGGGACTATTTACAAATGTGGGACTATTTACAAATGTGGGACTATTTACAACTATTTACAAATGTGGGACTATTTACAATGTGGGACTATTTACAAATGGGGGACTATTTACAAATGTGGGACTATTTACAAATGTGGGACTATTTACAAATGTGGGACTATTTACAAATGTGGGAATATTTACAAATGTGGGACTATTTACAAATGTGGGACTATTTACAAATGTGGGACTATTTACAAATGTGGGACTATTTACAAATGTGGGACTATTTACAAATGTGGGCCTATTTACAAATGTGGGCCTATTTACAAATGTGGGCCTATTTACAAGTGTCACGTCGTCGTGAACCTAAAGTAAGACTCATAATTGCGATGAAATTGTGTAACAGTATATCCCAGGGGTCATCCCAGGGGTCATCCCAGGGGTCAGCAACGTTTTGAGACGGAAGAGCCAAAAATTAATATTTAAGAAATTTACCAACTTTTTTAAAGAGCCACTAACACGAGTTTTGAAAATAAAATGATATAATTATTAATATTTGCGCATGGAATTGGAGAGCCACAATCTCACATCGAAAGAGCCGCATGCGGCTCGCGAGCCGCAGGTTGCCGACCCCTGTTATATCCTAAACATCAGGATATGCAAGTCTATGGTCAGACTATGTCAATTAGTTCCCGGTCCCATACTATCCTAGTGTCTGCCTTGACTTTATCTATACCCTAAGTGTAAACCGATGTGTGGTGACCTGAAGGGACGCTACAATGGAAGAAGTAGTATATGATGATGTGTGGTGACGTGAAGGGACGCTACAGTGGAAGAAGTAGTATATGATGATGTATTGTGACGTGAAGGGACGCTACAGTGGAAGAAGTAGTAAATGATGATGTGTGGTGACGTGAAGGGACGCTACAGTGGAAGAAGTAGTATATGATGATGTATTGTGACGTGAAGGGACGCTACAGTGGAAGAAGTAGTAAATGATGATGTGTGGTGACGTGAAGGGACGCTACAGTGGAAGAAGTAGTATATGATGATGTATTGTGACGTGAAGGGACGCTACAGTGGAAGAAGTAGTAAATGATGATGTGTTGTGACGTGAAGGGACGCTACAGTGGAAGAAGTAGTATATGATGATGTGTGGTGACGTGAAGGGACGCTACAGTGGAAGAAGTAGTATATGATGATGTATTGTGACGTGAAGGGGCGCTACAGTGGAAGAAGTAGTAAATGATGATGTGTTGTGACGTGAAGGGACGCTACAGTGGAAGAAGTAGTATATGATGATGTGTTGTGACGTGAAGGGACGCTACAGTGGAAGAAGTAGTATATGATGATGTGTTGTGACGTGAAGGGACGCTACAGTGGAAGAAGTAGTATATGATGATGTGTTGTGACGTGAAGGGACGCTACAGTGGAAGAAGTAGTATATGATGATGTGTTGCTATGTCCATGAAACAGAACTTGATCAACAAATACAAGTGCGCATGACAGGACCGGAAATCCTGTGTCAGCGGTGCGCATGATGGGATGTGTTGTTAACACTTGTGTTAACTCACGGGCCAATAAGAAAATAGATACGATAGAACTACGGCCGGCTGCCATTGAGGGTTGACCTTTAGCAAGGTTGGCTCAACGTTTTCACAGTTACGTCGCCTTCGGCCTACGGAATTAACAAAGTAACCAGATGTAAGCCATCACGGGAAATATGTCAACACATACCCACTGATATTATTCAGATAGCCCGTCACCATATACGATAGTCTGTCTATGGCAACACACACACAGAAAGTCTGTCTATGGCAACACACACACAGAAAGTCTGTCTATGGCAACACACACACACATAAAGTCTGTCTACGGCACTATGCTGATAGTCTGTCCGAGTCACTTTGCAGATAGACAGTTGACTGACGTATGAAGTTACGTGTTTCACTTGTTACATAGATAAACTAAAAATGCATTATTTTTGTAACTGTACGTTCGATCGTTCTGAATTTTTTATGCGATGCATTGTTAGGTAACACGGGTCCATGTGCCAAATTTCAGCTCGATGGCTTCACGGGAAGTGGGTCATTTTTTACTTTTGTTTTTCCGCCCGCCCAAGACAGAGAGAGACGGCGGTGAAGTTAATATAAGCGTTTTAAAAATTTGAAGACTTGAAACAAAACATTTTAATAAAAAAGACCCTTAAAAACAAAGTTTTTGACTATAAATCCCTTATATATGAGACAGAACTTAAAGTACTGATTATGTTCCAACGCGACAAACATTTACAGCCTGAAACTGAGTCAATTCAACTGGTTAAAACACGAGATGTGTTCACCGATGGTCGGCGTGAAGTCAAGTGACCCGTAAAATGTAAACAATAGCTACTTCTACATATAGTTTTATATAGATGAACTAAAAATGCATTAATTTAATTACGGTACGTTCGATCGATCTGAAATTTTGATACGATGCATTGTTAGGTGACGCGAGTCCATGTGCCAAATTTCAGCTCGATGGCATCACAGGAAGTGGGTCATTTTTTACTTTTCTTTTTCCGCCCGCCCGACGACGAACGACAGACAGAGAGACAGAGAGAGACGGCGGTGAAGTTAATATAAGGGATTTAAAAATTTGTCAAATGATTTTATTACGTCTCAAAACATGAGTAACGCCAACATGTTGGGTTGATGTCATGTTAGGTTGATGTCATATTTGTTTGATGTCATGTTGGGTGAATGTCATGTTGTGTGAATGTCATGTTGTGTTGATGTCATGTTTGGTGAATGTCATGTTGGGTTGATGTCATGTTGTGTGAATGTCATGTTGGGTTGATGTCGTGTTGTCTTGATGTCATGTTGGGTGAATGTCATGTTGGGTTGATGTCATGTTGTGTGGATGTCATTTTGGGTTGATGTCATGTTGCCTTGATGTCATGTTGGGTGAATGTCATGTGGGGTGAATGTCATGTTGGTTTGATGTCATGTTGTGTTGACGTCATGTTGGATTGATGACATGTTGCCTTGATGTCATGTTGGATTGATGACATGTTGCCTTGATGTCATGTTGCATTGATGACATGTTGCCTTGATGTCATGTTGCATTGATGACATGTTGCCTTGATGTCATGTTGCATTGATGACATGTTGCCTTGATATCATGTTAGGTGAATGTCATGTTGTGTTGATGTCATGTTGGGTGAATGTCATGTGGGGTGAATGTCATGTGGGGTGAATGTCATGTTGGGTGAATGTCATGTTGCATTGATGACATGTTGCCTTGATGCCATGTTGCATTGATGACATGTTGCCTTGATGTCATGTTGCATTGATGACATGTTGCCTTGATATCATGTTAGGTGAATGTCATGTTGTGTTGACGTCATGTTGGGTGAATGTCATGTTGGGTGAATGTCATGTTGCCTTTATGTCATGTTGGATCGATGACATGTTGCCGTGATGTCATGTTGGGTGAATGTCATGTTGCCTTTATGTCATGTTGGATCGATGACATGTTGCCGTGATGTCATGTTGGGTGAATGTCATGTTGGGTGAATGTCATGTTCCGTTGATGTCATGTTTGATTTATGTCATGTTGGATTGATGTCAGTTTGGGTTGATGTCGTGTTAGGTTAATGTCATGTTGCCTTGATGTCATGTTGGGTTGATGTCATGCTGGATTGATGTCATGTTGGGTTGATGTCATGTTTGATTGATGTCATGTTGGGTTGATGTCATGTTGCGTTGATGTCATGTTGGGTTTATGTCATGTTGGATTGATGGAATGTTGGGTTGATGTCATGTTGGATTGATGTCATGTTTGGTTGATGTCATGTTGGATTGATGTCATGTTAGGTTGATGTCATGTTGGATTGATGTTATGTTGGGTTGATGTCATGTTGGATTAATGACATGTTGCCTTGATGTCATGTTGGGTGAATGTCATCTTGGGAGAATGTCATGTTAATTTATGTATACGGATTTTAAAAACTTTGAATGTTGCTGATACAATTCGTGTTTTCGCTTCTCTCGTATCTTTCAAAAGCACAATGAGTCCGTACCATTTCTCTCTCATGAATCAACATTTCTTAAAACATCGTTAAATCCAAACAAATTCCAGATTACTTCTACGGACTCGCTGAACATTTAAGTGAATGCCAAAAATGTTCAGTAGCTGGAAAATGTGCCTTCTGGCACCCACTAGTGTGGTCCTTTATAACAAATCTATAATAACTAATAGATTATTGTTATTTTTTCTTACTGGTGTTTTTTTCATCTCTGGATCTTAAATTCAAATTTCACATTTTCCAGTCATGTAACACCGGTCTTATAATCATGTCTCAGGATTTTTTGTGCGTAGGTCAAGGCTATTAAAAAGTTATCTGTGTTATCTTATCTTATCTATACAGACGCTCCTTCTATGCAGAAGATAGTTGCGTCCACAGACCATGACAGATGATCTGTTGGCAAGTGATGCAGCATTCACAGGCCACGGCTTTGTGGGTTCCACGCATTACCCAGCCGCCTAACTGCATGTGTTAGGTACCCATTCGGAGCGGGGTGACTCAGGGACGCCCTAGGCCCCGGGAATAAACCCTTGCCTTCACACGGATTCGAACCTATGACCATCGGTACGACATTCCAGTGCGCTGCCACTCGACCACCGCGTGGTACCATGATGCATGATTACATGGTGCATGGTTACATGGTGCATGATTACATGGTGCATGATTACATGGTGCATGATTACATGGTGCATGTTACATGGTGCATGATTACATGGTGCATGATTACATGGTGCATGATTACATGGTGCATGGTTACATGGTGCATGGTTTCATGGTGCATGGTTACATGGTGCATGGTTACATAGTGCATGATTACATGGTGCATGATTACATGGTGCATGATTACATGGTGCATGTTACATGGTGCATGTTACATGGTGCATGTTACATGGTGCATGGTTACATGGTGCATGATTACATGGTGCATGGTTACATGGTGCATGGTTACATGGTGCATGGTTTCATGGTGCATGATTACATGGTGCATGATTACATGATTCATGGTTACATGGTGCATGATTACATGGTGCATGATTACATGGTGCATGGTTACATGGTGCATGATTACATGGTGCATGATTACATGGTGCATGGTTACATGGTGCATGATTACATGGTGTATGATTACATGGTGCATGGCTACATGGTTACATGGTGCATGATTACATGGTGCATGGATACATGGTGCATGTTTACATGGTGCATGGTTTCATGGGGCATGATTACATGGTGCATGGTTAAATGGTGCATGATTACATGCTGCATGATTACGTGGTGCATGATTACATGGTGCAAGATTACATGATGCATGGTTACATGGTGCATGGTTTCATGGTGCATGGTTACATTGTGTTTGGTTACATGGTTACATGGTGCATGATTACATGGTGCATGATTACATGGTGCATGGTTACATGGTTACATGGTGCATGTTACATGGTGCATGGTTACATGGTGCATGGTTACATGGTGCATGTTTACATGGTGAATGGTTACATGATGCATGGTTACATGGTGCATGGTTTCATGGTGCATGATTACATGGTGCATGGTTACATGGTTACATGGTGCATGATTACATGGTGCATGATTACATGGTGCATGGTTACATGGTGCATGATTACATGGTGCATGATTACATGATGCATGGTTACATGGTGCATGGTGATTACATGGTGCATGTAGTTACATGGTGACATGGTGCATGATACATGGTGCATGATTACATGGTGCATGGTTTACATGGGGCATGATTACATGGTGCATGGTTAAATGGTGCATGATTACATGGTGCATGATTACATGGTGCATGATTACATGGTGCATGATTACATGATGCATGGTTACATGGTGCATGGTTTACATGGTGCATGGTTACATGTGTTATGGTTACATGGTTACATGGTGCATGATTACATGGTGCATGATTACATGGTGCATGGTTACATGGTTACATGTGTTACATGGTGCATGGTTACATGGTGCATGGTTACATGGTGCATGATTACATGGTGCATGATTACATGGTACATGGTTACATTATATCGCAAAGTTCAGGTTTCGTTAGATTGGGGTAGGGAGAATAGCATGGGAACCCAACAGACGGCTAATGCTGTAGGACAATGGGTATTTTAGAGCATATGCACGACCTGACAATGGGTATACTAGAGTGTAGGCACGGCCTGACAATGGGTATACTAGAGTGTAGGCACGGCCTGACAATGGGTATACTATGAAAGTAGGCACGGCCCGACAATGGGTATACTATGAGTGTAGGCACAGCCTGACAATGGGTATACTATGAGTGTAGGCACAGCCTGACAATGGGTATACTATGAGTGTAGGCACGGCCTGGCAATGGGTATACTATGAGTGTTGGCACGGCCTGACAATGGGTATACTAGAGTGTAGGCATGGCCTGACAGTGGGTATACTATGAGTGTAGGCACGGCCTGACAATGGGTATACTAGAGTGTAGGCATGGCCTGACAATGGGTATACTATGAGTGTAGGCACGGCCTGACGATGGGTATACTAGAGTGTAGGCACGGCCTCACAATGGGTATACTAGAGTGTAGGCACGGCCTGACAATGGGTATTCTATGAGTGTAGGCATGGCCTGACAATGGGCATACTATGATCGTAGGCATGGCCTGACAATTGGTATACTAGAGTGTAGGCATGGCCTGACAATGGGTATACTATGAGTGTAGGCATGGCCTGACAATGGGTATACTATGAGTGTAGGCACGGCCTGACAATGGTTATACTATGAGTGTAGGCATGGCCTGACAATGGGTATACTATGAGTGTAGGCATGGCCTGACAATGGGTATACTATGAGTGTAGGCACGGCCTGACAATGGTTATACTATGAGTGTAGGCATGGCCTGACAATGGGTATACTATGAGTGTAGGCACGGCCTGACAATGGGTATACTATGAGTGTAGGCATGGCCTGACAATGGGTATACTATGAGTGTAGGCACGGCCTGACAATGGGTATACTATGAGTGTAGGCACGGCCTGACAATGGGTATACTATGAGTGTAGGCATGGCCTGACAATGGGTATACTATGAGTGTAGGCACGGCCTGACAATGGGTATACTATGAGTGTAGGCACGGCCTGACAATGGGTATACTATGAGTGTAGGCACTGCCTGACAATGGGTATACTATGAGTGTAGGCACGGCCTGACAATGGGTATACTATGAGTGTAGGCACGGCCTGACAATGGGTATACTATGAGTGTAGGCACGGCCTGACAATGGGTATACTATGAATGTAGGCATGGCCTGATGGTATTACAATATTGAATATTGTAATGTTAAAATTTGGTAATTCGGAAATTCACTTCAAATTTTGCTCTGTGGTTCTTTTACAATAACATTGGGGAACTTTGGTCGAAATGTTTGAAATTGAGAGCAACAGTAAAACTATGAAACATGAAACACAAATAACTTCATTGTATGCATGGCTCTAAAAAGTGCAAGTAAATGACATGAATTTGTGTTCGCATGTCATTACTCTATGTGTTAAGTCATAGATGTTTAGAAAACTCCCCTCTCTCTCTCTCCCTCTCGCTTTCTCTCTCTCTCTTTTTTTCTCTCTCTCTCTCTAGCCCCCCCCCCACCCCAATCTCTCTTCCTACTTCATCACTCCAGTTTTGTTTTGTAGCTGGATTGTTTATCAACATGTCAACCGTGGGACTGCGCTGTTTCTATCTTAAAACGCCTGTAGTGTTTCAACAACTCTTTTGTTCCGAGACTATAGCCCAATGGGAGCAAATAAACCATTAAAATAAGCAAATAACAAATCTACATTATAACACTAGTATTTAATATTATATTATAATATATTATATTATATTACATTATAATATATTATATTATATTACATTATATTATATTATATTATATTATATTATATTATATTATATTATATTATATTACATTATAATATATTATATTATATTTTATTTTATTATATTATTTCGCTTTTAGTTATTCTAGCCGCCATTTTTAAACGCCATGAATCTTGTTCTATTATTAGACTGTGAACAATACAAACACTTGAAACAAGTAACCTCGTAACTTTGAAACATGCCATCAGATTTTCCCAATCTATGACCTTCTATATCATTTTATTGGCTGTCATAAGAATTCTCTACCAAGACTACACATCCAATCAAGGTTTCATAACAATATCACTACTGCATCATCTTTCAAGTTAAGTCTATGTTACAAGAAGATGTAGTTGAATTATAATTCTAATGATATTTTCTTTAGTTTCGAGTTAATCGCCTGGTTATAGTCAGGATTACACAAGTAAACAAAACAATCAACCTTCTATTAAGAGTCCACCTCTCCCCCCACATATAGAATTTTAATTTCTAAACCAAATGATCGGCACCATATGATTACGTCCCTTTTCAATCCAGATTGAATGAGTTTCGATGATGCCCTTCTTTTACACATTGGAAAGTCCTCATTGTTGTCTTTGGAGTTTGTCATTTTTGGCCCATAAGTTTGGTCTAACTTTAATGCCTGTCTGTTGTGTATCACAATGGCATTCGGTTCTGTTGTACTATGTGATACAAAAAAAATAATTAAATTCAAAAATCACCTAAAAATAGAAATGGTTTTATAATGTAGCTTAGGATCTTCAACTTATTCCTCTTATTAAAAATGTATATAAGTTTGAGAACCTTGAATGTGCTGTGTGGTGGGACGTTGAGGCTCCGTTCAAATAAAATTACACAGTGATATTATTTTGTTTTATTTTATAGAATCATTCTCACATTCACAAATAGGTTATACTTATCTCCAAAAACTATCACTAACAAATACACTCCTGAGTCTACACTCCACACTGAGTCTACACTCCACACTAAGTCTACACTCCACACTAAGTCTACACTCCACACTAAGTCTACACTACACACTTGGTCTACACTCCACACTAGGTCTACACTCCACACTTGGTCTACACTCCACACTAAGTCTACACTCCACACTAAGTCTACACTCCACACTTGGTCTACACTCCACACTTGGTCTACACTCCACACTTGGTCTACACTCCACACTAAGTCTACACTCCACACTAAGTCTACACTCCACACTAAGTCTACACTCCACACTTGGTCTACACTCCACACTAAGTCTACACTCCACACTTGGTCTACACTCCACACTAAGTCTACACTCCACACTAAGTCTACACTCCAAAATTGGTCTACACTCCACACTAAGTCTACACTCCACACTTGGTCTACACTCCACACTAAGTCTACACTCCACACTAAGTCTACACTCCACACTAAGTCTACACTCCACACTTGGTCTACACTCCACACTTGGTCTACACTCCACACTTGGTCTACACTCCACACTAAGTCTACACTCCACACTAAGTCTACACTCCACACTAAGTCCACACTCCACACTAAGTCTACACTCCACACTAAGTCTACACTCCACACTAAGTCTACACTCCACACTAAGTCTACACTCCACACTAAGTCTACACTCCACACTTGGTCTACACTCCACACTAAGTCTACACTCCACACTTGGTCTACACTCCACACTACGTCTACACTCCACACTAAGTCTACACTCCACACTTGGTCTAACTCCACACTAAGTCTACACTCCACACTAAGTCTACACTCCACACTAAGTCTACACTCCACACTAGGTCTACACTCCACACTAAGTCTACGATCCACACTTGGTCTACACTCCACACTAAGTCTACACTCCACACTAAGTCTACACTCCACACTTGGTCTATACTCCACACTAAGTCTACACTCCACACTAAGTCTACACTCCACACTTGGTCTATACTCCACACTAAGTCTACACTCCACACTAAGTCTACACTCCACACTAAGTCTACACTCCACACTAAGTCTACACTCCACACTAAGTCTACACTCCACACTTGGTCTACACTCCACACTTGGTCTACACTCCACACTAAGTCTACACTCCACACTTGGTCTACACTCCACAATTGGTCTACACTCCACACTGAGTCTACACTCCACACTAAGTCTACACTCCACACTAAGTCTACACTCCACACTTGGTCTACACTCCACACTTGGTCTACACTCCACACTACGTCTACACTCCACACTAAGTCTACACTCCACACTTGGTCTACACTCCACACTAAGTCTACACTCCACACTAAGTCTACACTCCCCACTAAGTCTACACTCCACACTAAGTCTACACTCCACACTAAGTCTACTTTCCACACTAAGTCTACACTCCACACTAAATCTACACTCCACACTAAGTCTACACTCCACACTAAGTATACACTCCACACTAAGTCTACACTCCAAACTAAGTCTACACTCCACACTAAGTCTACACTCCACACTTGGTCTACACTCCACACTAGGTCTACACTCCACACTAAGTCTACACTCCACACTAAGTCTACACTCCACACTAAGTCTACACTCCACACTAAGTCCACACTCCACATTAAGTCTACACTCCACATTAAGTCTACACTCCACACTAAGTCTACACTCCACACTAAGTCTACACTCCACGCTAAGTCTACACTCCACACTAAGTCTACATTCCACACTAAGTCTACACTCCACACTAAGTCTACACTCCACACTAAGTCTACACTCCACACTTGGTCTACACTCCACACTTGGTCTACACTCCACACTACGTCTACACTCCACACTAAGTCTACACTCCACACTTGGTCTACACTCCACACTAAGTCTACACTCCACACTAAGTCTACACTCCCCACTAAGTCTACACTCCACACTAAGTCTACACTCCACACTAAGTCTACTCTCCACACTAAGTCTACACTCCACACTAAATCTACACTCCACACTAAGTCTACACTCCACACTAAGTATACACTCCACACTAAGTCTACACTCCAAACTAAGTCTACACTCCACACTAAGTCTACACTCCACACTTGGTCTACACTCCACACTAGGTCTACACTCCACACTAAGTCTACACTCCACACTAAGTCTACACTCCACACTAAGTCTACACTCCACACTAAGTCCACACTCCACATTAAGTCTACACTCCACATTAAGTCTACACTCCACACTAAGTCTACACTCCACACTAAGTCTACACTCCACGCTAAGTCTACACTCCACACTAAGTCTACATTCCACACTAAGTCTACACTCCACACTAAGTCTACACTCCACACTAAGTCTACACTCCACACTTGGTCTACACTCCACACTAAGTCTACACTCCACACTTGGTCTACACTCCACACTAAGTCTACACTCCACACTAAGTCTACACTCCAAAATTGGTCTACACTCCACACTAAGTCTACACTCCACACTTGGTCTACACTCCACACTAAGTCTACACTCCACACTAAGTCTACACTCCACACTAAGTCTACACTCCACACTTGGTCTACACTCCACACTTGGTCTACACTCCACACTTGGTCTACACTCCACACTAAGTCTACACTCCACACTAAGTCTACACTCCACACTAAGTCCACACTCCACACTAAGTCTACACTCCACACTAAGTCTACACTCCACACTAAGTCTACACTCCACACTAAGTCTACACTCCACACTAAGTCTACACTCCACACTTGGTCTACACTCCACACTAAGTCTACACTCCACACTTGGTCTACACTCCACACTACGTCTACACTCCACACTAAGTCTACACTCCACACTTGGTCTAACTCCACACTAAGTCTACACTCCACACTAAGTCTACACTCCACACTAAGTCTACACTCCACACTAGGTCTACACTCCACACTAAGTCTACGACTCCACACTTGGTCTACACTCCACACTAAGTCTACACTCCACACTAAGTCTACACTCCACACTGGTCTACACTCCACACTAAGTCTACACTCCACACTAAGTCTACACTCCACACTTGGTCTACACTCCACACTAAGTCTACACTCCACACTAAGTCTACACTCCACACTAAGTCTACACTCCACACTAAGTCTACACTCCACACTAAGTCTACACTCCACACTAAGTCTACACTCCACACTAAGTCTACACTCCACACTAAGTCTACACTCCACACTAAATCTACACTCCACACTAAGTCTACACTCCACACTAAGTCTACACTCCACACTAAGTCTACACTCCACACTAAGTCTACACTCCACACTAAGTCTACACTCCACACTTGGTCTACACTCCACACTAGGTCTACACTCCACACTAAGTCTACACTCCACACTAAGTCTACACTCCACACTAAGTCTACACTCCACACTAAGTCCACACTCCACACTAAGTCTACACTCCACATTAAGTCTACACTCCACACTAAGTCTACACTCCACACTAAGTCTACACTCCACACTAAGTCTACACTCCACACTAAGTCTACATTCCACACTAAGTCTACACTCCACACTAAGTCTACACTCCACACTAAGTCTACACTCCACACTTGGTCTACACTCCACACTTGGTCTACACTCCACACTACGTCTACACTCCACACTAAGTCTACACTCCACACTTGGTCTACACTCCACACTAAGTCTACACTCCACACTAAGTCTACACTCCCCACTAAGTCTACACTCCACACTAAGTCTACACTCCACACTAAGTCTACACTCCACACTAAGTCTACACTCCACACTAAATCTACACTCCACACTAAGTCTACACTCCACACTAAGTATACACTCCACACTAAGTCTACACTCCACACTAAGTCTACACTCCACACTAAGTCTACACTCCACACTTGGTCTACACTCCACACTAGGTCTACACTCCACACTAAGTCTACACTCCACACTAAGTCTACACTCCACACTAAGTCTACACTCCACACTAAGTCCACACTCCACATTAAGTCTACACTCCACATTAAGTCTACACTCCACACTAAGTCTACACTCCACACTAAGTCTACACTCCACACTAAGTCTACACTCCACACTAAGTCTACACTCCACACTAAGTCTACACTCCACACTAAGTCTACACTCCACACTAAGTCTACACTCCACACTTGGTCTACACTCCACACTAAGTCTACACTCCACACTTGGTCTACACTCCACACTAAGTCTACACTCCACACTAAGTCTACACTCCAAAATTGGTCTACACTCCACACTAAGTCTACACTCCACACTTGGTCTACACTCCACACTAAGTCTACACTCCACACTAAGTCTACACTCCACACTAAGTCTACACTCCACACTTGGTCTACACTCCACACTTGGTCTACACTCCACACTTGGTCTACACTCCACACTAAGTCTACACTCCACACTAAGTCTACACTCCACACTAAGTCCACACTCCACACTAAGTCTACACTCCACACTAAGTCTACACTCCACACTAAGTCTACACTCCACACTAAGTCTACACTCCACACTAAGTCTACACTCCACACTTGGTCTACACTCCACACTAAGTCTACACTCCACACTTGGTCTACACTCCACACTACGTCTACACTCCACACTAAGTCTACACTCCACACTTGGTCTAACTCCACACTAAGTCTACACTCCACACTAAGTCTACACTCCACACTAAGTCTACACTCCACACTAGGTCTACACTCCACACTAAGTCTACGATCCACACTTGGTCTACACTCCACACTAAGTCTACACTCCACACTAAGTCTACACTCCACACTTGGTCTATACTCCACACTAAGTCTACACTCCACACTAAGTCTACACTCCACACTTGGTCTATACTCCACACTAAGTCTACACTCCACACTAAGTCTACACTCCACACTAAGTCTACACTCCACACTAAGTCTACACTCCACACTAAGTCTACACTCCACACTTGGTCTACACTCCACACTTGGTCTACACTCCACACTAAGTCTACACTCCACACTTGGTCTACACTCCACAATTGGTCTACACTCCACACTGAGTCTACACTCCACACTAAGTCTACACTCCACACTAAGTCTACACTCCACACTTGGTCTACACTCCACACTTGGTCTACACTCCACACTACGTCTACACTCCACACTAAGTCTACACTCCACACTTGGTCTACACTCCACACTAAGTCTACACTCCACACTAAGTCTACACTCCCCACTAAGTCTACACTCCACACTAAGTCTACACTCCACACTAAGTCTACTCTCCACACTAAGTCTACACTCCACACTAAATCTACACTCCACACTAAGTCTACACTCCACACTAAGTATACACTCCACACTAAGTCTACACTCCAAACTAAGTCTACACTCCACACTAAGTCTACACTCCACACTTGGTCTACACTCCACACTAGGTCTACACTCCACACTAAGTCTACACTCCACACTAAGTCTACACTCCACACTAAGTCTACACTCCACACTAAGTCCACACTCCACATTAAGTCTACACTCCACATTAAGTCTACACTCCACACTAAGTCTACACTCCACACTAAGTCTACACTCCACGCTAAGTCTACACTCCACACTAAGTCTACATTCCACACTAAGTCTACACTCCACACTAAGTCTACACTCCACACTAAGTCTACACTCCACACTAAGTCTACACTCCACACTGAGTCTACACTCCACACTAAGTCTACACTCCACACTGAGTCTACACTCCACACTTGGTCTACACTCCACACTAAGTCTACACTCCACACTTGGTCTACATTCCACACTAAGTTTACACTCCACACTTGGTCTACACTCCACACTAAGTCTACACTCCACACTTGGTCTACACTCCACACTAAGTCTACACTCCACACTAAGTCTACACTCCACACTAAGTCTACACTCCACACTAAGTCTACACTCCACACTAAGTCTACACTCCACACTAAGTCTACACTCCACACTAAGTCTACACTCAAAACTTGGTCTACACTCCACACTAAGTCTACACTCCACATTAAGTCTACACTCCACACTAAGTCTACACTCCACACTAAGTCTACAATCCACACTAAGTCTACACTCCACACTTGGTCTACACTCCACACTTGGTCTACAATCCACACTAAGTCTACAATCCACACTTGGTCTACACTCCACACTTGGTCTACACTCCACACTAAGTCTACATTCCACACTAAGTCTACACTCACTAAATCTACACTCCACACTAAGTCTACACTCCACAATAAGTCTACACTCCACACTAAGTCTACACTCCACACTAAGTCTACACTCCACACTTGGTCTACACTCCACACTAAGTCTACACTCCACACTAAGTCTACACTCCACACTAAGTCTACACTCCACACTAAGTCTACACTCCACACTAAGTCTACACTCCACACTAAGTCTACACTCCACACTAAGTCTACACTCCACACTTGGTCTACACTCCACACTTGGTCTACACTCCACACTAAGTCTACACTCCACACTTGGTCTACACTCCACACTTGGTCTACACTCCACACTAAGTCTACACTCCACACTAAGTCTATACTCCACACTAAGTCTACACTCCCCACTAAGTCTACACTCCACACTTGGTCTACACTCCACACTAATTCTACACTCCACACTAATTCTACACTCCACACTAAGTCTACACTCCATACTTGGTCTACACTCCACACTTGGCCTACACTCCACACTAAGTCTACACTCCACACTTGGTCTAACTCCACACTAAGTCTACACTCCACACTAAGTCTACACTCCACACTAAGTCTACACTCCACACTTGGTCTACACTCCACACTTGGTCTACACTCCACACTAAGTCTACACTCCACACTTAGTCTACACTCCACACTTGGCCTACACTCCACACTAAGTCTACACTCCACACTTGGTCTAACTCCACACTGAGTCTACACTCCACACTGAGTCTACACTCCACACTAAGTCTACACTCCACACTTGGTCTAACTCCACACTAAGTCTACACTCCACACTGAGTCTACACTCCACACTAATTCTAAACTCCACACTAAGTCTACAATCCACACTAAGTCTACACTCCACACTAAGTCTACACTCCACACTGAGTCTACACTCCACACTGAGTCTACACTCCACACTAAGTCTACACTCCACACTAAGTCAACACTCCACACTAAGTCTACACTCCACACTAAGTCTACACTCCACACTAAGTCTACACTCCACACTAAGTCTACACTCCACACTTGGTCTACACTCCACACTAAGTCTACACTCCACACTAAGTCTACACTCCACACTAAGTCTACACTCCACACTAAGTCTACACTCCACACTTGGTCTACACTCCACACTAAGTCTACACTCCACACTTGGTCTACACTCCACACTAGGTCTACACTCCACACTAAGTCTACATTCCACACTTGGTCTACACTCCACACTAAGTCTACACTCCACACTACGTCTACACTCCACACTAAGTCTACACTCCACACTTGGTCTTCACTCCACACTAGGTCTACACTCCACTCTAAGTCTACACTCCACACTAAGTCTACACTCCACACTAAGTCTACACTCCACACTTGGTCTACACTCCACACTTAGTCTACACTCCACACTTGGTCTACACTCCACACTAAGTCTACACTCCACACTAAGTCTACACTCCATTTTAGTTGTTATATCATAAAATATAAATTTTAAAAAAAATTAGAGTACAACTCATTAATAAATTCTCAATAAATTATTTTGAATTTTCTATTAATTAAATGTGAAAATAACATCTCATTACTGCAGACATCACAGACGAACACCGTAATCCATATATCATCGGACTTATGAACAAATGAACCAACGGAGCATCGTACTTTTTGTAGTGTAGAAGGGGAAGAGACTGAGGCGCGTCCATTGTATTTTATAAGTTTTCCCCCCTGGAGATGTTTAGCGTTATTCACCTTAACTTTGTTTATATTTCCGACATATACATGTAGTTTGTTTATGTCATTTAAGTATTGTCCATAAATATACGTGAGGGTTTTTTAATGCTGTGTTTTGTTGTTATGTTTAACAACATAATGTGTGCAATACGGACCATACAGATGCTCTTCACTAGTTCAATGCTATCTATTTTTCTTAAAATTATATTACTATAAGTTATGTACTGCTTGATACAATATCAATATTTACCAGTAATGTCGCCTTTGAATAACTTCGACGTTTTACATAAATAAACAAACTGTAAAACAAAGTTCTGGACTATAAATCCCTTATATATGATACATAACTAAAAGTATTGATTATGTTCAATGTAATTAAGGGTTATCTTATCTTATCTTATCTATACAGACGCTTCTTCTATGCAGAAGATAGTTGCGTCCACCGACCATGACAGATGATGTGTTGGCAAGTAATGCAGCGTTCACAGGCCACGGCTTTGTGGTTTCCGCACATTACCCAGCCGCCTAACTACATGTAGTGTTAGGTACCCATTCGGAGCGGGGTGACTCAGGGACGCCCTAGGCCCCGGGAACAAACCCTTGTCTTCACACGGATTCGAACCCGTGACCATCGGTACGACAGTCCAGTGCGCTGCCACTCGACCACCGCGTCCCCTAAGGGTTAACCGGATTTCGGCTCCGGTAAATCCGGAGTTCGGCCATTTTTACAACTCCGGCTTTGTCTCCAGCAGAATTTTACTTCATAAATCCGGCCGAATCCGGTTGGCCGGTAGAGCCATAAACAGTGGTGTCCCTAGGGGTGCGGAGGGGGTGGGCCTACCCGGGTGATACCATCAGGTGGGTGACACCAAAATCTAAAAATTTTGTCTGTATGAATTTATGTAAAAAATAAAGAGACGACAATTTTTTTCGCCTAGTAAGAAGTTACGAAATTCAGTCGGACCTCGCTAAGTCGAACTCAAGGGGACCCGAAAAAAAAATTCGACTTACTGAGTTTTTTAGTAAGGGAAAATGGCGTAATAGGTGCAGATTAATCAAAATGATATTGAGAAAGGGGGGGGCAGCCATGCCAGCAAGAAGGCTTGACAGGAAAAAGTCTGATGTTTCATATGAAAGGAAGCCAACTTGGCGTTGACATACCGACATCACTGAGACGACCCCTTCTCTCCCACCCACCCACCCCCCCCCCACACACACACACACCCACTTTACTACCTCCACAGTGAGATTTTCCCTAACTCGAAAACTCTGTAATTCGATTATTTTCGGATCCCTTTGAGTTTGACTTTAATCAAATTATGTTGGATTCAAAATGCCACGTTATACCTCCTCCGGCTTAAATAATTCTATAATAATGACTTACTTTAATTTTGAAAGTTACAAAAGTAAGCCAAATTACACTTAAATTTTGGACGCGTCAAAAGTTAGACGAAATAATTTTTTTTTAAATTATTAAATGATCTGAAAGTATGATAGACAAAAGCATAAGAGTGCTATACCTCGTAGGTAGTCCAGCTTGAAACATTAGCATCAACTAGAACAATCGCCTCCAATCTTAATCTGCGCTCTTTGTTGTGTGCTATTTTACAAGTCACCGTCACGAAATTAATTAGTAAGTTGCGCTAAGCAGTGGCGTCACCGGGGGGGGGGTCCTGGGGTGCGGAACGCACCGGGCGACACCATCATAAGGGGTGAAACCAAAATTTAAAATTCTGTATGTTCCCGTTTTTTTGTTGTTTTTTTTTGGACTGGAAGTCTCGGAGGAGTTCTATGGGTTAAGTCGTGAGGGGGTGACACCATGAGCTACCGCCCCGGGTAACACCAACCCTAGTGACGCCTCTGGTCATAAAATATATATATTTATAATAGCTCCGGCAAATCCAGAATCCGGCCATTTTAAAAATCCGTTTCCGGCTTCGGCCCGATTTCACTTTATAAATCCGTGGAGGTCAACTATAGATGACGGCAAAACATGCTACATAGAGATACATAAAGATAAACTAAAAATGCATTAATTTATTACGGTACATTCGATCTATCAGAAATTTCGATACAATGCATTGTTAGGTGACATAAGTCTATGTGAAAAATTTTAGCTCAATAGGACCACGGGAAGTGGGTTATTTTTTTAGTTTTGTTTTTCCACGGGACCACGACAGACAGAAAGAGATACAAGACGGTGAAGTTAATATAACTTACAGTGGCGTAGCGAGAGGGGGCAAGGGGGGCAAATGCCCCCGGCGTCACCTTTTTAGGGGCGGCAAATTCCTCGCCGTTAATATACTTCTAAGAATAAACAAAAGAATTTAAGTGGAAATTTTTATCAAAATAAATTAAATACTAAAATAAAAAATTGATAAAAGAAAGTAAGTAACTATTCTAAAATACGTGAGCGTTTCTGCTGCCATATTAGATATAAATTATTCTGAAACATGTCCTACTAAAATGAAAAACGAAGAGGCTTAATTAAGTAGTATGAGGACGTGTCACTGATCCGCTGGTAACTTAATACATGAGCCCATCGAAACAGTGGCGTAGATAGAAGTTTTGCCGCCCGGGGCGGTCTCCAATTTGCCACCCTTTTCAGGGGCCGTACATAAATGACGTCACGCATTGTGACGATGTGTGACGAGGGGTGTGTTTAAGAAATCTGAGGTCACTTCAAAACGCGCAACTTTAAATAAAATTTCCACTTAAATTTTTTATTACTGACACTTTATTTAATGACGTTTATGTAAAACGCGTGTTACGATATTAGAGTGCAACCTTACACTAAAAACACACTTAAATGACAAAAATTTGATTTGAAGCATGCTCATTTTCAAAAAGGAATTAGGGTTTTTAAGGTGGGGGTGTCAAAGCTTTGAATCACATGTTATTCGGTGAAGGAACAACGCAAGAACCAATATTGGCCCTCTCTTCACCACCTCCGCTTGCCTATTCATAAACTGATTGGTCGACCCCAGCGAGGGTCATTCATCATGTTCATTTGCACACACTCGCTTTGGTGAATTATATATATATAGATTGTAATTGAAACGAAGTAAAGGTGGGGAACATGTTTACCATTGCATGCCTTATTTATGTAAGCAGTAATAAAAGAGGCCGCATAAGATTATATACCTATAAATACACATTTATAAAAATACACGATACTTCTTTAAAGGCCACAAGAAAGTTACTGAGGTTGCAGGTCCACCCGTCCACCCAATGAGACAAAACGTATTCCAAATTTACACCCAAAAAACATTACCAAACAAAGAAAGTGTATACATTAGTATGTAAAAATATTTAAACATTTACTTTCCTAACTTTCATAATAGAAAACTCGTGTATTATGCTATCAAAATGTAAATTATTTGTAATATCTTGTTCTATGGAAAATATTGCAAGATTTTGTTGTCTTAAATCGCTCAATTTGGAACTAAGATAATTTTTTATCAACTTCAGTTTGGAGAAGCTACTGTCACAACTAGCGACACTGATAGTAATTCTTGAAAAAAATTTATAGCAAAATTACAATGTTGGATACATAATTTTCCAATCTATACAGTTTAATAAATTTTAATAGATCAGGGCTTTCCCCCCGTTTTCCTAACATAATGCCTCTTCTTTTTTTACAAAACCGAAAAATATCAGTATTTTGTCAATTTCTCGGCAACCATAACATCTGTCGTGTTGAAACAAACGCCTAACGATAGCTAATAATATTTAGAACAATGTTAGAGAAGGAATTTTTGACAAATCTCTTTCCGTTCGACTACCATAATTTTAGCAGCAATTTGTAGATAGCAATCGTTTTGTTTACTTTCAGAATTATTGATTTGAAATTACTTTCAATGTAATCTAGAATGTTTGGCCTTAAATAAAAAAAAGTCAAAAATTCTTTGGTGGAAATACTCATTAGAGTTTGTATTACTTGTTATTCTTCTAACTCCGCGTTCAGATGATATCTTCAACTCTTCACAAATTGTTTGGTGGAAATACTCATTAGAGTTTGTATTACTTGTTATTCTTCTAACTCCGCGTTCAGATGATATCTTCAACTCTTCACAAATTGTTTGGCTGATATAACAGCTTTTTCTATTAGCACATCTCTTTATTCCATGCAATGGATTTGCAATTAAGTTTTAAAATGACGGGTTCCCATAAATTGAGATAACATAGAAAAGAAAAAGATTGCATTGAATTGAGTAAAATTTCAGCATCTGATCTCGTTTTACTAGTTACTTCTTCAGATGTCAATTTTTCCAAGACGCTTGAAATGTTAAAGTATGTCTTTTTTTTAGATTATTTATGCCTAATGTGGTGTTTATTAACGGAGAAATTCGATTATTTTCATATTATTGTCATAAATCTTAATAATTTTCCATAAAATAGACGATTTCAAATTATTTACACATTACTTTAATTGGATAAGCGTAACATTTGTATTGAATAACCGTATTTTAATAATAAAAAAACAAATTATTTGTGCTACTTTAATGCAATAAAAACAAAATAAATTTAAATTGTAGTAACTTACCTTACAATAATTTTCTGAAAACTGAAACAGTAATTTAACTTACTACGATTGGAAGTTAGAGAATTCGGAAAACGGGTATGATTTTGGTACACCAGTTAATCTACCGGACTTTAAAATTTTGCTTTCAAATTAGAGTAAGTATCTCACATGACATTGTCAAGCCAGGACTATTTTACCTCACGGATAAAAAAATTGAATTCAAGCCGATATGTTTTATTCAAGTTTATTAAGATTTTTAGGCTTCTAGTTACCGTGCCTGATATAATATCATTAATTTTCTTTGAAAATTCCTTAAAACTGCCATAAGTGATGCCACCTGTGAGAGAATTTTCTCTAAAACTAAGTTATTGACAAATTTATTACGATCAATGATGAATACACCAAAATTGACTAATCTATAGCTCTTTTGGCTGTTGATCTTCGCATGGCTCACAACATTGATACATCAAAAATTGTGCCTTGAGCAAAAGCAGAAAACTTCAATTTTAATCAAGAAATAAAAGTTTTTCTTTCTATTTCTAACATAAAAAATGCATTGCGTCCTTATTATTATGTACTATTATTATTTCTAAAAAATAAAAATTGTCTTTTCCTATATTGCATCAAAATACTTTTTCGTGGGTTGGGGGGGGGGCGGTAAAACTTAGTTCTGCCCCGGGCGGCACATACACACGCTACGCCGCTGATAACTTATAAGGGATTTAAAAATAAACATGACTTAAATGCACAAATAAAATGCAATTATTAAATTATCTATATATATAATTTTCTTCGTGGTCGGACCCTGCAAGACAAGCTGCAAAGTATGTTCAACAGATGCTAATTTTAGAAAGCAGCGCACCAAATTACTGCACCAATGCATCAAAAGGTGTGCAAATTAAATATGCGCTGTAAAAAAAATATTATATGACGTCATTGTTTTCACTGATATTTTAATTTTGTAAAAAGGGAACAGTGTAAAAAGTTATAAAATACTTTGTGTACATTTCAGAAAGTTTAATATTTCGTACTGATCAAACAAGGACAAGTTAGTTGGGATTATGAAAAAGGTGGGCGCCGTAAGCGCCCTAAATAAGTGAATTTTTTCAAAATAAATAGATTTCAGCTGAACACTTCCGTCATTTTTTACGGGTGATACGCCGTAAACCCACCCCATTTTGACAACTGTGTCTTTCAGGAAGTCTTCACCCGTCACTAAATCATTAGCGGCGTATGCTACGCCGCGGGTCAGCTAGTTAAATAATAAACATGTAATTCAATAATAAAAGATTTTTTTTAAATCTCACAAAAAAACACAAAATTTTAAATAATATTAAAATAAACATGCCAGAAACAAACAAGACCTCAAACTCACATGAAATTAATGAAAACAACAAACAAACTCACATGAAATTAATGAAAACAACAAACAAACTCACATGAAATTAATGAAAACAAAAAACAAACTCACATGAAATTAATGAAAACAACAAACTTACAAAATCCAAACGAATTCTTTAGCCCCTTATTTTGTGCTGATTCTAGTTTCAAGAAACCCGTCTTCTTGTGGATGCTACAATAGTTGTTGCCCCTTTTAGTCTAGTTGACCTCCTCACTGACAAACTGATCCCCTCCATGTCAAGTTAGCAACCCTCCCTGACTGTATGACCCTCTCCCTGACTATATGATCCTCTCCTTCACTATATGACCCCTTCCTTGACTACTTGACTCTCTCCTCGGCCAGTCAGCTCCTCCATGACAAGTTTTCCCTCTTTAACTAGTTGGCCTTTCCCAAAATGTTTGGCTCTTCTCCCGGACTAATTGATCCCTCCTTAACTTTGGCCCTTTCTTCGACTCGAAAATGTTGTGAAAAACTGTAGTCAGTCGTTCAATAATTTTAAGGCTTTATTTATTAGTTGCTTCCCTTTTATTTAATCTTGAGCATTTTTTCAGGGTATGCTACTAAAAAGCTATAATTGTAAGAAAATAAATATTGTGTTTCCTCCCTTTGACTTCAAAATACCCTACGTTTAAGTCAAGTTTGACTTCCGCTAAAATCATTTCTACTTCTGCAAAAGGATTACAAAACAAATTGTAAATTTCACACCAGAAGAAATGTTCTACAAGAAATAATAAAAAGACACAGCTGTCAGCACATACTTAATTTATGTTTTGTTTTGTTTTTAGTTAAGGCTGGGGTTTTCATTTACTTTTTTTACAGCAACAAAATTGGTCATTTTGTAAGTAATAATATTAAAAAATAATCTCACTTGATAATATCTTTAGGGTCAGTATATTTGGCGTTGTCATTGTGTACACATCCGCATTCATATCATGACTTACGTTTATGTCACTGCATGACGTCATAAATGAAATAATCGTAAAAATCTTAACCTAATTTATTTATTTACATTAACTTCACATGTTAACTTCGCAAGTTAAACTGACAATGAGAAGTTCTGAGCAAACAAATAATTGTTCATACAGATTTTACAAATTGTAATGATATCAGATTAATTTTTTTTTAAATGTCAACATTTTATTTTTACTTTTGTTTTCATCCAAATAATTGAAAAAGGATACATGATAACTTGAGAAATGGCCGCGGAAATATATCACAATGTTAGATGACACAACAAACATATATCACAATGTTAGGTGACAGAACCAACATATATCACTGTGTTAGATGACATAACAAACATATATCACAATGTTAGTTGACAGAACCAACATATATCACTGTGTTAGATGACATAACAAACATATATCACAATGTTAGTTGACAGAACCAACATATATCACTGTGTTAGATGACATAACAAACATATATCACAATGTTAGGTGACAGAACCAACATGTATCTCTTCTCTCGTCTGCAGCAATCTCATGTTTAACTAACAGTTCTCTCGTCTGCAGCAATCTCATGTTTAACTAACAGTTCTCTCGTCTGCAGCAATCTCATGTTTAACTAACAGTTCTCTCGTCTGCAGCAATCTCATGTTTAACTAACAGTTCTCTCGTCTGCAGCAATCTCATGTTTAACAAACAGAAGCTCATTATGAGATGTCATTGAACCTGTACTTGTAGACACATTGTAATAAAAGTTTACCTTACATGGTCATTCGCCTGTACGCTACATGATTCTGGAATTATATCATACATGATATGGTACATGTATCCTACATGATACTTCTATTTTAGGATACATGATACTGGATTTATACCCTACACCAGGGGTCGGAAAACCATGGCTCGCGAGCCAGATGTGGCTCTATTGGTGGCTGCATCTGGCTCTCAGACGAATGTTCGATTTTTAAAAAAAAAGAAGTTTATTAAGGTTCCTTTGATCTACATATTAATTGCATAAAAAACATAATAATGTTATTAAAAAGAATTCAGAGACATAATTATTGTACTTTTAGTGTTGAAATTAAACAAAATGCACACATTTATTTGAATTTTTAGTTTTAAACATAATATATGGCTCACACAGAATTTCTTTTCAAAATATGTGGCGTTTACGGCTCTTTCAGGCAAAAGTTTCCCGACCCCTGCCCTACACGGTACAAGCCTATGGTACTGTACAGTAACAGATATAGATTCTGATATACTGTTCAAAACATTAACTAGGAATCTTGGCTACATTATTTCTGACAATATGGTTACCAACAGCTTCATCAATCACATCTGTCGCTCTGCCTACATTGCCATTCGTCAGATCAGCTCAATCCGTCATTACTTAACAGTTAGTGCCACAAAAACTTTAGTCTGTGCTCTTGTACTAGCTCGTATGGATTACTGCAATTCTCTTCTGTCAGGTGTGCCAAAACAATGCATTGAAAAACTACAGAAAGTTCAAAATTCAGCTGCCAGATTAGTTCTAAAGGCAAAAAAAAATGACTGTTACTCCGCTACTTTACTCACTTCATTGGCTACCTATACAAGCCCGAATTGATTACAAACTGGCCGTTCTCTGTCACAACTTCTTTTCTGACTCATGCCCTTCCTATCTCACTGAGGTTCTGTCGGTCTACTCACCAAGTCGTCAGCTACGCTCTTCTGCAGACACGCGCATTCTCTGTGTTCCTAGGACACGAACTAAAACTTTTGGCGAAATGTCATTCTCTTTTTGTGCAGCCAAACAATGGAATTCTTTACCATTACACATCCGGAGTATTTTATCTACCAAGTCCTTCAAGACTGCACTTAAGGCGCATCTTTTCAAAATTTATTTTCAAAATTAAAGAAACACCTTTTCTTTTTAATGATTAACGTTGCTTATTGGGGGGGTGCGATGGTCTAAGTGGTAGCGCACTGGACTATCGATCCGAGGCGCGGGTTCGAGCCCGGATACTGGCAAGGCCCCTGGAGCAATGTGCTGGCCACACAATCCCCTGCTCTGCTCGTTATTGGTGGCTAAAAACTTGTGAACGATACATCACTTTTTACCACATGTATTTAGCACGAGTAAGACAAGGTATGTGACTGGTAGAAGAGAGGGTATGGTACGGTACAAGAGAGAGTATGGGACTGGTGCAAGACAAGATATGATACTGGTACAATACAAGGTATGATACTGGTACAAGACAAGGGATGGTACTGGTACAAGACAATGTATGATACTGGTACAAGACAATGTATGATACTGTACAATACAAAGTATGATACTGGTACAAGACAAGGTATGATACTGGTACAATACAATGTATGATACTGGTACAAGACAATGTATGATACTGGTACAAGACAATGTATGATACTGGTACAAGACAAGGTATGATACTGGTACAAGACAATGTATGATACTGTACAATACAAGGTATGATACTGGTACAAGACAATGTATGATACTGGTACAAGACAATGTATGATACTGGTACAATACAAGGTATGATACTGGTACAATACAATGTATGATACTGGTACAAGACATTGTATGATACTGTACAATACAAGGTATGATACTGGTACAAGACAATGTATGATACTGGTACAAGACAAGGTATGATACTGGTACAATACAAGGTATGATACTGGTACAATACAATGTATGCACTGTGTTGATTCTCTGGCCGTTGACAGTGATTTTGGGCTCAACGTAGAGCCTTCCAGGCGCAGGCTGATGAAGGACTTCAGTGCAACGGTTCACATACTTAGGCAGCACACTGTCGCAAAATGTCACCATCGATGACGAAGTGAGCGTCAGAATTGCCAGAGCCAGCTCCAATTTTGGCAGGTTGTACCCAAATGTCTGGAACAGAAGAGGCATTACCATCCAGACCAAGCTGAAAGTGTACAGGGTGGGGGTGCTCCCCACACTGCTATATGCGTGTGAAACATGGACTGTGTATCAGCGCCATGCTAGGAAGCTTAACCACTTTCATTCAACAAGCCTCAGGAAGATCCTCGGCATAAAGTGGCAAGATAAAATACCAGACACAGTGGTACTGACCAAGGCAGGTCTCCCCAGCATATTCACGCTCCTGATGCAGTCCCAGCTTCGTTGGGCAGGGCACATGGTCCAAATGCCAGACGAGAGACTGCCAAAGAGACTCTTCTATGGCGAGCCTCAAGCATGGCCAGCGGTCCCACGGTGGGCAAAAGAAACGCTACAAAGACACACTTAAAGCCTCACTGAAAGCGTTTGCCATCAACCCAGACACTTGGGAACTTGCTGCAATGGACCGTTCCACCTGGCGTTCTTCCATCCACGAAGGTGCCAAGTCATGCGAGGCAAACCGGATCACCTCCGCAGAAAAGAAGAGGCAAGCCCGAAAGGCCCGTGCTGTCAACCTTCCTGGAGATGTCCCACTCGTCCCTTGTCCCTTCTGTTGGGATGGTACTGGTACAAGACAAGATAGGATACTGGTACAAGACAAGGTATAAAACTGATGGTACAAGACAAGGTATGGTACTGGTACAAGACAAGGTATGGTACTGGTACAAGACAAGGTATGGTACTGGTACAAGACAAGGTATGGTACTGGTACAAGACAAGGTATGGTACTGGTACAAGACAAGGTATGGTACTGGTACAAGACAAGGTATGATACTTGTACCAGACGAGGTATGATACTTGTACCAGACGAGGTATGATACTTGTACCAGTCAAGGTATGGTTCTGGTACAAGACAAGGTATGGGACTGGTACCATACAAGGTATGGTTCTGGTACAAGACAAGGTATGGGACTGGTACCATACAAGACATGAATGAGGGTGGTACCAGACGAGTAGCCAGGTAATTCCAAATCCATAAGCTAATTCACTGAGATATGGCGAATCCGATTAGTTCTAGTCAGTATTCGATTAACGAGCATCGTGAGAAATATCGTGAATTCGATGAGTGGGTTCCGTCCAACCTCCCATATTCGTGAACTTGGAATGAATGCTCCAGTAATCACGCCATCCAATGCCTTTTCTCCTATTTCTATTTTTCTTTTCCCTTTCTTCAGATCTCGTCCGGCTTCTAAATTGACCGGTGAATAATCCGGATGTAATTACTGGTCGCCGGGCAGACAGCCTGGTATTATCACTTATTTAGCATTGCCGTCCCCCTCATTAAGCCGTTTCTGTCAAACGCTTGTATTGACAGCCCTGTCCTAGATATAATTACATCGACCAGAAGTTTGCGTTGGCGTGGTGGTAGTTGCTACGTCTACTTGGCCGTGGTGACAGTGGCTACGTCTACTTGGCCGTGGTGGCAGTGGCTACGTCTACTTGGCCGTGGTGACAGTGGCTACGTCTACTTGGCGGTGGTGGCAATGGCTACGTCCACTTGGCCGTGGTGGCAGTAGCTACGTCTACTTGGCCGTGGTGGCAGTAGCTACGTCTACTTGGCCGTGGTGGCAGTAGCTACGTCTACTTGGCCGTGGTGGCAGTAGCTACGTCTACGTTGCTATCTTGTTGGATGTTCTACGTCTGATTGTAGAGCTATCTCTTGTGGCATGCCTAATGACAGAGGTTATATCTGATGACAGAGGTTATATCTGATGACAGAGGTTATATCTGATGACAGTGGTTATATCTGATGACAGTGGTTATATCTGATGACAGAGGTTATATCTGATGAAAAGTGATGACAGTGGTTATATCTGATGACAGTGGTTATATCTGATGACAGAGGTTATATCTGATGAAAAGTGATGACAGTGCTTATATCTGACGACAGATGGTCTCTCTGATGATAGATAGTCGCTCTGATGACAGATGGTCTCTTTGATGACAGGAGCTATAACAGATGGGCTATCTGATGACAGGAGCTATGACAGATGGTCTCTCTGATGACAGGAGCTATGACAGATTGTCTCTCTGATGACAGGAGCTATGACAGATGGTCTCTCTGATGACAGGAGCTATGACAGATGGTCTCTCTGATGACAGGAGCTATGCTTGCTGGTAGTGGAAAGCTCTGTTAGTATTGTTGACAGAGTTTGTCCGAAGGTAGCAAGCAATTCAGATGATCTTCTCTAGTGGCTCTGTCACCGTATAGTCATTATGTTTGATGGTAGTAGATATGTTTGATGGTAGTAGATATGTTTGATGGTAGTCGCTATGTTTGATGGTAGTAGATATGTTTGATGGTAGTAGATATGTTTGATGGTAGTAGATATGTTTGATGGTAGTCGCTATGTTTGATGGTAGTAGATATGTTTGATGGTAGTAGATATGTTTGATGGTAGTAGATATGTTTGATGGTAGTAATATGTTTGATGGTAGTAGATATGTTTGATGGTAGTCGCTATGTTTGATGGTAGTAGATATGTTTGATGGTAGTCGCTATGTTTGATGGTAGTAGATATGTTTGATGGTAGTAGATATGTTTGATGGTAGTAGATATGTTTGATGGTAGTCGCTATGTTTGATGGTAGTAGATATGTTTGATGGTAGTAGATATGTTTGATGGTAGTAGATATGTTTGATGGTAGTGGATATGTTTGATGGTAGTCGCTATGTTTGATGGTAGTAGATATGTTTGATGGTAGTAGATATGTTTGATGGTAGTAGATATGGTTGATGGTAGTAGATATGTTTGATGGTAGTCAGAGCCGTCTTTACACCAGTTTGGGCCCCCGGGCAAAGAAATAGTGTTGGGCCCCTCCCCCGCAGGAATAAAATATAAATATACATAAAATATATACATATCAATATTCCGATGGGGCCCCTATGCTCGTGGGCCCCCGGGCAAATGCCCAACGGGCCTATGCGTTAAGACGGTAGTAGTTAATGTTTTGATGGTAGCAGATATGTTTGATGGTAGTAGTTATGTTTGATGGTAGTAGATATGTTTGATGGTAGTCGCTGTTTGATGGTAGTAGATATGTTTGATGGTAGTAGTTATGGTTGATGGTTTCTTGGCATTACCATCTTGATGTAAACCCATTTCACGAACTCCCATTCACACTTCACTAACTCCCATTCACACTTCACTAACGATTTCTTTTTAAAAGTCCCCACGCCAAAGCGCAATACAAACTCAAACATATCAAAAGTTAATCCCTTTGTTAACTGCAGTTAATCCCTTTGTTAACTGCAGTACCAGGACATGTTTACCTGTCTCTGGTCGGACATCTTTCCTGAACTGTATTGACTTAATGCAGTATTGCTGTCATGTGACCACATGCTTTAATTCTTGATCAGACAATTTTCCAACGAGTTTTAAAATACCTTGTCTCAGTGGTCAGTATTACACTGCCCTTTGGTCACAACGCTGACCTCTGTGCACCAATTGATTTTGGACCAAAGGGTGGAAAAATTATTCCACTATCGAACGCGCGCCAGCAGTGGCTAAAATTCTTCACCGATTGCCAAAACTACTTTGTGGCCAAATTACCTAGCACCACTTTAATGCCCGCACCACTCTCCTAAAGTAATTTACTAGTGCTAATGTGCTAATGGTCCCAGTGGTGGTTTTATATGTGCCTATAACCTTATAATAGTAGCTTCCAGGGATGGCAGGGCTGACTGTGCCCCCGGGGTCATGGTGGGTTGGGGGGAGTGGAGGGCTTCTAATAACAGACCATCTGGTGGTCACACTGTTTGTTACATCATGCGGCCACGAGGCAGAGCGAGGGTGGCATCTTTGTTACTGGTTTGACATGGGCGGGATGGGCACGGTCGTGCATTTTGGTAGAGGGAAGTCGTGTTAGTTACTGTGTTACGTGGATGATGGGCGTGGGGAATCCTGGTTCTTACGGTCAGTAAGGGTGTAGTTAACACTGTGGGAGTAGGGGTGTGGTTAACACTGTGGGAGTAGGGGTGTGGTTAACACTGTGTAAGTAGGGGTGTGGTTAACACTGTATGAGTAGGGGTGTGGTTAACACTGTGGGAGTAGGGGTGTGGTTAACACTGTGTAAGTAGGGGTGTGGTTAACACTGTGTAAGTAGGGGTGTGGTTAACACTGTGAGATTAGGGGTGTGGTTAACACTATGGGAATAGGGGTGTGGTTAACACTGTGGGAGTAGGGGTGTGGTTAACACTGTGTAAGTAGGGGTGTGGTTAACAGTGTATAAGTAGGGGTGTGGTTAACACTGTGAGATTAGGGGTGTGGTTAACACTATGGGAATAGGGGTGTGGTTAACACTGTGGGAGTAGGGGTGTGGTTAACACTCTGAGATTAGGGGTGTGGTTAATACTGTGGGAATGGAAGGGCGTGTTTGTTGCTGTCAATAGTGAGTAAATAACTAATAAGAACAAGATACACTGTAAGTTGTTAGGTAGATGCAGCATCATTTTAACTAACTCTGTTAGTAGACATCCCCCCACCCACGCTCTTTCTGTCCTGTCTGAGCTGGAGGGGGGGGGGTTGACTGCGATCCCAGTGGTGCCTAATGAGTTGACCGTTTAGCATTCTGTCATTCTTTGAACCGTTATAACCTTTGAAGTTATATATAATAGAAGGTAATATATATTACTCACACACTTCTTGTACTTTCGACTTTCTTTGTCCATGAAAATCCTACTATTTCCTTGATGCCTGCATTATATCTTACAATTGTATTAACGTTTGAAACAGATTCACCCCCCCCCCGTGTTCATGTTTTCACTACCTTTCTCCCAAAACAAAAACAAAACTTTATAATTCCATCTTTCTTCAAACCACAATTACTTCACTTTCTTACGCATCTCTAAACGTAGTTATCCCCCCTACCATTCCCCATCCTCGCCCTCCTCTACTCGGGACAATCTGTTTGTACCTCCATCCTCCTACCATTCCCCATCCACTCAGTTACTCCTCCACCCCTCCCACACCCCTCTGTGTAGTCATCCCATTCCTACCCACCCCACACCCCGATCTGTCCTTCCCTCCATCCGCACACTCGTCCACCAGTCCCTCACACTCCTCCACCAGTCTCTCACACTCCTCCACCAGTCCCTCACACTCCTCCACCAGTCCCCCACACTCCTCCACCAGTCACTCACACTCGTCCACCAGTCCCTCACACTCCTCCACCAGTTCCTCACAATCCTCCACCAGACACTCACACACCTCCACCTGTCACTCACACTCCTCCACCAGTCCCTCACACTCCTCCACCAGTCCCTCACACTCCACCACAAGTCCCTCACACTCCACCACCAGTCACTCACACTCGTCCACCAGTCCCTCACACTCCTCCACCAGTCCCTCACACTCCTCCACCAGTCACTCACACTCCTCCACCAGTCACTCACACTCCTCCACCAGTCCCTCACACTCCTCCACCAGTCCCTCACACTCCTCCACCAGTCCCTCACACTCCTCCACCAGTCCCTCACACTCCACCACCAGTCACTCACACTCGTCCACCAGTCCCTCACACTCCTCCACCAGTCCCTCACACTCCTCCACCAGTTCCTCACACTCCTCCACCAGACACTCACACTCCTCCACCAGTCCCTCACACTCCTCCACCAGTCCCTCACACTCCTCCACCAGTCCCTCACACTCCTCCACCAGTCCCTCACACTCCTCCACCAGTCCCTCACACTCCTCCACCAGTCCCTCACACTCCTCCACCAGTCCCTCACACTCCTCCACCAGTCCCTCACACTCCACCACCAGTCCCCTACACTCCTCCACCAGTCCCTCACACTCCACCACCAGTCCCCTACACTCCTCCACCAGTCCCTCACACTCCACCACCAGTCCCCCACACTCCTCCACCAGTCCCCCACACTCCTCCACCAGTCCCCCACACTCCTCCACCAGTCCCTCACACTCCTCCACCAGTCCCTCACACTCCACCACCAGTCCCCTACACTCCTCCACCAGTCCCTCACACTCCACCACCAGTCCCCTACACTCCTCCACCAGTCCCTCACACTCCACCACCAGTCCCCTACACTCCTCCACCAGTCCCCCACACTCCTCCACCAGTCCCCCACACTCCTCCACCAGTCCCTCACACTCCTCCACCAGTCCCTCACACTCCACCACCAGTCCCCTACACTCCTCCACCAGTCCCCCACACTCCTCCACCAGTCCCCCACACTCCTCCACCAGTCCCTCACACTCCTCCACCAGTCCCCCACACTCCTCCACCAGTCCCTCACACTCCTCCACCAGTCCCCCACACTCCTCCACCAGTCCCCCACACTCCTCCACCAGTCCCTCACACTCCTCCACCAGTCCCTCACACTCCTCCACCAGTCCCTCACACTCCACCACCAGTCACTCACACTCGTCCACCAGTCCCTCACACTCCTCCACCAGTCCCTCACACTCCTCCACCAGTTCCTCACACTCCTCCACCAGACACTCACACTCCTCCACCAGTCCCTCACACTCCTCCACCAGTCCCTCACACTCCTCCACCAGTCCCTCACACTCCTCCACCAGTCCCTCACACTCCTCCACCAGTCCCTCACACTCCTCCACCAGTCCCTCACACTCCTCCACCAGTCCCTCACACTCCACCACCAGTCCCCTACACTCCTCCACCAGTCCCTCACACTCCACCACCAGTCCCCTACACTCCTCCACCAGTCCCTCACACTCCACCACCAGTCCCCCACACTCCTCCACCAGTCCCCCACACTCCTCCACCAGTCCCCCACACTCCTCCACCAGTCCCTCACACTCCTCCACCAGTCCCTCACACTCCACCACCAGTCCCCTACACTCCTCCACCAGTCCCTCACACTCCACCACCAGTCCCCTACACTCCTCCACCAGTCCCTCACACTCCACCACCAGTCCCCTACACTCCTCCACCAGTCCCCCACACTCCTCCACCAGTCCCCCACACTCCTCCACCAGTCCCTCACACTCCTCCACCAGTCCCTCACACTCCACCACCAGTCCCCTACACTCCTCCACCAGTCCCCCACACTCCTCCACCAGTCCCCCACACTCCTCCACCAGTCCCTCACACTCCTCCACCAGTCCCCCACACTCCTCCACCAGTCCCTCACACTCCTCCACCAGTCCCTCACACTCCACCACCAGTCACTCACACTCGTCCACCAGTCCCTCACACTCCTCCACCAGTCCCTCACACTCCTCCACCAGTTCCTCACACTCCTCCACCAGACACTCACACTCCTCCACCAGTCCCTCACACTCCTCCACCAGTCCCTCACACTCCTCCACCAGTCCCTCACACTCCTCCACCAGTCCCTCACACTCCTCCACCAGTCCCTCACACTCCTCCACCAGTCCCTCACACTCCTCCACCAGTCCCTCACACTCCACCACCAGTCCCCTACACTCCTCCACCAGTCCCTCACACTCCACCACCAGTCCCCTACACTCCTCCACCAGTCCCTCACACTCCACCACCAGTCCCCCACACTCCTCCACCAGTCCCCCACACTCCTCCACCAGTCCCCCACACTCCTCCACCAGTCCCTCACACTCCTCCACCAGTCCCTCACACTCCACCACCAGTCCCCTACACTCCTCCACCAGTCCCTCACACTCCACCACCAGTCCCCTACACTCCTCCACCAGTCCCTCACACTCCACCACCAGTCCCCTACACTCCTCCACCAGTCCCCCACACTCCTCCACCAGTCCCCCACACTCCTCCACCAGTCCCTCACACTCCTCCACCAGTCCCTCACACTCCACCACCAGTCCCCTACACTCCTCCACCAGTCCCCCACACTCCTCCACCAGTCCCCCACACTCCTCCACCAGTCCCTCACACTCCTCCACCAGTCCCCCACACTCCTCCACCAGTCCCCCACACTCCTCCACCAGTCCCCCACACTCCTCCACCAGTCCCTCACACTCCTCCACCAGTCCCTCACACTCCACCACCAGTCCCCTACACTCCTCCACCAGTCCCTCACACTCCACCACCAGTCCCCTACACTCCTCCACCAGTCCCTCACACTCCACCACCAGTCCCCTACACTCCTCCACCAGTCCCCCACACTCCTCCACCAGTCCCCCACACTCCTCCACCAGTCCCTCACACTCCTCCACCAGTCCCTCACACTCCACCACCAGTCCCCTACACTCCTCCACCAGTCCCCCACACTCCTCCACCAGTCCCCCACACTCCTCCACCAGTCCCCCACACTCCTCCACCAGTCCCCCACACTCCTCCAGCAGTCCCTCACACTCCTCCACCAGTCCCTCACACTCCTCCACCAGTCCCCCACACTCCTCCACCAGTCCCTCACACTCCTCCACCAGTCCCCCACACTCCTCCACCAGTCCCCCACACTCCTCCACCAGTCCCTCACACTCCTCCACCAGTCCCTCACACCTCAGGTTTTTCTCTATTGATTGGCCACTGCTGTTTCTGGGAGGGCAATCTGAAGCCATGCGGTAATTAAACTAAGCGTGATAACCCCTGGTAGCCTGTCATTGAGATAACTCAAGGCAAGCACGGATCGATGACCAACTTCCACCCTACAACGTCATCATTAGCACACCACCCCTCCGCCCTACCCGACAATTTTCTACCATACCCACCCCTTCACCCCTACCCGTCACTTTTGTACCACACCCATTTTTACCCGTCACTTTTGTACCACACCCATTTTACCAGTCACTTTTGTACCACACCCATTTTACCAGTCACTTTTGTACCACACCCATTTTACCAGTCACTTTTGTACCACACCCATTTTACCCGTCACTTTTGTACCACACCCATTTTACCCGTCACTCTTGTACCACACCCATTTTACCCGTCACTTTTGTACCACACCCATTTTACCAGTCACTTTTGTACCACACCCATTTTACCAGTCACTTTTGTACCAAACCCATTTTACCAGTCACTTTTGTACCACACCCATTTTAACAGTCACTTTTGTACCACACCAGTTTTACCCGTCACTTTTGTACCACACCCATTTTAACAGTCACTCTTGTACCACACCCATTTTACCCGTCACTCTTGTACCACACCCATTTTACCAGTCATGTTTGTGCAAGTATTGTTGGTCAAATGGCTTGTTTGTGCAAGTATTGTAGGTCAAATGGCTTGTTTGTGCAAGTATTGTAGGTCAAATGGCTTGTTTGTGCAAGTATTGTAGGTCAAATGGCTTGTTTGTGCAAGTATTGTTGGTCAAATGGCTTGTTTGTGCAAGTATTGTTGGTCAAATGGCTTGTTTGTGCAAGTATTGTTGGTCAAATGGCTTGTTTGTGCAAGTTTTGTTGGTGCTCTCTTGAATGGTCTGCGAGGCGAGAACCTATTTGCCCTACGTATGAATTCGAATCTTTTTTTTACCGCAGCAGGATGGTAGGATTTCGCTGTCACTTTAGAAAGTAAAGCCTTGTTTGTTTCTAAATATTTTCTGGTGGAAAGCCGCTATGGTTTTGACTTTATGTCTCTTCATTCACTATGATAGAGTTAGCTAAGACTCTCGTACGCCTGGAAGCAAAGACACTGTACAGTGTACATTTAGCGATCTGTTTGGTTCCCGCCAAAAGGATCAATCGTAGTGGATAAAATCTAAAAGGCTATGAAATAATTAAGAAAAATTAGATATTTGCTCACTATCAGAATAGAATGAGTTACTTCATGTGCATCCAGTATAATCAAACCTTTTATTCGAGCAACAGCTGTTTCTAAAATTGACTCGGGAAATAAAATACTTGGAGTCATAAAAATTACGACACCATTTCCCAAATATCCTCATAAATAGGGCAAAGTAATTTATATTGGAATTTTATATGACGGGGGTGGGACGATAGCTAAACAAGAAAACTGTGAGTGTTGGTTCAACCAGAAAACTGTGAGTGTTGGTTCAACCAGACTGTAATACAGAGACTTTTCAAATAAGACTGTCTATAAAATTATGTTTGTAAAACTATTTCTGTCTGTAGCATTAAGACTGTAAAGCTATGACTGTTTGTAAAATGATTAGTTTAATCTATCCCATGGATACATGGACTTCTATAGCTAATCCATGGATGGATACATGGACTTCTCTAACTAATCCATGGATGGCTACATGGACTTCTCTAACTAATCCATGGATGACTACATGGACTTCTCTAACTAATCCATGGATGGCTACTGGCTACATGGACTTCTCTAACTAATCCATGGATGGCTACATGGACTTCTCTAACTAATCCATGGATGGCTACATGGACTGCTCTAACTAATCCATGGATGGTTACATGGACTGCTCTAACTAATCCATTGATGGCTATATGGACTTCTCTGACTAATCCATGGATGGCTACATGGACTGCTCTAACTCTTATCTTATCTATACTGACGCTCCTTCTATGCAGAAGATAGTTGCGTCCACAGACCATGACAGATGATCTGTTGGCAAGTGATGCAGCGTTCACAGGCCACGGCTTTGTGGGTTCCACGCATTACCCAGCCGCCTAACTACATGTAGTGTTAGGTACCCATTCGGAGCGGGGTGACTCAGGGACGCCCTGGGCCCCGGGAACAAACCCTTGCATTCACACGGATTCGAACCCGTGACCATCGGACTGCTCTAACTAACCCATGGATGGCTACATGGACTGCTCTAACTAATACATGGATGGCTACATGGACATCTCTAACTAATCCATGGATGGCTACATGGACTGCTCTAACTTATCCATGGATGGCTACATGGACTTCTCTAACTAATCCACGGATGGCTACATGGACTGCTCTAACTAATCCATGGATGGCTACATGGACTTCTCTAACTAATCCATGGATGGCTACATGGACTGCTCTAACTAATCCATGGATGGCTACATGGACTGCTCTAACTAATCCAGAGATGGCTACATGGACTGCTCTAACTAATCCACGGATGGCTACATGGACTGCTCTAACTAATCCATGGATGGCTACATGGACATCTGTAACTAATCCATGGATGACTACATGGACTTCTCTAATCCATGGATGGCTACATGGGCTTCTCTAACTAATCCATGGATGGCTACATGGACTGCTCTAACTAATCCAGAGATGGCTACATGGACTGCTCTAACTAATCCACGGATGGCTACATGGACTGCTCTAACTAATCCATGGATGGCTACATGGACATCTGTAACTAATCCATGGATGACTACATGGACTTCTCTAATCCATGGATGGCTACATGGGCTTCTCTAACTAATCCATGGATGGCTCCCATTACTTTCCTTGCATAGGGCCACGTACATCAGGCACGTGTTTCTGTGACCGACACGCGACCCCTGGCGGCGTTCACAAATATCTGAGCGCGTGTGTGCCGTGGGTGAGCGCAGCGGCCCCGACAATCTGGTCACGTGTTCGGGAAGATGCTGCGTGTGTCAGGGACGGCTACTCCACACACATCGCTGACACACCACTGACACGAGTAGTCCACAATAGACTCGTGTTGGAAAAGGAAGTTATCGCGTGGCGGGCCAAACGCAGCGATGCCCAGTGTTAGAAGGTTGTGGGAGGGGGTGGAAAGCGGGAAGGCATTGCGGGGACGGGTACAGAGGAAGGCGGTGGGAGGGTGGGGCGTGTTGTTCAATTGTGTCAACGCCAACACGCGGCAACACAGTTTTTGAATTAACTTTTTTTGTTCGACAAGATGTGGGGAGGAACTTCGACTACTAGAATAGCTGCGACTAAAAATAGCTTTTATTATCTCCCCCCCCCCTTTTTTTGTGTTAATAAATGAGCGCGCGTGCAGCTTTAAGTCCGGGGCATTTTGAACAGAATTTTTGTGGAAGCTCACCAGTGCCACTAGCTATCATGTTAATACATTACCTGGCGCACACAGTGACACACGTCACGTGCTTAGCGTTGTCACGTGAGTTGATGTGCGTTGTCGCACGATACCAGGTTAGAGCTGGTAATGTAGATTAATAGACGTTCAAACGATTGCCTTAGGGCCTGAGACCCTCAGAGACGGAGGACCTTGTTTATCCCTTCCCCGTACCCCTCCCAATAAAATTTTTAATGCAAACATTCAGCGTGATTTAAAACCCAACCTGCCAACCTCTTCTGTATTCGTTCTCTCCGCCCCCACCCCCCACCCACACGTTTAATCAAAGGGAAACTGTCAACATAAACAATAACCACTGTCAGCATCGGTGAAACAGGGAAATGTGTCCAAGGTTTCATCAAGACCAGTTTTGATTTGTTCAGGATAAGTCATTACTGACCCCGCCCCCAAAACGTCTCCCCACAACACTCCACCCCCCCCCCTCTCACCAGGTCCGCGCCAAACAAACAGCTCATTAACCTGACTTTATCTTCGCCCCGAGACAACCCTACAGTCCTGGTCCTAGCTAAATGTATCAATACACGATCAGCTTATTGTTGTGCTCCACAGTCCATTCTATCACCCACGGGGGGCAGGGAACACTAATGGCACATAGGACTGGAAGTGAGAGGGAATGGGAGGGAGTGAAAGGGAGTGGGGTGAATGAGCGACGACCAGTGAGGAGAATAGATACAAGAGTGAATTTGAAAGTGGAAAAATGAGTAGGTCGTTGGGAGGGGAGCGAATGGGAAGAAAACCAAATTATTATAAGATTGAGGACTTCAGCATCAAACCCACAGATACAATTATTATAACATTGAGGACTTCAGCATCAAACCCACAGAAACAATTATTATAAGATTGAGGACTTCAGGACTTCAGGTCTTCAGGACTTCAGGATCAAACAGATACAACGTTGTAGATCGTGGGCAACAGAGAAGAAAATTAACCAGAAAAGGAAACTGGTTTTATTGCAGGGGGGTGGGGGGGTCCTCCATCACTGGTGGTGATATCAAGTGGAAAATAGAAAAATTTGGTTGCGTTAGGTGGGGGGGGGTGTAGAGATTCGGTTTTCTTGGGTCGGTAGTAGTTGGAAGATTTTTTTTTATTATTATTGGATAAAAATGGAGTGGGGGACTTGAGATCCATTGTGTTAAAATGGACAAATCGGTGTGCGCTGATTGGTTGGAATTGGTTAGAGTTGAAAGTAAATTAAGATGTGTTAGGGTCAAAGGGTGCATCGATTACTTCTCTAGTATGTGGAGGCGGCGTCTTTTTTTTCCTTTTATGTCTTATGTTTATAACCTTCGTGTGGACTCTTGTCTTCAGTTTGAAATTTCCAATTGAGATTTGAAGCAGCTGTCGCGACGATGTTCTCATGTTTGGTGCCAACCAGCAGAATCTCCTGTCCTGGCCTCCAGACGAGATCTTTATTTTTCCAGTCGTTTTCTGAGATGCTGCCGCGGGCTTTCGTTCTCTCTTGCAGCCCATCGAGAATAAGTGCCCTCGCTAGCCACCTCGGTGGGGAAGTGCACTCACCAGCCACCTTTGAGAGTACTGAGCAAACTTGACTCGTAATGACTTGACCATCCGCCATATTTCTCTCTCTCCCTCTCTCTCTGTCTCTCCTTTTAATTTCTCGTTCTCTCACTCTTACCTCTATTAATAAAATTATTCACTGACAAGAAACAAGAATAGTTGCAGGATATGATCAGGGTGTGACAGCCAGGGACAGGATTTATCACTTATTGACAGGCAATTGACAGGGTATAACAGGCAAGGTAGCCTACATGGTCTTATAGACGAGTGACAGGGTGGGGTAGCATGGTCATATTTTAGACCAGCAGATGACAGTGTGAATGGAACGTTACAAGACGTGGCAGGGTGTGGACAGGACAACTATACAATAAAGTATAAAGGATTTCGGAATTTATATTCATTCATGCGATTAGAAAAGAAAAACAAATCTAGTTGTATTTTTAAAAAAATTAATTTAATAGTTGACAAATTTATGCGCGGTTTATTTAAATGAATGTGTTGGGTTTTTTAAATTATTATATATGGTGTTATTTTATGATGTATTATTGTGTGTATCGTTCGCTGCATCACTTTAGGTTATTCATGGTGTGAAAAGTTGTTTGATTCGGTATTGGAGTGTCATCAAGCCTTGTGGCCAAGAGATAAACAATACATCAGCGAGCTCACATTCTCTGGTCTGCGGACATTGGGTTTTTCCGGTACGCACGCAGATAGCTTGGCCCTAATCTTACCACCACGTTCTTTACTCCATCCTTTACCCCAGCCTTCCACTTCCCAGTCCCCCCTCCACCACAACCTCCGCCCCTCCCCACTTTCCTTGTTCCCAGCAATAGCCCGAGGCCTGTGGGGCCTGGCAGCCATGCTGAATGCGCCGTCATTACTTCTAGAGTCGGTCACGTGACCTACACAGCTTCGGCCATTTCTCGAGAAGATCTCTTGACACGATAAGGGGACGCTAAACCTGATCATTTCTTTCAAAATGGCTGGCTTCTTCCCCACCCGCCCACCCCCTTGTCCTACTTGAGTAGACTGATTGGGGTGCAATGTGTTCGTGTGTCTGTAGTGTGTTGTATGAGGGAATAGAGCGGTGTGTGTTTGCTGTGATCTTTTTGTGTACTGCCTGTGTTGTATGAATATTTAATGAGGTCACCCACCCTCGTGTCTAGAGGGTTAATTCAACGTCGTGTGTCAAATAATGGAAATATAATTTGTGGCATCGTCGCTCCTCAGCCCAACACTTCCATGAGAACTTGTTCTTGATTAGTTCTTGTTCAAATTGCCAAATAATGCTAAACAATGTTCAATAATTCCAACACTAGATATATTGTTGTATATCATTTCACTCTCTGCACTAAGTTAGCCGGTTTGTAAATTTTAACGTTTATCAAGTCTAGTAAATACAGAAATGTATCAATTATAATATGTCATAAAAATTTCTTAAGTTTACCACAATGTCCGTAACAAGAGATTAGCTAATGTCCGTGTAACGAATAAAAGAATTAATCCAATGAGTTTACAGAGTAATTGAGGAGAGAGCAGCGGGTGATGCAAACATGGAAGTAGTTAGTCTTATCATATCATCTGTTACAGACGCTCCTTCTATACAGAAGATTATTTGCGTCAAAATCTTTGTTGCAAAAATGTGTAGTTGCATAGACTTTAGAGCAATTTGCTTTATGTCGTATTGTAACAGTGTGTTGTTACATACTATTACAGCGTGCGATTACATAGAGCAGGTTGCTTATTACGGTAGAGTACGACAGTGTGTAGTTACATACTATTACGGTAGAGTACGACAGTGTGTAGTTACTAGATCTGGTTGATTTATGTCGCTGTGATTGTGTGTAGTTAACAAAGAACAGCTTTATCACTTTTTATATCATAAGGTCATGTAGTTAGTGTTACGTACTGTAACAGCGTGTAGTTACATAGAACAAGTCCTATGTCATTGTTGGAAAGAAAGAGACGGCAAATATTCACCAACATCTCTAATGTAAACAGAACATAAATATTGAATAGACTAACAGAAACGCCTCTACTTCCATTACTCTTAGAAATCTCAAGAGACAGCCCGCCCCCCTCCAGGCTCCCCTTCCCACCGCGGTTCCAACCCGCCTCCGACCTAACAATCTCCCCTATTACACGTCCCTCCCAGCCCACCCCGCATTCCCTGTCCTCTATCTTAGTGTTTCCTTTGTTTACTATCCGTGACCAATGCATTGTTGCTTGTCTCACAAAGTCTGGCTAGAAAACCTTCATTAAATATTGACCCATGTCCCCCCCCCTCTCTCTCCACCCCCACACCCCGTGGCTGGACTCATTAAAACAACACTCGAGTTCTGATTGATTTAATCTAACTAGGGCCAGCAAGGGCCAAATAGGGCTCTTTGTATATGGCATCATCTATGGCTCTTTGCATATGACATCGAATAGGATTCTATTTAACATCAACTAAGGTATGTAGTATATAGCATTAACGTGGGCTGTTAAATATATACGACAAAATAATTAGTACATAGTGGTCTTTTGTCTTTTGCATATAATGTAAAATAGGGGTCTTAGAAAACAATTTTGACAAGGGCTCCCTCAATATACGATAACATTTACTTTGGACTTTAGGGCTCTCTGGTTGAAGGAGTTCGTTGTTTCGTGGCGTTCTGTCAGGATCACACATAGCCCTTTTTATAATAACACGATAAAATGGTTGGTGCCCTTCTATGACACATACTTAGAGATAAATATTAGAGATAAAAACTGACTTACAGGAACGATAGGTCAGTTAAGAATAAAAATGAATGGTGGGGAGTGGTGTAACTTGTATGATCTCTCTGCGTTGATTTCTTAGTACGTGCTGCTGACATTACTCCTAAACCTATTTGAGCCACCTAACACATATTTGAGCCACCTAACACATATTTGAGCCACCTAACACATAGTTGAGCCACCTAACACATAGTTGAGCCACCTAACACATAGTTGAGCCACCTAACACATATTTGTTACTTACACCACACATATTCATTGTCCCACTCTGCTCCCCAACACACACACACACAAAAAAAAACACACACACACAAAACACACACACACACCCCACCCGTTTTACATCACAACTCTCCCGCTCCCCCCCCCCAAAAAAAAACCGTACACCAGCTCCATCCGGGTATCTTTATTATATTCTCAAACAACTAGCAATAACACCAATCTCTCTCAAGTTAGATGTAATAGGACCCCTTGCCAGTGTGTTCCCCAAATCCACTCCCTCCTCTCTAAAGCCACAATGCACTATCTCCAATTCCTCCCCTGCTTGCAGTGCTCCCTGCCTCCCACCCACGGCCCCGCTTTTCGATACCATCGCATCCATATTTGTTGAGCTATTCGAAATGATAGGGCAATCAATTTTTACCAAGCTTGGCTGCCTGGAGAGACAAGATGTGTTTACCCTTGTCAAATATTTGAAGACATTCTGAGCATGTTTTTGTTATGTTATCTCTGGTTGTTCAGCAGTTTTTTCCACTTGTTATTTTTTCCTGTTCAGTTAAACGACCTTTTATTATTATTTTTAATGTTATTTTTCATCTTTCTAACAATAATTTGAAGAAATCAACTCAACATTATCCAGTTATTTTGCTAATGAATACACCTACTGTCAAAATAAATTAATCAAAATATCGAGATGAAATTTGATTTCATTGTTATGAAAATTAATATTAATGTTAATCTTTATAATTGTTGCAGGATTATGTAACGCGTTGTGAATAAAAAAAAACCACACAAAACGATAGATTACTGGCTGGATTTGTAGACACGTTGATTAAAACTGTCTTCGAGTTGGTTACAAGCTACACTCTGGTTGGTAGGTTACAAGCTACACTCTAGTTGGTTGGTTACAAGCTACACTGTAGTTGGTTGGTTACAAGCTACACTCTAGTTGGTTGGTTACAAGCTACACTCTAGTTGGTTGGTTACAAGCTACACTCTAGTTGGTTGGTTACAAGCTACACTCTAGTTGGTAGGTTACAAGCTACACTCTAGTTGGTTGGTTACAAGCTACACTCTAGTTGGTTAGAATGGTTGGTTACAAGCTACGTTCTAGTTGGTTGGTTACAAGCTACACTCTAGTTGGTTACAAGCTACACTCTAGTTGGTTGGTTACAAGCTACACTCTAGTTGGTAGGTTACAAGCTACACTCTATTTGGTTGGTTACAAGCTACACTCTAGTTGGTTAGAATGGTTGGTTACAAGCTACGTTCTAGTTGGTTGGTTACAAGCTACACTCTAGTTGGTTACAAGCTACACTCTAGTTGGTTGGTTACAAGCTACACTCTAGTTGGTTACAAGCTACACTCTAGTTGGTTACAAGCTACACTCTAGTTGGTTGGTTACAAGCTACACTCTAGTTGGTAGGTTACAAGCTACACTCTAGTTTGTAGGTTACAAGCTACACTCTAGTTGGTTGGTTACAAGCTACACTCTATTTGGTTGGTTACAAGCTACACTCTAGTTGGTTGGTTACAAGCTACACTCTATTTGGTAGGTTACAAGCTACACTCTATTTGGTTGGTTTCAAGCTACACTCTAGTTGGTTGGTTACAAGCTACACTCTAGTTGGTTGGTTACAAGCTACACTCTATTTGGTTAGAATGGTTGGTTACAAGCTACACTCTATTTGGTTCGAATGGTTGGTTACAAGCTACACTCTATTTGGTTAGAATGGTTGGTTACAAGCTACACTCTATTTGGTTAGAATGGTTGGTTACAAGCTACACTCTATTTGGTAGGTTACAAGCTACACTCTAGTTGGTTGGTTACAAGCTACACTCTATTTGGTTAGAATGGTTGGTTACAAGCTACACTCTATTTGGTTCGAATGGTTGGTTACAAGCTACACTCTATTTGGTTAGAATGGTTGGTTACAAGCTACACTCTATTTGGTTAGAATGGTTGGTTACAAGCTACACTCTATTTGGTAGGTTACAAGCTACACTCTAGTTGGTTGGTTACAAGCTACACTCTATTTGGTTAGAATGGTTGGTTACAAGCTACACTCTATTTGGTTAGAATGGTTGGTTACAAGCTACACTCTATTTGGTTAGAATGGTTGGTTACAAGCTACACTCTATTTGGTTAGAATGGTTGGTTACAAGCTACACTCTATTTGGTTAGAATGGTTGGTTACATGCTGTAGGACTGTAGACTTTTTTTTAAAGCTAGCTAGGAAACGGGAAACATGGCGCCATTAGTTCATTAAAAAAAAAGAACCAATAAACCCGGTCTTATATTAATTAGTAATATGCTAATATGAGCAGATTTATGACACATAATATACTAATATTAGCAGAATTAGAACACATAATATACTAATATTAGCAGATTTAGAACACATTCCATCCTCTCGCCATGATTGCCTTGAAACAAAAAGAGTTCCTGGTACATTGCAACGGATTCTGATTCAAGTTCGAGTTTGTTTTTTTTATTTTTTTTTAAATCCGCACTGCTGAATTAGGTACTGGTACGTTAAGTTATTTGTTAATTTTAAGAACAAATACTGGAATTTTAAAGACTGTGATAGTCCGGAAATTAATGCTTTATAATATATTATTGACTATTATGAGTGATAACACCAATGAATGACTAATGACGAGATTTAAGGGTAGCTCCTCGTATAAACCCGTTCCTGTCTTAAACTTAAAGGAACCATCAAACAATCTTGCTTTTTGTTGTTTTTTTTTCATTTAAATATTGTAATAACAATAATTTAACACCCTGAAGAGGGAAACGATCCACAGAGTGGTAGTGTGATTATATTCGATACGTACATGATTTTTTTTCCTCTCGCTTCTCCCCCTCATCCCCCCTTCCCACTCCAACTAAGTGTAAACATTCCTAGAATGTAATCCATCGTGCCGATTGTTTGCCAGTGTTTTGATAGCGCTAACACGTTGGCTACTTACTTATGTGCACATTATGCGCAAGCCCAGAGAAAGCCCCGCCTCTTTATTGTGATTGGTTGACACAGGCGTGAACGCGCGCATTTAAAATGAGCCAACGTGGAACTTCTCTTTCTCTTTCGTCTGGGTTTTTGTTGATAAGGGCCAATCACACGTTCCCTTATATGGAATGGACTATTTACACAGCACTATTGTCTGGACAGGGTAATACCGAGTGCCCGGTTACTTGCGGATGTGTGTGGTATTTTCAGTCTAGAGCTTCAGCCATTCATCTACCTTAGGGAGCGTCAGAATCCGGGGTGGACGCTGTTCTTACTCATCTGCCTTGCTGACTGTAACCATTTCTTTCTGGGTTCCTTGGTAAACTTAACAATTCCTACTCTTTTCAATTCAAAAAGCAAGGGGTTTCGGAGGGAGCATTACTATCAGTATTCTATCCCGTCCACCATTACTACCCCTAACACGCATTAACTACTACGACGTCATCTGCAGTTTTGAGGATTTTTTATAAAAAAAACCAGTTGGGAGAGGGGGGCAGGATTACCACAGCGATGTGGTGGGCCAGGCCAGGTCGGGATACGAAAGCGTTACGGTACAAGGTTACACGCCAGTTTGAATGGAACTGTGTGACTCTTGGCCTAGTTCACATGGGCTGCACTTAACAAACCAGAGTCGAATGGAGGGAAATTGAAGAAAGCTTGTGGTTATATTTTTTCAGGTTACCAGCTGCATGCGTCTCAGCGCCACTACCCCTTTATTATTTATTTTTTTTACCTTCACTGCTTTTTTACACGGCTGAATGTGATACAAGTTCCTAACTTGGTAAACTATTTGCCCAGTGCATACATTATACATCGTGTTAATTTTTTAATGCGGTTTTCTGTACGAGCTATCAGTAGATTTCAACGACTAAAATAAAAGGCATCGTACTAACATCGCTAAATAACACAACGTGTATCTTTCGAGTATGACAGGAAATGTAATTTATATTTTTAAAAAACACGTTTATAATACAATGAAGGTGTTTTAAATGCTTGTGGCGGCGGTGAAGAAATCAAGTGGAAAACTCTATAAGGCAATATTACTAGTGTATATGTAGTTGCATGGGCATTGACACAATTATAAATACTGTAAGTGTATAGTGTGTGGAGATGGCCACAGACCTATCTTCATGAGCGTCATTTCCTCCTAGAAGTTAATGAAATTATTCAAACAGTTAACTATTCATTTAGCTACAAGAGCCCTCAATTCAATGATAATCCATTTTTAAATTAAAAATCAAAGCATTCGATCTGTTCGGATAAAGTACAGTACAATCATTGCTTGTGTGTGTGCGCGAACGTGTGTGACAGTCAGTCAAATAAACGTGGTAAAGAAACCTATTTTCCAAGAAATGTGATTAAAATTAACTGAATTATGTTTATTTCAATTTAAAAAAACGTGATTTAACGGAAACTTTTTTCTTTTAACACTTATAAAGAAAAAGGTGATCTTTATAAATACATCAGAGGTTTCGCAACCTACGCATGAACGTCTGGTCCTGTCTGCAAGAGCCTTCGGGAACTAAATAAATGACTCGTAGAATTTTGGAATTGTGGATGATTATCTTCAACAAAAAAAACCCTAAGGAAATTAATCATTACTGTTTATTACTGTAAAATTGCAGAATCTAAAAATCACGCCACTTTTTTAAAAGTTATTTTGCTGATTACTTTAGGGAAATTGTAAAAGCCTAGAGCCTAGAGTCTATGAAGTGTATATAATATTGCATTCTAGAGCAGATGTCCGTATAAGATGGTCTGTGTATGCTTAGAGCAGATGTCCGTATAAGATGGTCTGTGTATGCTTAGAGCAGATGTCCGTATAAGATGGTCTGTGTACCCTAACAAGGTACTCCATGTGCCGTACATTACCGGTTTACATATAAATATATGTCAAATAAAAATATACTTATAAACTTGTAAAATTTGACACCGCGCTCACTTTCAAAACTCTCTTAACGTTAAAATAAAAAGAGTAAAACGTTCAAGAATCGCTGTTACATATCGTTAGAAAATGACCGCGAGGCCTCAGCAAAGAGTACGCAAACATATTTTGTTTTGGTTGGAATGTTGTATCTCTATTGGTATTGAGAGTATTTGTGCCGGATGTTTGTAAAAAAAAAGGGGGGGGGAGTGTCAGGTATTTGTTTGTTTCGGGGGGGGGGTTTACACTCACCAGTATCATTTTTTTCTCTCATCCTTTTCGAATCAAGCTCGAAGAATAATCCGACAGGAGGGATTATCCCCCTTGGCGCTGTGATGAGCTTCCCTATTTCCTGTCGTATCGATCCAGCCCTAGTTGTCTGAGACGCCTGCTTTGGTCTGCTGTCATTACTTCCCTTTGGTCTGCTGTCATTACTTCCACTATTACTTCATGAACCATGCGCCACTCGTGTGCAATTTCATTAGAGCTTTTCATAATTCTTAAAGCTATCAGGGTGCGTGGCATTCCGTCTGTGTCCCGTCTTCTCTTCTTTAAAAAGTGCAAAAACTAATAGCCGCGATGAAAAAATCGTAACGGCTTAATAACACATTAATAACACATAGCCGAACAGTAAAATATTGATGGCATCGTGCACTTGTAACGAGGGGTTAACAATGTCAATTGCGCGAAGAGGGGAGGGGAGGCGATGCGTTAATTAGCCTCCTTAACAAAAGGACAACAAAATGTTTGATATTCTTAGCGTATATTGGTAGAGGTCGCGGTGTCTACCGGTTAGAATAGAAACTCTAAAATGTTCATTTGATCTATATAAATATGGCGAGATTCAGGATCTGTTGTCACACATGATGTTAGTTGCTAGCCACCCATCATTTTTATTTGGGAATAAACGGAGTCGAACAAGGGGCATTACACCACTTTAAAAAAAAATCAACGTCAAGATTTACGTGTATGTGTGTGTAATCGGCATCCTTCCGTCTCGCAAGACGATGGTGCATCACCGTTGGGTTGGGTTGCATTTCCTCGTGTGGCTGTGCAGTCCTATTCTTGAGTGACAGTCTTTACCACAGCTTTTGCACACGAATTCTGTGCTACCAAATGTTTTGGCCTTTCTCCTTGCTCTTCTGTCTGTAGCCTCCTCCATCCTTCGCTCCTCGGCTACTATGACGCCCTCTTTGACAACTGTGCGCCACGAAGATCGGTCTTCTGCCTTACACTCCCAGTCGCTTGTGTGTATTCTGGCTGCTTTCATGTCCCTTTGGCAGACATCTTTAAATCGCAGACATTGGCGACCTGTCTTCCTCTTTCACGATGCCAGTTCTCCATATAGGAGCCCCTTGGGGATGCGGCTAGGGCTCATTCTTTTTTACATGTCCTAGCCATCTCAGGCGTCTTTCACTAAGGATTGAGGGACATGCTTTGGGTATTGGCATGTGCACGCATTAGGACCTCACTATTTGGCACTTTGTCCTGCCATTTAATGCCAATGATGAGACGCAGGCACCTCAAGTGGAAGCTATTGAGTTTATGCTCTTGAGATGTATAAGTGGTCCATGTCTCGCTCCCGTATAGCAGCGTACTGATGACGCAGGCTCGATAAAAACAGTTGGTTTTCTCCGTTAGCTTGGTGTTTTTGCCAGACCCGTTTATTTAGTTTAGCCATTGTGGCAGCTGTCTTGCCAATTCTACTGTTTATTTCGTCCTCGATTGACAGTGTATTGAAGACCTTGGACCCCAAGTAGGTGAAGCTCTCCACAACCTCAAAGTTTTCATTGTCGATATTGATGGTAGGAGGAGAGCGTGCGTCTTGGGCCACACTTCAATGGACGCGACCTTATGGGCGTCGATGACCTGTCAGTCACCGCCATGGTCTCATGCACAAACACACCCGGCAGGGTCAGTGTGGAGAATAGACTGATCCAATAGTATGGGACCCCTTGCACCACATGGGATGAATGTTGTCTTTGCGCTGACAACCTAATTTATTTGCCACACACTCTCTCTCTCTCCTTTCCTATTTAAGCTCATACTACTCTCTTCTTAATATTGCTCTCTTTGGCTCTGGATTTCACCGCAGCTAAGTTTTTATTTCTTTATATTCGTTTTATTTGTGTACTATTTGTTCGGTGAAGAAGGCTCTTTGCCGAAACGTTCGCTGTTTTATTACGTCCTGTCAGGCTCACTCATACCCATGTTTGCATGTTATCCATCTATTAATATATAAGCCTGATTGCAGTCTCACCCACATTTTGTCTTGGGCAATGATGTTTGTCTTTTTCAAGCTGATTTGCAGACCAAATTATTTGCAGGCGTTGGAGAAGCTTGACACGAGTTGTTGCAAACCAGTTTCTGTGTGTGCTGTCAGTGCCGCATCATCCGCAAAGAGTAGCTCACGAATTAGGACATATGTCGTTTTGGTTTTGGCTCGGAGGCGGGCAATGTTGAAAAGTCCTTCATCAGCTCTGGTGTATAACCAGATTCCATCGCTGTTATCCTAGAATGCGTATCGAAGCAGTACAGAGAAGAATATTGCGAACAGTGTTGGTGCGAGTACACAACCTTACTTAATTCCGCTGCTGACTGGAAATGCTTCTGACGTAGCTCTATCGAACTGAATTAAGCCATGCATATTTTCATGGATTTGTCTGATGATGGCGAGTAGGTGTGGGGGACAGCCGATTGTTTCCAGTATTTGGAATAGCCGGTTGCGACTGATTAAATCAAAGGCTTTCGTAAGATCCACAAAGGCAATGTATAGTGGCAACTGCTGCTCTCTGTATTTTTCCTGGAGCTGCCGTATGGAGAACACCATGTCTATGGTAGATCGACCAGCCCGGAACAATACTGAGATTCTGAATAAACTCGGGAGGCTAAACTCTGCATGTAATCGTGTTATTATGACACGGGCAAAGGCCTTTCCTACAATACTAAGGAGTGAGATGCCGCGATAGTTATTGCAGTCACTTGTATCGCCCTTGTTTTTATATAGTGTCACCATATTTGCATCCTTTAGGTCCTGGGGGATGTATCCCCGTTCCCAGCAGAGGGACAGAAGCTCGTGCAAATGGCTGGAGTAAAGCTGTCTTGCCACTCTTTAGAGCTTCTGGTGGTATGCCATCATTCCCAGGGGCTTTTCTCAGCTAGGCATCATTGCTTTTCTCAGCTCTTCCTGTGTGGGCACGACACCAAGTTCTTCCATGAGTGGCATATCGGGGATGTCACCTAGAGCGGTGCTGGAGACTGTGGTAACTGTTGAATACAGTTCCAGATAATGCTCAACCCACCGTTTTTGCTACGCTGCCTGGTCTTGGATAATTTCCCCACTTTTGGACTTTAAGGGGGGCAACTTTGGACGACAAAGGGCCAGTTGCTTTTTTGTGGGGATATTTTCGAACATTGCTTTGGCATTGCCCATGTCTGCAGCTGATTGTATGCTGGAAGAGAGGTTAAGCCAGTAGGTATTGGCCAGTAGGTATTGGCCAGTAGGTATTGGCCAGTAGGTATTGGCCAGTAGGTATTGGCACATTGACGTGCGACTTTTTGGACATGCGACCGCGCTCTTTTTAAGGCATGCAACCTGTCGTGGGCGATAAGAGCTTTCCTTTTGGCTTCATTAACAGGTCTCATCATAAGAGCTTTCCTTTTGGCTTCAGTCACAGGTTTCATCTCATTCCAATGTGCATCAAACCAGTCCGTGATTTTATGAGATTTTTTGCCTAAGGCATTTATTGCTGATGTATAGATCGTGTCTCTGAGATGCGTCCATTTGGAGTCAAAGGTGACGTATTGGGACAATTTTGAGAGACCTTCATGCACTTTGTCGGTGAACAGCTGCGTTTTTACAGGGTCTTTCATGCAGAAGGTGTTGATGCGTGGACATCCCTTTTTCTTGGTGTGGTATAAGTTTTTCCTCATTATTTGTACCTTGCTTGCCACAAGGGTCGCAGTCGGCACTATGATAGCTGCGGGTGAGTTGTGCACGCCTGGTGATGATGAGGTCCAGCTGGTGCCATTGGCGCGATCGAGGCAGTCTCCAAGATACTTGGTGTATATCCTTGCATTTGAAGAAAGAGTTGGTCACACACAAGCCTCGTGAGCAGCACAGTTCCAGAAGCCTCTGTCCATTCTCATTTATCTTTCCCCTTCCAAAGAGACCAAGGCTTGTGGGCCAGGCTTCGTGGTCGCTCCCCACTCTAGCATTGAAATCTCCTAGGACAGTGCTTCTCAAAGTGGTGGTCCACGGACCGGTGCCGGTCCATCCGATGCCGGTCCGCAGAGGTTACCAAGAAAGGACATTTCGCTACCAGGTCAGTACAGGGAAAATAGTTCACCGGTCCCTGGCGCAATGAAAAAATTCCTGCCGGGCTGCCACACTAAATAGTTTGAGATGCACTATTCTATAGGCCATAGGAGATAGATTGCCTCGTCTTTGTGTGTGAACAGTTGCATGTATGTGTGTGTTTAACATCATACGCATGTGGGTATAGTTGAGTTAATTCATTCATTTATACATGAATATAATTTTTTAATAACAGTTTGTAAAGACATAAGTTATAGACAAATGACAAGACAATGTGATTGCGTACGAGCAGTTTTTCAATATATGCTATTGTTTTACATGACAATAATATATTCTCAGTCACGTGATAAATAATTTGTACCAAACATTCTCTATACGACCCACATCAAGCGGAACTTCTGCCGCATGCTTGAATTTATTTCCCTTTCTTTAGAAGTTGTCCCCTCCCCACCCGCCCACTCCGTCATACGATAATGCAGAGCAGTTGCGTCATTTGTATTTCTTGCATCTGGTCAACCGTCTAGTTGTCTAGTTAAGCCAAACTTGCTCTAGAGCAGAAACATAAACATGCTGGACGCTGAACATAAACATGCTGGACATAAACATGCTGGACATAAACATGCTGGACATAAACATGCTGGACATAAACATGCTGGATGCTGAACATAAACATGCTGGATGCTGAACATAAACATACTGGACGCTGAACATAAACATGCTGGACATAAACATGCTGGATGCTGAACATAAACATGCTGGATGCTGAACATAAACATGCTGGATGCTGAACATAAACATGCTGGATGCTGAACATAAACATGCTGGATGCTGAACATAAACATGCTGGATGCTGAACATAAACATGCTGGAGCTGAACATAAACATGCTGGAGCTGAACATAAACATGCTGGACGCTGAACATAAACATGCTGGAGCTAAACATAAACATGCTGGACGCTGAACATAAACATGCTGGACATAAACATGCTGGACATAAACATGCTGGACATAAACATGCTGGACATAAACATGCTGGAGCTGACATAAACATGCTGGACACATAAACATGCTGGATGCTGAACATAAACATGCTGGATGCTGAACATAAACATGCTGGACGCTGAACATAAACATGCTGGACGCTGAACATAAACATGCTGGAGCTGAACATAAACATGCTGGAGGCTGAACATAAACATGCTGGAGGCTGAACATAAACATGCTGGACGCTGAACATAAACATGCTGGACGCTGAACATAAACATGCTGGAGGCTGAACATAAACATGCTGGAGGCTGAACATAAACATGCTGGAGGCTGAACATAAACATGCTGGAGGCTGAACATAAACATGCTGGAGGCTGAACATAAACATGCTGGAGGCTGAACATAAACATGCTGGACGCTGAACATAAACATGCTGGACGCTGAACATAAACATGCTGGACGCTGAACATAAACATGCTGGAGGCTGAACATAAACATGCTGGACGCTGAACATAAACATGCTGGAGGCTGAACATAAACATGCTGGAGGCTGAACATAAACATGCTGGACGCTGAACATAAACATGCTGGACGCTGAACATAAACATGCTGGACGCTGAACATAAAGATGCTGGACGCTGAACATAAAGATGCTGGACGCTAAACATAAACATGCTGGACGCTGAACATAAACATGCTGGACGCTGAACATGTTAGGAATTATTATGTCCCCCTCCCACCCCCGCATTTATAAAAAATAATCGTCACATGGATCCTTGACGCGTCAATTTGACCTAAATTTCAGGTGATAGGTAGAATTAAGAGGGTGTGTGGATAATGGGTGTGTGGATAATGGGTGTGTGGATAATGTAATGGGTGTGACTAAATATAAGGTGACTAGATACGACCCGCGGCGTAGCATACGCCGCAGACTGCTCATGGATAGTGCAAAGAAAGGGGGGGAGGGGAACGGATACAAACTACAGCACGAAGAATCAAAACAACGCGAGTGAACGTCGGTGGGGGGAACCACCGACGCATTGTTGGTCTCGAGACATTCGCACTGTGGTTATCTACCTTCCCACCACCCTTCACAGCCCTAGCTTGCCAACCATAAACTATGATTGTCCGACCCTAGCTAAAGTCAGCAATGTTCGCAAAAAGGGGGGAAAACGGACAAAACACACATTTTAAAAAACTTTAAATGTTTTTGCTGGGACTTGAACGGAGGACCTTCCGCGGGGAAGGCGGACGTGATAACCACTACACTACAAATCTCATGTTATTCTGTGAAAGTACAACGCAAGTGAACGCAAGAACCATTGGTCTCGAGACATTGGTCGACCCGAGTGAGGGTCATTCGTCATGCTCGTTTGCACATACTCGCTTTGGTGAATTATATATAGACTAGTGTATCACCCGTCAAAAATGACGGAAGTTTTCAAAATAAATCTTATCTTATCTTATCTGTTTACAGACGCTCCTTCTATACAGAAGATTATTGCGTCCTACGCTTATCTATGGTTTGTGTTTAGTCCTGCATTTTTATTAGAGATTTAAATGTTAATAAAGTGTTGGTTTTCCTGGATTCTTCAGGCAACCCATTCCACGCCCGAATTCCGGACGGGAAGAAGGAAAACTTGTATGTGTTTGTTCTTGCATACGGAATAAGAAAGGTGTTTTTATCCTTATGTCTATCTGAGGGTTGTATTAAGTTATCTTTGTGTTGTATTTCTAAATTAGAATTAATTGCTTTATGTATGATTACTACTTTGCTCTTGGTTCTTCTATCCTCTAGTGTTTCAAGGTTTAATGATTTAACTAATGGTGTTATTCTTGTCAGTTTCGAATATTCTCCAGTAATGAATCTGGCAGCTCTTTTTTGAATTTGTTCTAGTTTATCAATGTTTTCTTTGGTGGATGGGTCCCATTCAGAAGATGCATATTCTAGTACAGGTCTCACCAAAGTGAGGTAGCATTTTAGTTTTATATCTCTATTACATTTGTTAAAGTTCCTTTTTATAAAGCCTAAGGGTTTGTTTGATTTTTTAATAACTTCATTGACATGGGGATTCCATGATAGTTTCTCATTTATTAAGACTCCTAAGTATTTTGCATCTTTAGTTTGGGTCAGTTCTTTGCCATGAATGTAATATTTTGAATTTATTTGTTTCTTTTTCTTTGTTACTCTTAACAGTTGACACTTTTCTGGGTGGAAAGACATACTCCAGTTAGTTTCCCATTTTATCAATTCATCTAAGTCTTTTTGTAAAATTTTGCTATCTTGTTCTGATTTAATTGTTCTATAGATTATACAATCATCAGCAAATAACCTAACTTTTGTACCTGTTGAGATGTTGTTGGGTAAATCATTTATATAAATTAAAAAGAGTAAGGGACCTAGCACAGTTCCTTGTGGAACTCCTGAGTTAACCTTTATTGGTGCAGATTTAGATCCATTAATTATTACAGTTTGCTCCCTGCCCAAAAGGAAGTCTTGGATCCAGTGATGTAAGGAACCTGAGATTCCAAAGTAGTTAAGTTTTTTTAAGTAAACTAAGGTGGTGAACTTTGTCAAATGCTTTTGAGAAGTCTAGTAATATTGTATCTATTTGATCATTTTTGTCCAAGCCTTTTGATAGTTCATCTATTAAATACACAACAGATTAAAAAATAACGTAAAACAGAACTTTCATTTATTTTATGTTATTTATTTTTATTTGATTCATTTATTATCATATTGAACAATTTTATGCGGAACGTTCGAAGAGTGTTATTTTTGGTGCAGTATTTGGTGCGCTGCTTTCTAAAATTAGTAGCACTATAAAGCAAAATCGATCGTAGCGCTACCTAACAGCATTACATCCATACAGACAACGTGAATTATGTATATTGATATATAGGTAAGTAGACTATAGAGTAGTATAGAGGGAGTAGGGATAATGGATGTGACTTAGGATGCTTTGTGGGATAATTGTTGGGTCAGGTAATATTGTTTGGCTTTTGGGTCAAGGAATATTTAGAGAATACGTTATGTGTTATCAATTCATTTTATCTGAAGTTAGCCCCCCCCCTTTTCTGCAAAATGATAGCATAGTGAAAAGTGGGCGTACAGATCAAGTGGCGAGCTCGAGGACATCAGAGGTAAAAGCTTGAAAACACAAATCTAATAGTTTCAATTTGACCTGAGATGCTACGCGATCTCTCACCTGACATACATGGGATCTGATAACCTCACCTGACATACATGGGATCTGATAACATCACCTGACATACATGGGATCTGATAACATCACCTGACATACATGAGATCTGATAACCTCACCTGACATACATGGGATCTGATAACCTCACCTGACATACATGGGATCTGATGGCCTCACCTGACATACATGGGATCTGATGGCCTCACCTGACATAAATGTGATCTGATAACCTCACCTGACATACATGGGATCTGATAACATCACCTGACATACATGGGGTCTGATGGCCTCACCAGCATGCCTTTCAAGGCTAGAATTCTCATCAAACGATTCTAAATTGCTTGAGCAAAGTGCCCATTTAATTAAATTTGCCAAGTTGAGGAGACCTACAAACAGAATTAAGGAGGGACAGAGCTTGTATTCCCCCCCCCATACACACAGCGCAACCACACATACCCTCGCACAAACTACGACCAATCGAAATAGGTGAAGTGGTCACGGGATTGATCCGTAAAGACACATTGTTACACATAATTTACGGCAAGTTTATTGTTGTTTTCAGAGGTTCGCCATTTAATTTACCCAAGATTTAGCTTGCCACCAATCTCTTGATACGTTTCTATTTTTGTTAATTAATGAACAATGTACATTTATGTTTGATTTTCAAAATATGAGGTGAAGATGTACAGGTAATTTTTGGCTGTGCTTTTTTCTATAAAAAAGGTACCGGAACGCAATAAAAAAGTACCGGAACGCAACCTGAAAAAGCATTCCAGGCAGTAATAAAAAACAGTATGTGGAAAAAATGTGCCGGAACGCCGTTCCAGTGCGTTACGCGAGAAAAAAGCACTGCTTTATGGTGTGTTTTTTCCCCAGACATGCTTTTTTAAAAAATTTCTCTCAGTTTTAAGCACTACCTATGTTGGAAACTGAGAAGATATTATAGTAAATCTATTTTTAGTTTTTAGTCAGTTTCTGATTTATGCCCCGTTCGAATTTGTGCAAGTTGTAATCCTCGGCATTTTCGAGCATCTGGCCAACTATTAGAGATAGTGGATGGAATGTGGGCTATGGATAGGATGGTCTATATCAGGGGTGGCCAGACCTGTAGTCACCGAGAGCCTCGGTTTGGCCACCGATGGTCATTATCAGGGGTGGCCAGACCTGTAGTCACTGAGAGTGAGAGCCTCGGTTTGACCACCGATGGTCTATATCATGGGTGGCCAGACCTGCAGTCACTGAGAGCCTCAGTTTGGCCACCGATGGTCTATATCAGGGGTGGTCAGACCTGTAGTCCCTGAGAGCCTCAGTTTGGCCACCGATGGTCTATATCAGGGGTGGCCAGACCTGTAGTCACTGAGAGCCTCGGTTTGGCCACCGATGGGCAGGGAATTGAGTATAGATGGGTTTCGAAGTGAAAATGGATGATCTCTGGATAGTATGGGATATATGGATTAGAATGGGAATACAGATGGATGTGGATTACTGATGGGATGGGAACCGCGAATGGAATGATGAAGATAATCGACGGGATTCGGATTATGAATGGATTGGGGTCATTGTTGAGAGAGGGACTAGTCATTGTTGGGATAGGGACTTGTCGTTGTTGGGATAGGGACTTGTCGTTGTTGGGATAGGGACTTGTCGTTGTTGGGATAGGGACTTGTCATTGTTGGGATAGGGACTTGTCGTTGTTGGGATAGGGACTTGTTGTTGGGATATGGGACTTGTCGTTGTTGGGATAGGGACTTGTTGTTGGGATATGGGACTTGTCGTTGGGATATGGGACTTGTCGTTGATGGGATAGGGACTTGTCGTTGTTGAGATAGGGACTTGTTGTTGGGATATGGGACTTGTCGTTGTTGGGATAGGGACTTGTTGTTGGGATTGGGACTTGTCGTTGTTGGGATAGGGACTTGTCGTTGTTGGGATAGGGACTTGTCGTTGTTGGGATAGGGACTTGTTGTTGGGATAGGGACTTGTCGTTGTTGGGATAGGGACTTGTCGTTGTTGGGATAGGGACTTGTTGTTGGGATATGGACTTGTCATTGTTGGGATAGGGACTAGTCGTTGTGTCGAGGAGATGTTAGTTATGTGACAACTCGGTGTGTCGGGTGTTGTACTTTGGTATAACACACACAGTATAATCGTCCGTACCGGTAGCTCATTGTACGTATCGATCTGAGATGTCGTGCTCGTGATATCGATCTACGTCAAGTCGCACGCCGCCATTGTCAAATGGGCGGGACGTAATCAAAGCTTTGAGAGTAATACACGTAATTTGATCAAAACCCCGACCTTTGACCGGGCAGGGGCAATTAATTCCTTCTCGTCACGTGACGCGTCGCTTGGTTCGTTTCTACATCCGGTGAACCATTTCATTGAGAGCATATTCCGACAAGGAATGACCCGGGTAAAATTATTTTTTCTTCACCGGGTCACGGGTCTCGATATTTTAAGACCTAAACCAGTGGGTCCCGAAAATTTATAAAAACAGTTCTATAATTTTCTTTTCTTGGTTCGTGTGTTTCACTCAATAACAAAAGTGAAGAGCACGAATAAAGACAGTAGAAGGAACGACAATGCATGAAAACCCAATACTTCAAACCAGGACATGGACCACATTGAGTCGACAAGAGTCTACCTCTAGACTAGACACAGGAAACATTTCAAATAAAATTTAATATTTGCGTTTGTACGTGCATTAATCCATGCATGATAATAAATCATGATTGTACTGTAGTTATACATTTAACATTCCGAACTCTTCGTGCTTGATATCATCGACTTGGTATTAAATCGCTATTTCGTGTAGCATTTTGTGTGGCGTTAAATAGTATTAGCACAGCCCAAACTTGTCAACAGTGTGGCTTTCAAAGAATATGTCAAGCCAACACACACAAAAACTTTAGCAAACAACCGCCGGCGTTGATAAGGGAATTCTATGTACCTAATCGAAACGAAAACAAACCAAACGCGTCATCTCATGCTTTATTTGAAACCGCCAGGCATACCAAGTCTGCCACCAATAATCGTGTATGATTAGCTGCCATTTAATTCACTTCAAACAAGTAACAAGTTCTGTCAGTGCATGTCCTGGATTGGCTATAGAAAGCTGTCTGAATTTGATACTTTGGAACACCAGAAACTAGAATCGTTTTTATTTTAAATAAATATATTTAATTTATTATTTCGTTTAATAAAGAGGGAGATTGCTGACAGGTTAGGTAGACTGAAATTATAAGAAACGAGGAATATGAGAACTCGTCAATTAGACACTGCAATAGAACTAAGTGTCGGCAAAAAAGTCTTCTTCGGCGAGAAAACAGAGGAACAAAAACATTTTTTTAAATTAATAAATTAGCAACATTATATTTATAATTTACAAAAAGACAGCAAACGAAATGCAATTTGTTTTTTTTAATTTACTAATTAAACGATCACTGGGTTATAAAGAAACTTTACAGAACATCGGGATGTGTAATGGCATTGGAGTTGGACGCACTGAAGTCAAGGTCAAAACAGCTTGTGTGGTGGTGCTGGAGTCAAGACAGCTTGTGTGGTGTGGGTGGTAGTAGTACATGAGAACCTGACGACCATGTAAAAGGTTGGTAAATTTTTTAAAAGTATTCTATTTCTCAATTCTGGTGGGGGAGGGGTTCCCAAATGGCATGTGGTCCCATACCTCAAAGTGTTGTCAAGATACAAGTGTTCATTTAATACTATTACTATTAATAGCTAACAAACAAAGAAAATAACTTATTTATTCCTGCAATTGAAGGTTCATCGATAGTCACATCTACTCACATGCAAACTCGCATACACGCACACACAAAAGAACATTCTCGCATTCACTCAAATATGCGCATCAAACTCATATACAAATTCTGTCGCACATACACACTCACTCAAAAACATTCACACACACCACGAGCGCAAAAAGCCAAAAATACACACACGCCCAGAATCATATGTCAAAACTCTACAAACACATATAGAGAGGGAAAATACCCGGTTGTTGATCATTGTTATGTGGGGACAGGGGTACATGATTAAGTGTATTAAAGGGAAGGGGGTAGAGCTAGAGGGTCCCTGGGCTCTGAGGGGAACAATAAGGTGAAGAGTGCAGAGAGGAGAAATGGGTGATTGGAGAAATGGACGTTGAAGGTAACCGTAACGTGAAAATGGGTAGAGGATGCATGGGTCAAAGGTTAGAGAGGGCAGAGGTCAGCGCGGAGTAGAGGGAGGTTGGGAGGCGTGCTGACTGTCTTCCTGGCCCACACCACTATTACATTACCACCAGCACTGCGTCTGGCTTTGTGGTCCTAGCAAACAAAGCCGGGACTGGACCGGAGAGTACTTTCGCCCCAACACAAACATGCCTATCAGAGCCAATACAAACATGGGAAGGGGGCGGGCTTCAAATATTGTAATTTCCACCTTCTCATCCCCTTCTCGGCCCCGGCGCATTCCTCTGAGACTATTTGCCCTTGAGATCGGACAGTAAGAACCATAACTCTGTTTACTGAACACCTTTGTTTACTACAGAAGGCTGCAGTCAAATTGTTTGAAATAAAATGTACATTTTGTACAGGGAAGAATTCTTGGAGGCAGTAATATTGGAGAAATATTTTAAACCTTTATGCCTTTATCAAAGTTTGAGAGCTTGTAAGTGCGGAGGTGGGGTGTTGGTGGTGGGGGCGATGGTGGTGGACGTGGGGCATTCATGTCAACTCACAAACATGCATATTTATTCCGAAATAATCGACTCGCTTTTACTTTATCGGGAATAGAAACAAAATTATGTTTTAAAAAAATAATTTATTTTTTGTTAGTTGTTGCATTTGGCAATGACAATATCACCAGTAAATAAAAATCAATATAAATAATTTGCAATATTTGTCACGTCCCGTCTGTCCTGTCCGTGACACTACTAATTTTAGAAAGCAGCGCACCAAATTACTGCACCAAAAAAATAACTTTTTCGAATGTCCGCATAAAATTGTTCAATAGGGAAATAAATGAATAAAATAAAAATAAATGAAAGTTCTGTATTACGTCATTACGTTATTTTTAAATCTGATGTGTATTTATTTTGAAAACTTCCGTCATTTTTAACGGGTGATACACTAGTAATAATATAAAATTATTCCATCTGCGCCAAAGAAGGTGTGGTTCCATTCATTCAAAGTACAATAATTAAATCAAAAGCTGCGATCCATTTTCTCACGGAGATATTCCAGACGTGTCCAAAGCTTAACATTTGATAAGGTCCAAAGTCCAAGGACTAATTATTCACAGCCTTAAACTTAAATCAACAGTGCAAATAGGCAAATTATTTGTAGACACACGTAGACGATCAAACCGATAAGCCACTGAGTTCGAAGGCAATGCTTCGCCTTCATGCCTGCATGCAAATACACGGCTGTGTTCACTCGGAGCTCTTCTCTGTTTGGTGAGTTATTTTAGTACACGGTGACCCGCTTCCGTTTGTTAGCTCAGACCTGACAAGGGCTTCGTATCGTCCGTCAAAATCGTTTAACTAAAGAACTGGGCTGCATAGTCAAAGAACCAACTTGCTTGCTAAACGAACATTGTTTGAACAGAGAACAGGTTCTCTTTAAGAACGGATTGTTTGGTCAAAGATTATGTTTGGTATAATTAAATAGAGAAAAAGAAATTTCGTCCAGGCTCCAACTCCAAGCAAGAATGTAAGAGCATTTGTGTCATTTGTCTAAATCTTCCAAGCAGATGATGTGTTAATAAAACAAACCCGTGAAAACAAAGTTTTTGACTATAAATCCCTTATATATGAGACATAACTAACAGTAGTGATTATTTTTAAACATTTACAGACTGACACTGAGTGATGTCCCTTGTCTTTAATAAATGGGGGTGGGATGTGAGGGGGTGTCGGCACGACGGTCGTCGTCAACACGACGGTCGGCGTCAACTCAAACTCACGTGGAACTGGAATTTAAAAAAAAATAACAAACAGTGAATTTTGAATTACATACCTCATATAAGGATAAACTAAAAATGCATTAATTTAATTATGGTACGTTCGATCGATCTGAAATTTTGATACGATGCATTGTTAGGTTCGACGGGTCCGTGTGCCAAATTTCAGTTTGATCGGATCATGGGAAATGGGTCATTTTTGACTTCTGTCTTTCCGCCCGCCGAGCCCAAGACAGACAGACAGAGAGAGAGAGAGAGAGAGAGAGAGAGACGCCGGTGATGTTAATATAAGGGATTTAATAAAACAAACCCGTAAAAACAAAGTTTTTGACTATAAATCCCTTATATATGAGACATAACTAACAGTATTGATTATTTTCAAACATTTACAGACTGAATCTGTCTTAACTCAACTTTGCATCATAACCCTAGTGGGGGGGGAGGGGTGGGTGGGGGGGGAGGGGTGGGTGGGGGGAGGGGTGGGTGGGGGAGAGGGGAAAAGTCTGGTCACCGATTCGCTTGACCGAGCTCAGAGTGACACGTAAAATGTAAACAAAAGCGCCCGTCGCTTCGTTGGGTCGCCTCAATGCGTCAGCTCAAAATTTCACGTGGCAAAAAAACAATAAACAAACCGTGAATTTAAATTACATACCTCATATAAGGATAAACTAAAAATGCATTAATTTAATTACGGTACGTTCGATCGATCTGAAATTTTGATACGATGCATTGTTAGGTTAGACGGGTCCGTGTGCCAAATTTCAGTTCGATCGGATCATGGGAAGTGGGTCATTTTTGACTTCTGTTTTTCCGCCCGCCGAGCCCAAGACAGAGAGAGAGAGATGATGAGAGAGATGATGAGACGGCCGCGAAGTTAATATAAGGGATTTAATAAAACAAACCCGTAAAAACAAAGTTTTTGACTATAAATCCCTTATATATGAGACATAACTAACAGTATTGATTATTTTCAAACATTTACAGACTGACACCGAGTGATGTCCCTTGTCTTTAATAAATGGGGGTGGGATGCGAGGGGGTGTCGGCACGACGGTCGGCGTCAACACGACGGTCGGCGTCAACTCAAACTCACGTGGAACTGGGCAGAAAAAAAACAATAACAAACAGTGAATTTTGAATTACATACCTCATATAAGGATAAACTAAAAATGCTCTAATTTAATTACGGTACGTTCGATCGATCTGAAATTTTGATACGATGCATTGTTAGGTTAGACGGGTCCGTGTGCCAAATTTCAGTTTGATCGGATCATGGGAAGTGGTTCATTTTTGACTTCTGTTTTTCCGCCCGCCCGCCGAGCCCAAGACAGACAGAGAGAGAGACAGAGACGGCGGTGAAGTTAATATAAGGGATTTAAAAATAAAAGAGATGTTGTGGCATGGAGTTTCTGTGAGTGTATGTTCAGGAAGTTATGAGTGATGTAAGCTAAATTAATATACAATAATGTGGATGCTGCAAAATGAGTTTTGTTTATTTGGAAATGGTTCAGGATTAGTTTGATGTGGAGGCTACTTCATGAGGTCAGATAACAATAAATGGTTCAGTATGACAAGCTGGCAACAACAACTTTTGTTTGTTTTCAAAGAAACGCAAGATTGTCTACTCTATAGATTTAGTGTCACACGGTTTAGTTAATAGATAATACTGGAGTTTATCATCTTTCTCATCACCACCTGATGTTTAGTTGATAGATAAAACTGGAGTTTATTATCTTTCTCATCACCACCTGATGTTCGTTCTATCGCTGAGTTCATATTTTCTTTGAGTACAAATTGAAAATTCTACAAATGTGCGTAGATAGCACGAGTTAGTCATAGCTTCATGCAACCAACACACTCTAGATGTCTCTTCTTGTATTTATTCAAGTTAATTGGGCTTAGACCTTTAGTTTATAGTATAGAGTTTCTGACATATTTATCTATTTAAAACTTGTTTTGTCCTAATAAAATATACATCAGTCTAAATATGACAAAGAAACAAATTGGCGTATAAACTGAGTAGAAAAAGAATGTGAATATTCTCATTAAGATAAGACAAGCGTTAGACCCATTGGTTATCAGGACAACATCGCATTAAGCATTAGGATTTTAAGCGCCAGAGGGAATTGCCCAGCACAGACATCAAATATTGACCGATAGACAGAAAGTAAACAGTTAATATCTTGTAACAACAGGCCCCACCGAGCAATGTTTGATCTTCGCGCTCTAAGCACGCACAACTCCGCACTACTCCGGGTGCAAATAAAGGGTTCAGGGCCCCTGTTTTAGCTGGGGTCTTTCCTGTATTTGTGAGTAACACAACTGGCAAGTAATCGTCTGTCTCGGTGAGGGCAGTGACGAACAAACGTCACATGGCAGGAAGGTGCACACACCCCAGGGTAGGGATGGACACACAACCTAGGGTAGAGATGGACACACAACCCAGGTTAGGGATGGACACACAACCTAGGGTAGAGATGGACACACAACCTAGGGTAGAGATGGACACACAACCCAGGGTAGAGATGGACACACAACCCAGGGTATAGATGGACACACAACCCAGGGTAGAGATGGACACACAACCCAGGGTAGAGATGGACACACAACCCAGGGTAGAGATGGACACACAACCCAGGGTAGAGATGGACACACAACCCAGGGTAGGGATGGACACACAACCCAGGGTAGAGATGGACACACAACCCAGGGTAGAGATGGACACACAACCCAGGGTAGAGATGGACACACAACCCAGGGTAGGGATGGACACACAACCCAGGGTAGAGATGGACACACAACCCAGGGTAGAGATGGACACACAACCCAGGGTAGAGATGGACACACAACCCAGGGTAGGGATGGACACACAACCTAGGGTAGGAATGGACACACAACCCAGGGTAGAGATGGACACACAACCCAGGGTAGAGATGGACACACAACCCAGGGTAGAGATGGACACACAACCCAGGGTAGGGATGGACACACAACCTAGGGTAGGGATGGACACACAACCCAGGGTAGAGATGGACACACAACCCAGGGTAGGGATGGACACACAACCGTTACCGGAGACCGTGGACTAATTATGGGAAATTCCGTTGAGATGCACCATAAAATATTACCCCCCCCCCACACACCACACACACGTTTTCCCCTTCCCCCTCAATACTGCGTTTAATTTTAATGACATCAAAAGATTGATGTTTAATCACACTGTCTAGTGGGAATCGATTTCTCATGAAAGGGGCACACTTTAGTACTAGAGCGAATTTCTGATAAAAGAGACACACATCACACAGCAGAACGAACACGCAACCGTGTACAAAGTGTGTGTGTGAGTGTAAAAAAGGGGTGGTGGTGTGTAAACAATAACACAGACCAGGGGCGTAAAAAACAATAGGTCCATTGGGAACAAAAGTGTGTTTGTGTTCGTGTAGGGAGAGCAGGGGGTAAACAAAGTAGAATTCTTATAAAGATAAAGTGCGTATATTCAGTAACTTGATTTGTTAATAAATGGTCAACCGGGAGAAAGGGATTATTTCTAGATTTGTATAATATTCTCAACCACCAACTTCTCCGCCTTTTTAAGATTAAACAAATTTTAAACAGTGAATCAGTAATTTTTATTGTTAATATATTTTTACAGTGAAATTGCGATAACGATTGCAAGCATCAAAAACTTTAAAAGCGTTTTCAAAAAAATATCATTAATCTCAGCCTTACTGTAACACTATATAAAAAGGTAGGCCGCAATGTAACACAATATAAAGAGACAGGCTTCAGCCTCACTGTAACACTATATAAAAAGGTAGGCCTCAATGTAACACAATATAAAGAGACAGGCTTCAGCCTCAATGTAACACAATATAAAGAGGTATGCCTCACTGTAACACTATATAAAGAGGTATGCCTCAATGTAACACTATATAAAGAGGTATGCCTCAATGTAACACAATATAAAGAGGTAGACCGCAATGTAACACAATATAAAGAGGTAGGCCGCAATGTAACACTATATACAGAGACAGGCTTCAGCCTCACCGTAACACTATATAAAGAGGTATGCCTCACTGTAACACTATATAAAGAGGTAGGCCGCAATGTAACACAATATAAAGAGGTAGACCGCAATGTAACACTATATAAAGAGACAGGCTTCAGCCTCACTGTAACACTATATAAAGAGGTAGACCGCAATGTAACACTATGTAAAGAGGCATGTCTCAATGTAACACTATATAAAGAGGTAGGCCTCAATGTAACACTATGTAAAGAGACAGGCTTCAGCCTCACTGTAACACTATATAAAGAGGCATGTCTCAGGCTTGAAGAAGCTCAAGAAGCTATTGACACCTGGTCAAAGGACTTAGGAGGCCGCCATTTAACTTCAGTTCGAGATTATGCCGCAAGGTTAAGGTTGTCAATAGTATGTCCAGGTGTGCTAATTGCAGTACCTGTTAACAAAATATTATAAATAGGGCTGTTATCGATTAATTTAAATTTAATCGTTAACTTTTGAAAAATTATCGATTAATTAATAGATAATTTCGATTAAAACCAAAAATAGAAATTTATGACGTCATTAAACTGAACATTTCTCACGGACATTGAAAATTAAGAATATTTTGAACTAAATTTCATGACAATGTGTTGATACTTGATTTGTGCTGAAGGTGGTACGTCAGCGATGTATTTTATCCTTTAAAAGAGAATTGTTTATGGCAGTGGACACAGTAAACATTTCCACCGTCTTCGACTTTGCCATCCGCAATTAGCTTAAAAACCACATATTTGCTCAACTTTCTAGTTATACGTTTAAATTTAACTGCGCTGATGCTGTCAGCAGGGCTGTCTTAACGCATAGGCCCGTTGGGCATTTCCCCGGGGGCCACGAGCATATGGGCCCCATGTGAATGTTTATTTATATATATTATGTATATTCATTTTTTATTCCTGCGGGGGAAGGGCCCAACACTATTTCTTTGCCCGGGGGCCCAAAATGGTGTAAAGACGGCTCTGGCTGTCAGCCATTTTATAGTTGACGTCTGCCGGCCAACATAAACTAATAAAATAAATGTTAATATTACGCGGGAGATGTTTGTACGTAAAAAAAATATATATATAAATTATTATTAATTATTAATAATTTATTATTTATTACTAAAAAAAATTTAAAATATTATAAATATTTTCTTAAATTTTAATCGAATTTTTATCGGATAAAATTATTTTAATCGATAAAATTTTTAATGATTAATCGTGAAATTAATCGATAATTTCCGCAGCCCTAANATTATAAATGATGTTTTAAAATTTTAGCACCGGAGATACAAAATATTTTTTTTCAAATAATGTTTTTTAAAAGTATTTATTTATGTTGACCAAAGAACAGGACATTTTCTGTTTCTCGGTAACGTATAGACCATTTAACTTGTTTTATACATACGTAACAACTATAGCAATTGTATTTAATTTCATGGTTGACTCACTCCTTTTTACCACGTTTTATTTACCACGTTTTTATTAACTTGCTTTCGTGTCTGTCTGTCCGCAACTTTTTTCCTAATTTGCCAACGTAAAAATTAAATACTTTTGATGGTCCTAGAGAGCTCAAATTTTTACCACAGATAGATCTTGGATGACAATACATTGTATCAAAATTTCAGATCGATCGAATGTACCGTATTTAAATTAATGCATTTTTTTAGTTTATCTCTATATAAGCATCTATATCCGACTGCCGTTGTTAGATTTCACGTGCGAAGTTCACCACGTGACCTAATTGCTGTGGTATTAACGTTGAGCGGGTGCTGATGAGGTGTTTGGTAAAATAAATAGAGGTAAAAAAATATTTTTAAAACCCACGTTTTTATAAGTGGACAAAAGAAGAAAATAATTTAAAACTTATACCTTCAAAACTTTGATTTAATATGACTAAAAACGTGGGGCGGGTGCTTATGAGGTTTTACATATGCATTTCACTCATTCTTTCACTTATAGATCTCTCTTTTGCCTTCTAAATTATAAATCTTTAATTTTTATACCAAACACCCGCCCAACGTTTTTAGTCACATTAAATCACTGTATTTGAACGTATAAGTTTTAACTTATTTTCTTCTTTTTAGTCCACTTATAAAAACGTGGGTTTTTAAAAATCCTTTTTTTACCGTTATTTATTAGCTTGCTTTCGTTCTTGTCCGAAAATTTTGCAAATTTTACAGCGTAAAATTAAACCACTTCTGATGGCCCTAGAGAGCTTAAAATTTTACCACACATAGAACTTGGCTGACAATGCATTGTATCAAAATTTCAGATCAATCGATATGTACCGTAATTCAAATTAATGCATTTTTTAGTTTATCTCTATATAAGCATATGTTATCCGTCTGATATTTTATTTTCACGTGCCAACTCAGTTAACCCAGTGACATTAAAACTTTGGGCGGCACTTATGAGATGTTTGGTAAAATAAATAGAGGTATAAAAAAGATTTTTAAAAGGGGAGTTAATTCATTGAAGAAAATTGAATAAGAAATCAGTCTGAATATGAATTAGTGTAGTGTTTTCAATTGATAAGCGTTGGTGTTTGTCCATATGTTTGTGTTTGTTTGTGTTTGGGTCTAAAATGCCTCACCTCCACGCGGCTAGACCTGACAATCCATAACATATGAAAACCATGTAGGCAATTTTAAAAAATGAATTTTCTTATGTACAATAAAAGTAATATATACTCCATGATTTTACACATAGACTAAAAGGAGTAAAATAAATTGTGTTAATAATGGTTTTTTTTAATACAACGTTTTAATAAGTGGACTAAAAAGAATAAAATAAATTAAAACTTCTAAGTTCAAGTACTTTATTTTAATATGACTAAAAACGTAGGGACGGGTGTTTGATAAAAAAATTAAAGATTTATAATTTAGAAGGCAAAAGAGAGATGTGTAAGTGAGAGAATGAGTGAACTGCATATGTTAAACCTCATAAGCACCCGCCCCACGTCTTTAGTCTAATTAAATGAAAGTACATGTACTTGAACTTAGAAGTTTTAAATTATTTTATTCTTTTTAGTCCATGTTATAAAAACGTGATCTTAAAAAAATCCTTTTTTACCTTTATTTATTACTACTGATGCAACTGTTTTGTATATAGTTTATTATATGTGTGGAAATGAGTACCCCATATATGTATATAGTATATACATGTCATATGCATTGGTCCAGGATAAACATGATGTTCACAGACAATAGGTACTGAAATACACAGTAAAAGGTTCCGGAACGGGCTTAAAATATAACTAAGCGATCTATTTTTCTATTGGACTTCGAAAACTTCCTAAACCAAACTTACAAATATGATCTCCATGAGATTACCCCCCCCCCTACACCACCAAAAAAAATAAAATAAATAAAAGTGTTTCCTTTGATCTTTTGTAAACGACACGTTTCGTTTATTTCGCTCTCATTCTCGTCAAAGTCAAGGTAATAGGGGTGGCGCGACATTTTAACATAGAGAATTAATACTTGCCTTCCTCACGTGAAGTCAAGACGTTGAACTTTGAACGGACTCATTAACATATGCAATTTGAAAGAAATTATCTTGATTATTATTGGAAGCAGCAATTCGAAATTAAACAAACATCACATCTATGATATCTTGGAAGCAAACATCACATCTATTATATCTTGGAAGCAAACATCACATCTATTATATATTGGAAGCAAACATCACATCTATTATATCTTGGAAGCAAACATCACATCTATTATATCTTGGAAGCAAACATCACATCTATTATATCTTGGAAGCAAACATCACATCTATTATATCTTGGAAGCAAACATCACATCTATTATATCTTGGAAGCAAACATCACATCTATTATATCTTGGAAGCAAACATCACATCTATTATATCTTGGAAGCAAACATCACATCTATTACATCTTGGAAGCAAACATCACATCTATTATATCTTGGAAGCAAACATCACATCTATTACATCTTGGAAGCAAACATCAGTCTGTTTCACAAATTTCACTAACGGGTTTTGCAGCCTGGTTTGTGTGTTGAACACACTCAGGACCGGATTTAGAGTTGATGGGGCCCTAAGTTATTTGAGATATGGGGGCCCTTTTTAAGTCCAGATATTCTATGTCGGTGCCAAATATGGGAAAAAATCCGGGGGCCCCCAAGAAGGCGGGGGTCAAAAGCTATAACTTGTTTAGCAAATTGGGAAATCCATCTCTGAGTCCAGGCCCGGATTTAAGAGACCCAGGGCCCCTAGGCACTTTTTACTTTTGGGCCCCCCAACCACCTCGAAGCAATTTTGGAAATTTAGCAAATTAAATGCTGCAGTACAGAACATGTAATTTTTTTTGACTTTAGTGACTTTAATAAACATCAAAATATAATTCGTCTTCAGAGACATATCTCACAATGAAAGAGAATTTATCTACATGAGAAATGTCCGGAGTAGAGTCCACAGAAATAGAGAAATATTTATAAATCTCAGTCACGATTGTATTGTAATTATTACTTTTTCTTCCTTTTCTGCCATGATATTAATCATTTCATCGCATATTTTTGACGAAAGATATGATGTTGTGCCACTTCCTTTGTTACCGTGGCGTTTTATGTGTAAGTCCAGAAAAGGATCAAACTCAGCCAAAACTTACATGGTCATAACATAGCTCCCAATGTTTTTTTTTAAAAAACCCTAATCAGAAAGTGAGCTCACAACAGTCACAATGCGCCTCAAAACCTATTCGGTGGCTCCCCGGCTTCGACTCGTGGCACCCTGTCTTCTCTCTTGCCTCCCTGGCTTCCTATTCCCCGATCTAACAGTTTCCCTGTCAATATATTGGTGACCAAAGGTATGCAGGTGAAATTGTAGAAGGCCATTTGGTTAAAAAAAAATTAAAACGAACTTCATTGAAACCTTTGGCAGGTCCCCATAAACTAACTGTGACATCTCCCTGGCCTCTGGTCAAGTCGTCGACATTAAAAAATTGTTCTCCCGGTCCCTGTCAATTATCTGTAATCTGAAACCCAAATCCCGGCTCGGGCGGTGTCTTGTCCTATGTGTGGTATGGGGAGGGGGGAAGTTAGGGTCGTGCCGTTTTTTACTGGTGGTGCAATCTGTCACACCCACCATACGCCTTCTCCACAATATCGCAACAGCAGCTCAGAATGCGGCTTACAATGACAAACCAACACAAACGAACCCCGTGCACTTGACTACTGGGCAGTGTATGCAAAATGTAGTAAAATATTTATTATACTATTATTTTAGATAAAGCTTTTTGATAATGAAGCCATGCTTTTGGGCTTATTTAAAGATTCCACCACCGGGGCCCCTTGGCTGGCTGGGGCCCTAGGCCCGGGCCTTGTGGGCATAGGCGGAAAACCGGCCCTGTCTCTGACCACTCTAGGTCTGGTGTAACTTTTGTTTTTATAAATAAATTGTCTTCGTGCTTGTGTTGTGTATGTGTGCGCACTGCACCCCACTCACCCATGATCATTGATTAACATAGATTACAGAATGCTATTCTGAGTTCTTCGTTTTGTTACTTCTCAGTATTCTCAGATCTTTCATTCTGACTTACAAATATTGTTCATAAAGGTTATGCGGCCCGGCTCGTCCTCTTGTCAGTTATGTCTGAGCCGCTGTGAAAAATGTTTGAGAATCCCAACATTAGCAGGTAGGACCATGTCTGAGGTCATAGGTCATAAATAAACAATTAGTTTTTGATAAATAATAATGTAGCATTGTCATTGACTAGCATGCTTTAAAGTAAAGGAAATATATAGGAATATCCAAAAAGTCTTTCATAGAATTTTGGATTTTGGAGTGATGTCCCTTGAATATAAAAAAAAATGGCTTCCTCTGCTGTCAATCCAAATAACTCCCTTTCGTAGGCATCTTGTAGTTTATGTTAAAATAGGAATACAAAATTATAAAATTCGTTATGATGAATTCATTCCCGAACCGAACGTTAAGCGATGTCTTGGATGATTTTGTGAATTTAGATGTTTTCGACGAAGAATCTACGTCATCTAAACGCCCGACATGTGATCGATGCAAGTATGTAAAATAGTACTGTTTAGTACAGTAAAGTCAGTAATCAGTAAAGTGATGTGTGTCAATGAATTCAATGATTGATCAGTCACTGACATGTTTATTACTGTTTATTATTAATTAATTATAAGTTAGTATTATTGGGCAATCCTGCAGTTCTACACGTATATTATTTCACAGCGAAATTTAATTTTATCGTGAGAAAATGCATTTAATAAATTTAATATGTTGTTGTATTTTAATTTTAGCTAGACTAGGCCCTAGCCCTATGCCTATTACTAATAATTACAGCTCTAATTTGTAAGTCATTAATTTCTAAGGCTTTCTTTTGGCCCTTGAAGCTACATCGGAGTAGGACACATCCATTTTGTTTATCTAGCAAACTACTTGCCGGGATGTCAAGTATAAGATAATAAGAATCAAACATCCAGTAACTAGCCTAAATAAAAAAATGAAATTGTCTTTAAAATATTTATTTATCTTCTAAGAACATAAATAGATAAAAATAGATAGGTAAAAAAAAATATCTGGCAAGCAGGTCGCTAGATAAACAAAATGGATGTATCGTGACCAGATTATGTATTATATAGAGCCGATAAATTGCCTTAGAAATTAATAAGACTTACAAATCAGCTCTATAATAGCTAAAATACAACATATAATAATCATCATCATCATCAGTGGCGCTACAGCCCATGTAGGGCCCTGGCCTGCTCCACCACATCCTTCCATTCGGATCGATCAATGGCTTTCCTTCTCCATGCCCTAACCCCCAGATGGTGTAGGTCCATATCCACATCATCGATCCACCTCAGTCTTGGGTGACCAGTGAGTCGTCTGCCCCCTGGTTTCTGCCTGTAAATTATTTTGGTGCTCTAAATTCTAGCATCCTTTCAACATGACCAGCCCAGCATAGTCTTCCTTTTTTAATACTTGTGACTATGGGTGGGTCTTTGCACAGATGGTATAGCTCTTGGTTTGTACGAATTCTCCAAATATCATTTTCTATCACAGGGCTATATATTTTCCAAAGGATTTTCCGTTCCCAAGTGTTGAGCAGGTTCTCTGCCTTTCTGGTCAGGGTCCAAGTCTCACTAGCCTAAGTTACTACCGGCCTTATAATGGTGGTGTATATTATTTTCTTTGTTCCCCCTGAGAGGTTTTTGCTTCTTAGAAGTTTTTGTAAGCTGAAGTAGGAGCGGTTGCCTGCTGTTAATCTTTCTTTCACCTCTGAAATTATCTCATTGTGTTCGTTTATATTTGCCCCTAGATATTTGAATGTAGCAACTCTCTCAAATTTGTTTGTTTATAGTGATGTTATATAATAAGGCTTACAAATTAGCGCTGCAATAGCTAAAATACAAAATATAATAATGCACTTAGTAAATTAAAAACGTAAGTTCTCACGAGAAAATTACATTTCGCTGTGAAATAATATACATGTAGAAACTGCAGGATTACAGTATTATTGTAAAGCATTATTAGTCTAGATTTTAAATGTTTATGAACTAAGTATAAGTAGTATTAGTGACGACTAACATAATTAGTATTGATAATTAATTTAGAATTATATTAGTACTACTATGTAAATGTAATATATATTTACCTTGAACTTATATTCTCATTAATTAATCATTGTAATCATGTCGTCATAATCATTGTTCTAACTCTAACATTTACAAAAAATAAAGATATGTTACAATAATGTAAGGCATACACTTACATGTGTACTTACATTTTTAAATACTTCCATTTACATGCTGTAGTCTGTAGTAGTAGAATGTAGGCTGAGTTGCCTGGTAATATTTGTAATATAGTATAATAATATAAGTGATGAAACGTTTGTAAATTTTAAAAATAAAATGATTAAAATTGTAATATAAGAAAATTAATTATAAAGCCCATGAGCTTTTGTTTTTCCTGGAAATTTTTTCCATCTGATGTGACTGAAAAGCAATTAAAATAAAATTTCATTTTTAAATTCAATGTTTAAATTGAAGTTAATTAAACATTTTTAAAAATTTACTAAGTTTTGCATATGGCCTTAGGGCGAGATGGGCTCCTGACTAATACATCAGCAGGGTTAATTAAAATACCTTTTGAACATGTGCATCTCAATTTGATTCTTTTGATCACTTACTAGTTTTAGGGATTATTCATTTGCCAAAATTCTTATTTTTTGCCAAGAAATTATTCTATTGGCTCCTTTAGCTGAAGTTATTTCAGACAACGGTATACTGGCCAGTCATTGAAAATTTTAACTGCATATTCAGTGACCAGAGGGATACAATAAAGTTACTATGTTTGTCAAATATTCTCATTCTCTCTATCATTTGCCTTATATTTAGTTACATTTTTATTTAATATTAAACATTTTAATATATTGAGAGAGAGAGAGAGTTACTGGGTCTTTAGCGGCACTGTCACAGAGAGTGGGGCCTGTTAATGTTTCCTATATTTTACGAAGTGTCTACTGCTACGACTAGTTGTAACAGTATCCAGTAAACTATGCTACCACACGTAAAAATATGCTATGTGCTTACAGTTACGACTAAAGCTTTATTTTAATTATACTAATACTAATACTAAACATTTCATGATTACTAGGTAACCCGATTAATGAATTTTAAAAGTTAAAAAAAAACTTGATTGGTGTCCATTTCAGTGGCGTAACAACGGGTTGGCATCAGGGCAGTTGCCAAGGGCGCCAGCTCAAAAGTGCGCCACCAAATCTCTAATTTTTAAATTTGTATTTAAATAAATACAGTCGGACCTCTCTAAGTCGAACTCAAAAGGACCCGAATTTTTCTTTTCGAAATATGGAGTTTTTGAACGTAGTTTTTGAGTTAAAGGGAAAATGGCTTAATAAGGAACAGTCATACTGGCTAGAAGGCTTGACAGGAAAGAGAGGTGATGTCTATGTTTCATATGAAAGGAAGCCAACTTGCTTTGACATGCCGACACAAGCCCGTGAGAGGAGACACCTTCCCTCCCCTCCCCCACTTTACTCCCTCCACAGTGGGATGGGGGAGTAAGATCTTTCTTTTTAAAAAGAGTCACAGCATGCAGCAAAGGGACGCGAATTAGTTACCACTCCGTTTTCTTGTCTTTGTCATTTTTTGTACTCTCAAGGGTCGCTTAATCCCTCTTGGGATGCACTAAGATACGATTTTACGTCCATTTACGTGGCTCTACGGAACACGTGTTCTGAAATGTCACTACAGAATAATAACCCAAAACGCCTTTGAAAATTCGATTAGTCTTATGGAATTTTGCGGGACCTAACAATTAATTCGATATAGGGAGGTTTTCAACTTAGGGATGTTCGACTTAGAGAGGTCCGACTGTATTTCACTTTTATCCTCGATAACAAAAAAGTGATAATTTATTATATTTAAATATATTTCATTTTAACCATTGTAATATTTATTTTATGTTTGTGGCCTTTGCTGGGCTTCTTATCATACAAATGTCAATATGATTTTACAGTCTCTCTTTTAAAAAGAAAAATCTTACTTTCCCCATCCCACTGTCAATTGCGTAAAGTGGGGGAGGGGAGGGAAGGTGTTTTCTCTCACAAGCTTGTGTCGGTACGTCAAAGCAAGTTGGCTCCTTTCGTATGAAACATCACCGCCCCTCTTTCCTGTCAAGCCTTCTAGCCGCTATGGAAGTTTCCACACCCCCCATTCAATATCAATACATGTGTATTGTCTTTGATTAATCTACGCCTATTATGCCAGTTTCCCTAACTGGAAAACTCCGTAAGTTGAATTTTTTTCCCCCTTCAGTTCGACTTAGAAAGGTCCGACTGTATTAGCAACACGCCAATACGCCAGCTAACGTAAGTGCTTAGCTGTAGTTGGTGGAGTGTTACTTAAATTTAATTTTAAATGTGAGTTTCTATCGTTATGTATGAGATAATGAGTATGACACATTGACACTATTGTTTTTATTTAAAATACACGTTACTTCAAGTTTTGCTGTATTCTTTATTAACGCAACAATATCCCGTTTTATCCACCAATTTATTTGGTATTATTTATTAAATAACTAGCGTATCACCCGTCAAAAATGACGGAAGTTTTCAAAATAATTTCACATCAGATAAAAAAAATAACGTAATACAGAACTTTCATTTATTTATTTATTTTTATTTCATTCATTTATTATCATATTGAACAATTTAATGCCGAATGTTCAAAAAGTGTTATTTTTGTTGCAGCACTATAAAACAAAATCGATCGCAGCGCCACCTAACAGCATTACAAATTTCGCAGCGCCACCTAGTTACATCCATACATACAGACAACGGGAATTATGTATATTGATAAACTTCATATTAGTATTGTTCCTGTCGTATGCATTTTTTTATATTCACGTTGTATGACTGCCAGTGTCAGACTACGTAATTAATGTCATAAATAAAACAAGAGAAATTCAATTATTATTTCTAACAAATGAAAAAATTGCTAAGCTGAAACTTGACAATCTATCAAGGGCGCCAAAAATAAATTAGCCAAGGGCGCCAAAAACCTAGTTACGCCTCTGGTCCATTTTACGACAAATAGTTATAATTTTTAAAAATAGTAATTTAACATGAGCCTCCCTAGATGAAATGATAGGCGGATGGATGATGGATTGTTGTTAAAACTGATACGTGATGAGGGCGACTTTTTTTTATAACCACAATGAGGGTGCTAGTAATTGTAATTTGTGTTCTAATTCTGAAAAGCGTAGACGTTGATTAAATATATTTTTTTTTAAATTTAGATTTTAGAATTAATACAGACACTCCTGCCTGTAAATAAACATGAACCCAGATCTATTAATATCATATATTAGGCATGTGTATATATTTGTATAAAGTAAAGGGCTGTCCATAAATGACATCACACGTCGTCACATAAACTTAGACCCCCATCCAATATTCAATATGATTTTAGTAAATAAGTGAAGTAGTCGTAACACTAGTAATCCTATTTTTATTTTTTTACCCATAATTAGGGTGTTGGCAAACCTGGGAATTGTAAATTTTGTACTGCTTATTCTGTAAAGCGGAGGCGTTGATTTAATATATTAAAAATAAATTTAGATTTTAGAATTGATACATACATAAATAAGCCCAGATCTATTTATATTGTATTATATATGCGTATAAATATATAATTTAATGAAGAGTTTGTTAATATATTATTAATTATTTTAGCGACTTAGTTTTGAGGTGTCTGCTGCTACGAATTGTCATAAAAATACAAAATAATTTTATAGCTACAACTAGCTGTAACACTAGCAACATGCTACATTTTATTACATATTTAAATTTAATATTTATTTCATCATAAATGTAATAATAATATAAATAAAACTAGATAACAATTCGAAATATTTTTTTTTAACAAATGCTCTTTCCACACATCATTTCAAAAGTTTGTCTCATATAGTGACATAGATTTTATAAATTGTGATGGCTGGACTACAAAAGAGTTTTTGCTGAGTTTATTTTTCATCTATAACACTTTGTTATTAATGTTATTGAAATAATGACACATTTTGTGCTTATAGTTATATATTGGCCTGTTCATTTTATAATATATGATCATGGTTTAAATCACAAATGATATCAACACATTGACAGAATATTCTACAAAATTTAGATATACATTTAGATATACATTCTACAGACATCATTTAAGAATAATGTTAAAACACAATAAAAAATCCATAACAATTACATAACTTATAAAAAAATAAGAATAGTACCTGCTTCAAACATATACCTTTGACCTACCTCTCCCCTTAAGTTTCATGTACATAGCTCCAAGTAGACAGACCCCACAGTAATTCAAAATATTGCTTGGTCTTTCTCTTCATTGCCTACAGCTACAATTGTTTAGTGGGGATGTAATTGTTACAGACTCAGTTAACTTGTTGTTCAATAATTGAATAACTCTCATTATAGTTGCTTCTATTGTGTTGTTGCTGCTCATTTAATCAGGCCTCATTCAAATTAAAATTATAAATGCGAATCTGAATAAAAAAAGTTATTTATGTGAAAGTTTCAGACATGTTTTGTTAAAACTAACTTGTAGGACTTAAAACTTCTTTCTGATGAATGTCCTGATGAAAGAAACAATTAATTTGACTTATATAATATATATATATATATATATACTAGGGGCAAGGACCCGGCTTTTCCCGGGTTTAAAATAAGGTTTTCTGTAGAAGCGTACAGTACTGTTTATTTGCATGCAATAAAGGGTACATTTAACTTAAAGCAATGTGATAGACAACATTTTTGGCAGTTCCATTTGGAGTGTGTACAAAAAGATTTTCCTCTTTGCCAACTCTGGAGCAGGCCACATACAACTGTCCATGAGAAAAGCATGGTGTCTGCAAGTCTATACCAGCAATCCCAAGAGACTGAGTGATAATTTATATAATTTTTTTACCTGTTACCATCGCCAAATGATACTTAACAACCACCGAAAGTTTTCATGCTTCTACCTACACGGCCCCCAGTATCTTATATATATGGAACGAAACTGTTAAGAACTTTTCCCATGTAATTTTGTGTATGTGTACCAAATTTCACGTTATTTGGTTGTATGGATCTTGAGTTATTAGGGAACAGACAAACACACAACAAATGCGTCTTATATGTATAACATTTGGGCCCCCGGCCCCCCAGTTAGTGATATTTTTTTTTCGACTGCTACCATCGCGGGAGGGTACTCAACAACTTTCCAAAGTTTATGTTTGTACCTACAAAGAAAGATGAGGAATTAGTGTTGATTGAGTTTTATATAACCCATATAAGGGAAAAAAACGGTTTTAGGCCCCCTGGCCACCCATGAGTCAAATTTTCAAAATTATTTGCGCCAATTATCGTCATAAGAGTGTATTCAGCAAGTTCCCAAAGTTTCATGCTTCTACCTTCACGGGAAGTTGAAGAAATTAGTGTTGAGTCAGTTTTAAATATAAGAAAAAAACAACTACATTAGGGCCCCCGGCCCCCCGTAAGTGATAATTTATATAATTCTTTTACCTCTTACCATCGCCAAATGATACTTAACAACCACCGAAAGTTTTATGCTTCTACCTACACGGGAAGTAGGATAATTTTTATATTTTTATTTTTTATAGAGCTCATATAAGGAAAAAATTACATATTGGGCCCCTGGCCCCCAGCATCTTATATATATGGAACGAAACCTGTTTAACAACCTTTATCATGTCATTGTGTGTATGTGTACCAAATTTCATGTTATTTGGTTGTCTGGATCTTGAGTTAATAGGGAACACCTAGACAGACGACAGACAACAAAAGCGTATTATATGTATATAGATATATGGGAGTATGTTGACTGATTGATAATGATGATTTTTGAAGTCAGCGCTAGGGCAGATTAAGTTCTAAAAGTTTAAACGTTACTAATGAATTTAATAATATGAAGGTCATTAATTGAAGTTTATTGTTTTTATATTTTCTAAACTGGAAGTAAGACTGTTAAAATTTGATGTGGCTATTTTGTTAGATAAAACTTACACAATTGTCAGTTTCAAACAACAGAAAAACAATTGTTTTCACAGTTGAAAGGTCAAAGTCATATCCATTTTACATAAATCACATAAATTCCGACATTCAACTACCTCTCAGAATATAAAAACTTATATAAATAATGTACATGTATATTTCTCTGTATTATTTGTATAATTATGTTCACTATTCAAGTTGTGTATCAATGATCAAAGTCACCAAGTACAAATGTTGACATGTTTGCATTTGACAGTTCTAAAAAAAATGTTTTAACTAGATTAAAGCACACCTAATGGACTCATCATTAAAAACAGGCATCTGCCATTTATTTTTGTTATGACTAGGCCAGGAATAGGATATTCTCCTTACCAGTCCTACTTACTTATTCAGTTGACACATAAGCCTATCCGTGTACTGTACCTTATTAAAGTCGTAGGACTAGTAATGTAGTGTCACTAGTGTTATTATATGACTTTTTGACTATTGCCTAAAAGTGCAAATTATTATTAAGGTTTATTATTTTCAAACTATACTTTCCAGTCTGACAATCTGACATTTCTTTGACCGATAACCACAGATTATTTTTGTCAAAATGCCATTGTTATGTTTTGTTGAATTATTTATGTTTTTTTTTCAATTTAAATTTGAAGCATCGTGATCCCAGACACAGTTATCATATTATAATATCCCTTTTGACTTATATTTATATGTAGACATTATTTTGAGTTATTTGTTTCATTCTAAATGCTGCACTAATTTTGGTTTTAGTAAAGGGAATGTGTCAATAATTTAAAAGACATTGCTACTATTTTGTTAAAAGGCATTTACTTCATGGTTTTATAGAATATCTCAGCCTTTTTTGCTATGAATTAGATAAGGTGTTTTTTGCTGAAGGCAAAGGCCCCAGTAAATGATTTTTTAGATTATTAGACCTATTTTGTGTGGTTCAAATAACGGTTAACTTATTATTAAATATTATTTCAAAATTTGACTGTATATACTGAATATACTGAGATAACGAGATAACATTCCAACACAAATCAGTCATGCCAATCACAGGTTTAACTGATTAAAATTGAAATAAAGTGAAAATGTGTCAATTATTAAAGTTTTATTCCGATTCTAGGAGACCAATTACTGTTTGCTGGTGTCCATTTCTTCCACACAAGCCATTGGCAATAGAGACAAATTTGTACATTCTACAACATCCATATGAGGTACATTTTAATCTAAATGCCATATTAAGATAAATAAATAAAAACTAATGCTTTTAAAAATGCACTCATTTATTTTATTTAACAGAATATTTTATTTAACTAATTAGCTTTACTATGTCTGATTGCAAGTAATTGTAACTTAACTACATAAATTATATAATGCAGGAATCACGATGTCTGCGCACAGTTCCTATTTTACAGAACAGCATTGTTCCCAAAAAATGTCAAGTAATACGTGGGAAAAGATTTTCTAAATCTAGGTAATTGATTAATATATGAAAAGGGAAGGGTTTGATTTTTAATTCCCATTAAGCAAATTGCCCATGTATTTTGTAATGAACTATATTATTTAATCATATACCTATATTTTTCAAAATGTGTTGCTTATAAAGTTCTATATTTTCAGATTTCCGGAGTTAATCTCTGTATTTGATTCATCAAATACCCTGTTATTATACCCAGGTGAAGATGCTGTGGATATATCTGAGGTAGCCACTGGGCACAGCTATAATCTGGTGTTTCTTGATGGCACATGGGCACAAGCTAAAGGCATCTACTCACAAAATCCCCCTTTGAAAGCATTAAAGAAAGTGAGCAGAGAATAACTGAAATTATGTTGTTTTTTACTTATATCTTTAGTGATCAATTGTTTCATACTTATACTTATATCTGTAGTGATCAATTGTTTCATACTTATACTTATATCATAATTATACTTATATCATAATTATACTTATATCATAATTATACTTATATCATACTTATATCTTTAGTGATCAATTGTTTCATACTTATACTTATATCATACTTATACCATACTATACTTATATCATACTTATAGTTATACCATATTCTTATATCATATGTATACTTATATATTTAGTGATCAATTGTTTCATACTTACACGTCTATCATACTTATACCATACTTATACTTATATCATACTTATACCATACTTATATTATACTTATACCATACTTATACTTATACCATAGGTATACTTATATCATACTTATATCATACTTATACTTATATCATACTTATAATTATACCATACTTATACTATACTTATACCATATAATTATATCATACTTATACCATACTTATACTTATACCATACTTATACCAGTAGTGATCAATTGGGAAACTTGATATAATATTAATTTACTTCTCAAATAAATTAAGATCTTATTATTTATTTCCCCTCTGACAGGTACAAATAAAAGTTGAACAAAAAAGCAAATATGTAATACGCACCCAACCCAGTGATTTATCCTTATCTACATTAGAGACAGCTGCCATAGCGATAGCAGCATTGGAATGTAAGCCTGAAATATATGAGGTCAGTCTTACATCTTCTCATTCCACTAGAATATGTTTTTAGAATATTCACTTTGAAAAGACAAGATGATCGCAGCGTAGTCTTGTCACTATCCAGGAGCAGAAATCATTGTGGCCTCAGTTTGCAAATGTCCATGTCATATGTACAATTTGTAAGCCTTGAAAACCCAATTGTGTCCCATGATATTCTATAACAGCCTAACATTATTTATTAATACTAAATATAGTTGACTGCTCCAACTCTGTCAATACATCAAACTAATTAACAAGAAAGACATTGTTCTTTTTGGCTACATTTTTGTCAGCCATGTCCCTATTTTTCTCTTTGTATTTGGCTTCCCTCTGCAGTAGCACAATTTGCACATGCCAAAGGCCAGCTCTAAGAAGAGTAAGATTGTTATGGAACATTCTTTGCTTTGAATGGCACATCCTATTGAAAATTGCATCAATTAAGAAATTAGAATGGAGATTTAAAACAAAGTGTGTTTTTTTTAGGAGATATTTTGCAAGTTGATATTCCAATTATTTTCATTGAAAATCTGAATCATCTCTTGTTACTTTTCACATGTACAGGTTTATGTAAACTTTTCGTCTAAAACTCTTTATAATACATCTTTAAATTCAGTGAAATTCTTTTCTATTTAAATTTGAATAGTTTATTTCTAAGACTTGAGCTGTTATTTCTAATGGTACAAATATTGTTGTATTATATTGTTGTATTATTTGCCAGATTCTAACTCATCCACTGGTGGCTTTATGCAACTTCCAACTGCAGCACGGTGCAGCAGAGCATCAAAGTAAAGAATACCGAGTGGAACATGGTTTGTGGACCAAGCCTTTACCTCGGTCAGTACAGAAAAGATTGGCAGAAAAAAGGGCTAAAGAGAAAGAGAGTTCTATAGAATACTTGCAGTAGGATTTATTTTATATCTATTCAATCACATCACCTTTGTACATAGTTCATGTACCACAGAATTATTTGATGAAGGTATGTAAGTTGTGTAATTACAGAACAATGTAGTTACAGAACAATGTAGTTAGGGAACAATGTAGTCATTTTATTTATTTATTTTTGTGTGGGGTGGGGACTGTGGGTTTTAAGATGACATTGACATGAAACACTTAGCTGTTTATGGGCTCATTACATCTTCCCTTTGTAAACTTACATGATTTGTTTCATTTTAAAGCTATTACTCTTTTGTGACGGTCTACTGGTTTGTGAATGTCCATAAGTGATTATAAATGAAAGCAACTTGCTAAACTTATCTGTTTACAGACGCTCCTTCTATACAGAAGATTATTGAGTCCTACGCTTATCTATGGTTTGTGTTTAGTCCTGCATTTTGTATTAGAGATTTAAATGTTGATAAAGTGTTGGCTTTCCTGGATTCTTCAGGCAACCCATTCCACGCCCGAATTCCGGACGGGAAGAACGAAAACTTGTATGTGTTTGTTCTTGCATACGGAATAAGAAAGGTGTTTTTATCCTTATGTCGTCTATCTGAGGGTTGTATTAAGTTATCTTTGTGTTGTATTTCTAAATTAGAATTAATTGCTTTATGTATGATTACTACTTAGATGCTTACTTAGATGTTCAATTTATGTTCAAGTAATCTTGTTTTTTGTTGTTTTTTCATCAACTAAAGGCAATTATTCTATTGATAGGCTTATTATGATTCAATAAATAGGCTTACATGTATTATGATTCAATAAATAACAGATTTAAAACAAAAGATGAGGTTATGTATTTTTTGAACGTATGATGTTTGTTATCTCTTGTGTAAAATAGAAATATTTGACTAATGACACGATGACCAGCTGACTGACATGTTGACCAGCCGACTGACATGTTGACCAGCTGACTGACATGTTGACCAGCTGACTGACACGATGACCAGCTGACTGACACGATGACCAGCTGACTGACACGATGACCAGCTGACTGACACGATGACCAGCTGACTGACATGTTGACCAGCTGACTGACACGTTGATAAGGATTTAAACTGAGCTCAACTTATGTTTGTAATCAATTTACTGAGCTGATGTTTCTTCAATTAATTACTGAACTGGTACGGTATTACTTCATAGTACGACCTTGTAATTCATTAAATGATAACCTACATTTCCTTAGGTGGGAGATTTATCTTATCAATACAGACGCTCCTTCTATGCAGAAGATAGTTGCGTCCACAGACCATGACAGATGATCTGTTGGCAAGTGATGCGGCGTTCACAGGCCACGGCTTTGTGGGATTCCACGCATTACCCAGCCGCCTAACTACATGTAGTGTTAGGTACCCATTCGGAGCTGGGTGACTCAGGTACGCCCTAGGCCCCGGGAACAAATCCTTGCATTCACACGGATTCGAACCCGTGACCATCGGTACGACAGTCCAGTGCACTGCCACTCGACCACCGAGTCCCTTCTACATTACACCAATCACTCTCAACATCCATGCCCCTTCCCACCCCTAACCTCTTGAGAAAATAATAAGGCGATTTGCTAAGATGGAGAGCCAACGATTATTGCCCCTGACAGAGAGGTCTACATATTGTGAGCCGTGGAATCAATAGTCTGATAGAGGATCGTATACGCTTAGTTCCTTGGTAGACCATCTTGGAGCTTAATGACGTCATTAATCTTTGATGACACTTGGACGTGTGGACAGGAACCATAACATTGTGGGTTGGACAGGAACCATAACATTGTGGGTTGGACAGGAACCATAACATTGTGGGTTGGACAGGAACCATAACCTTGTGGGTTGGACAGGAACCATAACATTGTGGGTTGGACAGGAACCATAACATTGTGGGTTGGACAGGAACCATAACATTGTGGGTTGGACAGGAACCATAACATTGTGGGTTGGACAGGAACCATAACATTGTGGGTTGGACAGGAACCATAACATTGTGGGTTGGACAGGAACCATAACATTGTGGGTTGGACAGGAACCATAACATTGTGGGTTGGACAGGAACCATAACCTTGTGGGTTGGACAGGAACCATAACATTGTGGGTTGGACAGGAACCATAACATTGTGGGTTGGACAGGAACCATAACATTGTGGGTTGGACAGGAACCATAACATTGTGGGTTGGACAGGAACCATAACCTTGTGGGTTGGACAGGAACCATAACATTGTGGGTTGGACAGGAACCATAACCTTGTGGGTTGGACAGGAACCATAACATTGTGGGTTGGACAGGAACCATAACCTTGTGGGTTGGACAGGAACCATAACATTGTGGGTTGGACAGGAACCATAACATTGTGGGTTGGACAGGAACCATAACATTGTGGGTTGGACAGGAACCATAACATTGTGGGTTGGACAGGAACCATAACATTGTGGGTTGGACAGGAACCATAACCTTGTGGGTTGGACAGGAACCATAACCTTGTGGGTTGGACAGGAACCATAACCTTGTGGGTTGGACAGGAACCATAACATTGTGGGTTGGACAGGAACCATAACATTGTGGGTTGGACAGGAACCATAACCTTATGGGTTGACCAAGAACCACAACCATGTTGGTTGGCCAGGAAGCACAACCATGTTGGTTGGACAGGAACCACAACTATGTTTCAGACCTTAATGATCAAATAAAAAATTTCTTTAAAAAAGTATTACTATTTCATCACTATACAGATACTTGTTTGGTGTTTTTCAGTGCAGTGAACCACATTAGTTAGTGCTTCTTCGTTCATAAAAGTTTAAAAACTCAATTGCACACCGTATGATTCCAATAGTGAATGCACTTAATATTTGATGTTATCGCGTTATCTTCGCTCTCGTAACAGCGCCCCTCTCTTGTTTTCGTCTTCTTATTGCTCACGCCACTATATTATCCATCCTCTCCCATCCACGCCACTATATTATCCATCCTCTCCCATCCACGCCCCTATATTATCCATCCTCTCCCATCCACGCCACTATATTATCCATCCTCTCCCATCCACGCCACTATATAATATTCATCCTCTCCCATCCACGCCACTATATTATCCATCCTCTCCCATCCACGCCACTATATTATCCATCCTCTCCCATCAATGCCACTATATTATCCATCCTCTCCCATCCACGCCACCATATTATCCATCCTCTCCCATCCACGCCACTATATTATCCATCCTCTCCCATCAATGCCACTATATTATCCATCCTCTCCCATCCACGCCACTATATTATCCATCCACGCCACTATATTATTCATCCTCTCCCATCCACGCCACTATATTATCCATCCTCTCCCATCCACGCCACTATATTATCCATCCTCTCTCATCCACGCCACTATATTATCCATCCTCTCCCATCCACGCCACTATATTATCCACCCTTTCCCATAGACCTGCCAGCCGAATTTTTTTTTAAATTTTCGGCTGGCTGACATAATTTTTCGGCTGATATCCGGATTAGCCGGATTTCTCCATAAATTGACATTTGCAGCTGATTTTCGGCTGATTACGAAATATTCGTAAACATCATCCAGGGCTATTCCAGCAAGTGTTACAGGTGTCGGTATGTTGAGAGATGGGCAATTAATTTTGAAGAAGTCAACAAAACCATCTTTAGCCCCATTTTCAAAGGCGAGCAAGTCTCTATAGAACCAGATAACGATATCTCTTGTCATTTCATGACTTGATGTTGCCTGGCATTGCCTGTTGCCTTCTCCATACTTAGGGGCCGTCCATAAATGACGTCACGCACCTAGGGGGGGGGGAGGGGTCACACTTTTGTGACGATGCGTGACGAGGGGGAGGGAGGGGGTTGAAGAAATGTGACGTCACATCAAAAGGGTAACTTTAAATTAAACTTCCACTGAAATATTTGATCGCTTACAATTTATTTAATGACTTTTTTTAAAAATTTTAATCAGTGCTTCTCAATGTGCCGGTCGGTAGGCCATCAGGCGCTGGTTGGCGTAAGCTATCAAGACACGAAAATTAAATCTAATTATAATCCTTAAGTTTGAGAATCCACAAGATAGCATATGAAATTGTTACACTGCGTCGGTTGATGTTGACATCAAAGCATTTGTGATGTAACCGCAGCTCCGTTTGGTTCTCTCATGAGTCGAACTTTTTTTCCCGTTACCCCAAAATATACAAGTTTATGTGTGCGTTACCCCCCCCCCAACCCCCAGACTCTAGGTCCTGCTCATATGACTTGGGGATTTGGGGGAGCGTCGTTAGCCCCCCCCCTTTCCGAAAATGCTACTTGTGAGTTTTACAAGCATGACAAGTGTCTAAAAATGATCTGAATAGGATTATGTGTAGATATTTTAAGTCAAAACGACACGGAATATCCTTTTTCTTTAAAAGGGGAAGGGGGGAATGTATTTGATAGAATTAAAAACGTTTTAAGTTTGATATAATTGTTCGGTGCCGGTCCGCAGATGTTCTCAAAAAAAGGGCAGAAAAAATTGTCAGTGCAGGTAAAATAGTGCACTGGTCCCTGGTGCAATGGAAAAATTCCTGCCGGTCCGCCATACTAAAAAGTTTGAGAAGCACTGTTCTAGATATAGTGGTAAATGAGCCCATTTAAAATTAGTCAAGTATTCATTAACTTTATTGAATGCATTAAATTCTTGACATCGCAATTCGAGAGGAGCACAAAACAACTTTTCTTCTTAGCTCAGTTTTTAAGGCATTAATTTTAAATATCACAGAAAGGATACGTGATACAGACAAGTCATGTGGATTAAGATTATAGTCACTCGTGTCAATATATAAATGAAAGTAGGGTAGATTTAGGTGTCTTCGTATAGTACGTAGCTAAGAAATCTACATAGTTGTCAAATTTTTAAAAAATGCATTTTCTGGAAAGAACAGGTTCAATAATGGGCATATGTTCCAAGCGTACACGTTCACATGACGTATTTTAATATATCTAGTGGATTGTAGTGGATGTTATATGTCCCAAATGAGTCTGCATTACCCCCAAGAATTCCCTTTTTGACCCCAGATGAGGTTATTTACCTCTGTTCGCCGACCTCTTTCTTACGGGATGCCCGTCAGTCAGTTGAGGGATTTTTTAAAAATACATTTTAAAAATGTTATTTTTAATACCTGTATTTTTTTTCTAAACAAAGAAGTTAACCGTGATTATTAATAGTCAATGTTTAATTTGTATGCATTAAAATAAAATATAATCTAAGGATGTTTGAACACAGTTCGTTTTCTGAAGGCCGGTTAAAGGTTGTTGTTTTTTTAATGCTTCACGCGGGTTACGCTATTACAATGTAGATCTTCACTAAATAAATAATAAATACTTAAATGACAATAAAAGTGATTTGAAACATACTTATTTTCAAATAGAAAATAAAGTGTATTTTTTCGGTGTTTCCTGGGGGGGGGGTCAAAGAGTTGTGACGTATTTTTAGACGGGGGGTCTAAGTTTTTGTGACGACGCGTGACGAAGGGGGGGGGGAGGGGGTCGAAAATCGGCAAAAATCGCGTGACGTCATTTATGGACGGCCCCTTACGCAAATATCCCAAAAATTTTTTTGACTTTTCTTGACTTTGTACTGACACATTGTGCTTGACACTTTAGTGAAGATTCATATTGCCACTTGATGTAGTTGCGGAAAAATTGGTTACTTTTGAAATGTGACCCTTGTCATCCAATGACTGCTGCTCAGTGTGACACAACTGACAATAAACTCGATCTTCGTCTACATTTCTCCCATCAACAGAGAACAGGCCAACAAAATATTTCCAGCATTGTGCTTTAGGCGGTTTAGGTTTTACTTGTAGGTTTTTAATGAACTGAATCTCTTCCCGGTTTAGATGACATTTGCTTACATTTGAGTTCACCTAAAATCATCATATAGTCATAAAGACTTGTTACATTAGAAATGGTGTAACGTAAAGAGGTAGAATAATCCTGCAGTCTTATCATGAATATTATTTCACTGCGAATTTTAATTTTCTCGTGAGAACTTTCGTTTATTCTAAAAATACAATCGATCTTAAAACGGAACGCAATGAAACTTAAGAAAACAAAAATATTACGTTGCGGCGGCTCGTTCATTTTTCGGCGGACAAAATACGGCGGCTAATGTGGCGCGCCGCATATTTTCGTGCGGATTTTTGGCGGGCGAAAATTTTGCGTCGTCGGCTGAGGGGTCTACTTTCCCAACCACGCCCCTCTCCTACCCACGATCTTTCTGACCTACGCCCCTCTTAGCAACCCCTCTCCACTCTTCAACACCCTCTTGTCTTCTATCCCTACACATTTATTTTCATTGATAGCATAAATTGTAAAGTATTGTTTTAAACAACATATTCAGCTACAGGTTAATATGGCGTTATTTGCCCCAGTACTTCTTCTACTTCCATGTAATAGTGGATCAGGCATATACTGTATATACATAATTCCTACAGGCTAACATAACACTAGCCCACATGCCATGTATGTAGGTTACTTACAGTAATTTATATTACTCAATGTAGTTGTGATCTCATATCTTTATTTCTACTGGTTGCATTACAAATAGACAACTAGATGGTATGGTAAAACCCACTTTCATTAACGTATGGCTCGTTTAGCTGACTGACAGGTGTCAGATATAATGTTAAAGCCTTGCCATAATGTTGAGTCCAGGCCAGTGTTCTTTCTAAGGTTCAGAATACCTTCCATAATGTGAAGTACCTGTCATATTACAGAATACCTTCCATAATGTCTAGTACCAGTCATATAACAGAATACCTTCCATAATGTTTAGTACCTGTCACATAACAGAATGCCTTCCATAATGTCTAGTACCAGCTATAAACCGAGTATTTGCATGTTACTAATTACTTGCAATAATACCCAAATAACAACCACAATATAATGCATCAGCTATAGTAATAGTGACAAGTACCAGCCATAATGTTAAGCATCAGCTATAATACCGAGTACTTTCCATGACACCGAGTACTTTCCATAATTCAGAATACCAGCCATAAAGTCAAATACAAGACGTAGTGCTAATGACGTCATCCTTGTCATGCGAAGCTTACCAAATTGTGTACATAGCGTGAACGCACCTAGCCTGTCAGAGCTGTGGAGGTACGCACCTAGCCTGTCAGAGCTGTGGAGGTACGCACCTAGCCTGTCAGAGCTGTGGAGGTACGCACCTAGCCTGTCAGAGCTGTGGAGGTACGCACCTAGCCTGTCAGAGCTGTGGAGGTACGCACCTAACCTGTCAGAGCTGTGGAGGTACGCACCTAGCCTGTCAGAGCTGTGGAGGTACGCACCTAACCTGTCAGAGCTGTGGAGGTACGCACCTAGCCTGTGCTGGCTGTGCATGTACGTAGTTAGCTAGCCTCTCCTAGCTGTGCATGTACGTAGTTAGCTAGCCTCTCCAAGCTGTCCATGTACGTAGTTAGCTAGTCTCTCCTAGCTGTGCATGTACATAGCTAGCCTCTCCTATAAGCTGTGCATGGAAGACATTCCCGCTCTTATGGGACACCCATTTTGAGTCCTGGTCGGATTAGAGTCGATATTGCGTTTTTCCTTATCTATGAACGTGAGTTTTACGTTAAATGGCTGAAGATTTTTACTAATGTTGTAGTTGTACTATCCGTTGAGTTGTTCACTATAAATAAGGTCCATGAATTTTAGTGAAGCCTTTAGAGAACCCAACCTGCAAACCACCCGATTGTTATCTTTTGATGAAATCAGCAAACATCTGTTGCACTGGAAATCTACTGTCTGGCTTTGTCGCTACAAGTTCAGTACAAGCCCTGCCCATTTGGCTTGTCCTTTCTGCATTGGAGTGTGGGTGCTGATAAATGTATGCTATTGTAATACTTCAGTATCAATGTATTTATCCTGGCACTTTTTGCTTAGTTTAGTTTTCTAGCATGTCTGATGGGCATCTTCATTCCAACAATATTGTCTTCACTTGCTGCAGAACTTTGATAATTAGGCGAAAGAAAGCCTTGAAAAAAGAATGATTAATGGTGATATGAGGTTGGAATCCCCACAGTAATAAGTGTTAAAACTACAGAATTGCTTATTGTGAAATATTTTCTTAAAGAGGGAGACTTGGAAATACACAATCGTAGAAAAATCAAATCCGCTCTCTGATATGCTATAATAGGTTCCCTTGGGTTCCCAAGATATTACTCTTTAAACTTTCTTTAAAACATCACAAATTTTGATCACTAAATGGTGCACAACATCTAAACTGACTTGCGTTGTTGAGAAGGATCGACAGTCGGGGGGGCTATGCGAAACGGGTTGTGCGGAGCCCATTCTGGTCAGGGATAAGGATAATAAGTGAAAATTAAGAATTTGTAATAGAAAATAAAGTGTGAGGCCCACTGCGGCCGCATATGTTGCAGTGGCCTAAGACCGGCCCTGGGGACAGTAGCTGTTGCTACGGTAAACATGCTTCATAATAAATAAAAAAACCACGAAGAGTCGAAGCCGTTATTTCAATTACACGGCTACCCAAAAAAAAATCAATTTCTATTTTTAAAGGCTGCTTTTAATAAGACCCCGGATCACAGCCGTGATACATGGGTAAGGTGCGCCCTCTCAGCTCACCACAACATGGTCTAAAATCTGTATTACACGTCATCTTTATGATACGCGGTCTCAGTCAGCCATTCAAGAAGTCACCGCGCCGCACAGCCGTATCTCTTTCCAGACAATGAAGCACAGCCGCGCGGTGAAGCACCCTGCCGCATTAGAGGCCTTGCGAGTTTCCATTAGACACATAGCTACGTTACTATTTGCCCCTTTGTTGACACAGTTCGTTGACATTACTTGGAAATTTGTTATAGCCTCTGATGTATATTTGTTCGCTCTTCCTCGCATCCCACTCTGTTTAGTTTAAAAAATAATCACGCGGTTTTGATTAGCAGCTTCCTCTACCCCTTCCCTCCCCTCCAAGCCTTTCTTCCATACACCACCCTGCCCCCTCCACTCCACAAACCTTTCAGCTCTTTTTCTTTTTAGATAAATATTTTGTAATAGATTAGGACACGCCAAGTTTTGGCCGGAAATCGTTGAGTTGAGTAAAGAGGTTTGGGTGGGGTAAGGGGGGGGGGTGATTGTGGGTAAATGGTTTGAGTCGTGGTTTTGACTGAGTTGTTGTTTTTATGTTATATGATATTTACATTCATCGATTCATCAAGTTGGAGTTGAAAGTGGTGCCCCTTGGATTTGGTTGTCATGGCAGCGATTGTTCTTGTGTTATCTCTGAAACTAAAAAGTTCAATGTCAAGATATTAAAATGACCGATGCTATTTGAATTACGATTACTGGCTCTGTCATTTGGTGGGGGAGGTCTCGGTGCAATCATTAGCTGAGCACAAGTCCATTTGGTCTATAGATGCGCGCAACAATTTAGATTAAATTATTTATTTTTAAATATTGAGCGTAGTTTGAAGCCTAAACGTCTCCATATCAAGAACTTCTCAGAAATCCGCAAATCACATCAGAGGTGCAAATGAGGTGACACCAGAGCAAGGCATTTTTAAAAATCCCTTATATTAACTTCACCGCCGTCTCTGTCGTGATCTCTCTCTGTCTCTCTGTCTTGGGCGGGCGGAAAAACAAAAGTAAAAAATGACCCACTTCCCGTAATCCGATCGAGCTGAAATTTGGCACACGGACCCGTCTCACATAACAACGCATCGTATCAAAATTTCAGATCGATCGAACGTACCGTAATTAAATTAATGCATTTCCATTACCTTACGCCTTTGCTGTTTTCTCTAGCTTTGCGATGAATTCTTTTAGTTCGTCCTCGCTACCAGCTAGGCCGTCAATGTCATCGGCGAAGCGTAAGTTGGTTATACTTCTCCCTCCGATGCTGACTGTTCCGACATGGTCTTCTAGCACATCTGTCATGATCCTTTCAAGGAAGAGGTTGAAGAGGATGGGGGAAATTAGACATCCTTGTCTGACACCAACAGTGGTCTTGAACCAATCTCCCAGCTTGCTGTTGAAGAGTACTGCGCTGGTTGCTCTGTTGTAAAGGTTCTTGATCACCTCAATGTTGTTGTTGAGCCTTCTCGTCCATGAGGGGAATCCACCGATCATCGTCGGCGTCTGCGATTCCTCCAAGGGCATAGGCCACCTACGAGAGACCTCCAGGCATCTCTATCCTGGGCCAGCTTCTCTAGGATCTTCCATTCATGGCCAATTCTCTTGATGTCTGCCTCCAATTCTCGGCGCCAAGTGTTTCTTGGACGGCCTCTTTTCCGCTTAGCCTGTAGGTTCCATTTTAGGGCTTGCTTTGTTGTGTTAGGAGCAGGTTTTCTTAGTGTATGACCAATCCACCTCCACCGCTTCTGGAGAATCTCTTCCTCAATGGGCTTCTGTTTTGTCCGCTGCCACAGTTCCTGGTTGCTGATTTTGTCTGGCCAGTGAATTCTGATGAATCCTTCTTAAACAGTTGTTGATGAAGGACTGGATTCTGGTCAAGTTTACGGCCGTTGTTCTCCATGTCTCGGCTCCATATAGCAGCACAGGTTTTACCATAGCGTTAAAAATCCTTACTTTTAACTTGCTGCCTAAGTTGTTAGAGACCCAAACATTCTTGAGTTGCTGGAAGGCTGCTCTTGCTTTTCCGATCCTTATTTTGACGTCCGCATCTGTACCACCTTGTTTATCTACCACGCTGCCAAGGTAAACAAAACTGTCCACCTCCTCAAGGGCTTCTCCTTCAAGCATAATGGGTGATGTACTGGTGGCATTAACCTTGAGGATTTTACTCTTCCCTTTGTGAATGTTGAGACCCATGCTAGCAGAAGTGGCTGCGACAATGTTTGTTTTCTCCTGCATCTGCTGTTGGGTATGTGCAAGAAGGGCAAGATCATCAGCAAAGTCAAGATCATCCAGTTGATCCCACAAGGTCCATTGGATGCCATTCCTTTTCTGCTGTGTAGATGTTTTCATCACCCAGTCAATGGCTAACAGGAAGAGGAATGGTGACAGCAAGCAACCTTGTCTCACACCAGTCTTCACCCTGGAACGCATCTGTCACCTGCTGGCCATGGATAACTCGGCAGTTTATCCCTTCGTACATGTTTCTGATTATATCCGTAATCTTCTGTGGCACCCCGTAATGCCTTAGCAATCTCCACTGGGTTTGCCTGTCAACACTGTCGAAGGCTTTTTCATAGTCAACAAAGTTGACATAGAGCGGTGAGTTCCACTCTAGTGACTGCTCTAGAATGATGCGCAGTGTCGCTATCTGGTCCGTGCAGGATCTGTTGGTGCGAAAGCCAGCTTGTTCGTCCCGCAACAGAGGGTCTACAGCGTTTTTCATCCTGTTAAGTAGTACACGGTTGAAAACCTTTCCTGGGATGGACAGCAGGGTGATCCCTCTGTAGTTCGAGCAGGAGCTTAAGTCTCCCTTCTTTGGGATCTTGATAAGGTATCCCTCTTTCCAATCGGAAGGAACTTGCTCCTCTTCCCATATCTTCATAAACAGAGGGTGCAGCATTTCCACACTGGTTTCCAAGTCCGCCTTCAGTGCCTCTGCTGGGATGCCATCGGTCCCGCAGCCTTTCCATTTCTGAGTTGTTTAATGGCCCTGCTAATCTCTTCTTTGGTGGGACTATTACAGTCAATTAGCAGGTCATTATCGGCTGGTTGGATATCTGGTGGATTCCTTGGTTTCAGGCCTGTTTAGGAGCTCTTCAAAGTGCTCCTTCCATCTCCCTCTCTGTTGCTCCTCACTTGGTATGGTGTTTCCCATTTTGTCCTTTACTGGTCTCTCTACCTTGCTAAATTTCCCTGACAGCGTCTTAATGGTATCAAACAGTTCCCTCATGTTCCCCTGGTGAGCTGCATCCTCTGCTTCTTTAGCAAGTTTATCAACAAATTCCTTCTTGTCCCTCTTGATGCTTTTTCTTAACTTCCTTATTTGCATCTGCATACTCCTTCTGGGCCTTGTTTTTCTGTGCTCGGGTGCGGCTGTTATTCACTTCTGATTTCTTTCTTTTCCTTTCTTCTATTTTACTCAGCGTACCTGCTGTCATCCATTCTTTGTGTGCCTGTTTCCTGTTTCCTAGCACTTCTTGGCATGTTGACTGTACTGTTTCTTTCATGCTTTGCCACTTCCCTTCGGTGGTTTCATCTTCAAGTATTTCTTGTAGGACTTGGAACTTATTGAATAGTGAGATTTTGAATTCTTCCTTTTTGGCTTGGTCCTTCAGGAGGGAGGTATTATACCGAGTCCTGTATGCTGTTTGCTCGGTATAATGTCTCTTTAGTTTTAATTTCATCCTGGCCACAAGAAGATGGTGATCTGAGGCAACATCAGCTCCCCTCTTAACACGTACGTCTTGGAGAGATCGCCTGAATTTTTTACAAATACATACATGGTCTATTTGGTTCATCGTTCTCATGTCCGGTGAGACCCATGTAGCTTTGTGAATCCTCTTGTGCTGGAAAATACTCCCCCCTATGACCAGGTCTGCTGCGGCACATAGGTCCGCAAACCTCTCACCATTGTCGTTCATCTCGCCTATCCCTTGCTGTCCCATAACCTCTTCGTACCCTGTGTTGCTATTGCCGATCTTGGCATTAAAGTCTCCCATGAGGATGACGATGTTCCTCCGTGGGCGACCCTGGACTATGGTCATTACTCTATTGTAGAATTCTTCTTTGTCTCCTTCATCACTTTCATTAGTTGGTGCGTAGCATTGTATAACATCTAGGTTGATGCTACGTTTCTTTGTTCGAAAGGTTGCTAAAAGAATTCTAGGTCCATGGGCCTCCCATCCAATGAGTGCTCCTTGCGCTGCCCTTGATAGCATCATAGCAACACCCAGGGTATGTGGGGCATCGTCTTCTTCGTGTCCCGAAAATAACACCATCTCTCCTGAGATTAATCTCTTCTGTCCCCATCCAGTCCATCTTGCTTCACTAATTCCGAGAATGGTGAGCTTATAGTTCCTCATCTCGGCGGCTATTTGTGCAGCTTTACCAGCCTCGTACATGGTGCGGACATTCCAAGCTCCAATGACGGTGGTAGTCCTGGTAGAAATGATGGTTGTCGGCCTAATAGCTTCCAGGTTTTGGCTTTCACTATTAGGCGTCATATTTTCCTCCTCAAGGAATCCATCCTCTCCCAGGACTGAAATGTCTTTTGTTACTCTTTTCGGTGTTTTTGTAACTATGATTTTTTACATGGCAGGGTTGTTGGCCTTGCGCACAACCACTTGGGGGGTTGCCCCTCACAGCTCAATGGGTAGCTGCCTTTGTTCGGGTTAGGTCCCTAGCCTTTGTGGATCCCTCCACTTACTACAAGGCAGTAGGGCTGATTTTGGTCCACCCCGGGTATTTTATTTCCCCGGTACCCTCCATATCTGGTGGGCTTTCCCCTATCCGCCGGCTGGGGAGGCGCTCGATAGAAGATCAGCATCTCCCACGAGTCACCTCAATGAGGTTTGCATTTATGTTGAATTTGTGCATAGTTGCCCACAGTGCCGCATGCCACACTCTGTCGAACGTTTTTTTAAAAGTCTATAAAGACATGATAGAGGTCACTCTGGTGTTGGCGATGTTTTTCACAGAGAACTCGCAGGTAAAAGATTTTCTCCGTTGTGCTTCTTCCTGCTCTGAAGCCCGCCTGCTCTTCTGAAATGATTTGCTCTGCTTGTGGTTTCAGTCTGTTCAATATGAACAGTGTTGTATTAATGAATGGTAAATTCTAGAGAAAATTCAGGTGATTGATGACCCACATTGATGACCCACATTGATGACCCAAAGTAACTACAATGAGCTCCACGAACAGTTACAACACAATTTCTTACATTTGCTTTGACTTGTTTCTGAAGAGGTCATTTAGGCGAAATGGCCTCATTATTGAAGCACAGAGGAGTATTGTTTCACAACATTTAAATAGGAACCATTTTCGGATTATCATTTGCATATATATAAATATAATGTTGTTATTGTTGAGTAGTAGCAGATAAGATTGAAGGGTAAGTGTTAAGTTCCGTCTGGTGTGTGTTAAGTTCCGTCTGGTGTGTGTTAAGTTCCGTCTGGTGTGTGTTAAGTTCCGTCTGGTGTGTGTTAAGTTCCGTCTGGTGTGTGTTAAGTTCCGTCTGGTGTGTGATAAGTTCCGTATGGTGTGTGTTAAGTTCCTTTTTTCTACCATCTTCCACGACCACCCCCACCCAAAAAATAAAATAATTTTTTAAAAATCAAGCCAGGATTTTAAAAATGCCGCCAAGCATAATAAGACAAAGCAAATATATCTAGCCGCCCCCCCCCTCAGCAACTCTTTCTTACGCCCCTGTGTGGCAGACGGACTAATTGAGCCTGGGGCTAACGAGCTACTCGACCTCAAAGGAAAACTTCAACCTCATAAAAAGTCTTGCTGTCTTTTGATACAGCATGTTGGTTATTTATTGTAGCGGTTACACATCTTTTGATATGTGAGGGTGGCTTCCGCAACTTGAATGCCCTCACGAACTTTTGACCGCCAGAGTGTGCGCTCCTCAGCAATGGACTCCCACGTTTTGTGATCGATGCGCACCAAGGACATGTCCTTCTTGCAGACGTCCTTGTAGCGAAAGAAGGGCGACCTCTTTTACTCACACCAGTTGCCAGTTCACCTTAAAGCGAGGCTCTTGGAATTCGCTCCGAGCCCATCCTGTGAATATGCGCATCTCGCTCAGGATTGAGTGTATACTCAGCATATGGCTCCTCCAAAGTACCTCCATGGCACATTAGTGATTTTATCCTGCCACTTGATGTGTAGGATCCTACGCAAGCATCGCACGTGGAAACTGTTAAGCTGCTTTGTTTGCTTGGCATAGGTCGTCCAGCACTCGCTGCCATAAAGGAGTGTGCTGAGCACGCGAGCCTGGTACACAGTGATTTTCGTCCTATCAGGGAGCTGCACATTGTTCCACACTCTTTGATTTAACATTGCCATTAACAATGCGGCCTTTCCGATTCTGGTTTATATTTCCTTTTTCCAGAAAGAGTGTGCTTGTGATGCTGCTGCCAAGGTCGGTGAATACTCGACAACATCCAAGGAGTTTCACTCAATGGAGATTGCTGTGAGGTAGTCTGTGCCTTGTTTCACAATGTTAGTCTTTTTTAGGCTTATCGCTAGACCGAATTCCTTGCATGCCTCTGAGAATTTATTGACCAGCTGTTTGAGTCCTATCTCTGTATGTGAGGTGAGAGCTGCGTCATCCGCGAAGAGCAACTCTCTGATTAATACAGTTTCCACTTTGCTCTTCGCACGGGCCCGGCTGATGTTATATAGGCTTCCATCCGCCCTGATATGAATGTTCACACCCTCGGAACAGTCCTCGAAAGCATGTCGCAGTAGCACTGATGCCAAAGAGTGTTGGTGCCAGTACGCAGCCTTGTTTGACTCCGCTACAAACTGGGAAGGGTTCAGAGGTTGCACCATCGAAGAGCACTGTGATGTGCATATTGGTGTGGATGATATTAAGAAACCGCTGCGGACATCCTATTTTTTTCCAGTGTGCGAAACAGACCCATGCGGCTGACTAGATCAAAGGCCTTTGTTTAAGTCTATGAAGACAATCTTTCTGTTGCTCCCGACAATTCTCTTGCAGTTGACGGAGTGAGAAAATCATGTCCATGGTTGACAGGCCAGCCCGAAAACCCGCATTGAGACTCCGGAGTCCGGATAAACATTTTGTGCCAGTATTTGCAGGCGTGCAAAAACCACTCTGGCAAAAACCTTTCCCACAATACCCAGTAGAGATATGGCTCGATAGTTGTTGCAGTCGCTGCGATCACCTTTGTTTTTGTACAGAATGACTATTTTGGCATCGTGCATATCCTATGGGATCTGGCCATGTTCCCAACAATCGCATATGAGCTCGTGCAGTGGCTTCAGTAATGCTGGCTTGCCGTACTTTAAGACTTCAGCATGAATGCCATCGTTACCTGGAACCTTCCCATTGCTCAGATAATCAATTGCCTTACTAAGCTCCTCCATTGACGGTGGCGCATCAAGCTGATATAGAACTGGTAGATCTGGGGATTCTCTCTAAAGCAGAGTCAGATACCACATTCTGAGTTGCATAGCGCTCTAGGTAGTACTCAGTCCAGCGCTGCATCTGTTTGTCACGTACTGTGATCATTTCGTCTGTCTTTAACTTGAGTCATGGAGCTGACTTGGAGATTTTGTGTCCAGTGGCCTTTTTTATGCATTCGTACATTTTTTTTTATATCTTCCGGATCGGCAGCAGATTGAATTCCTTTACAGAGGTTAACCAAATATGCGTTGGCGCAAAAACGTGCAGTCTTCCGGGCTGTGTTTCTGGCATTTCTGAGACTTTGCAGTGTGCCAGGTCCTGTGGCAGCTTTGTAGGCCAATAGGGCTCTTCTCTTTGTCTCTGTCACGGGCTTCATTGTAACCCAGTGGGCCTCAAACCAATCTGCATTCTTTCTTTCCTTCTTCCCGATGACAGCAAGAGAGGTGTTGTAAATGGTGTCGCGAAGATGGAGCCATGTCGCATCAATTTTTTCAGTCGCAGTCACTATTTCCTCATAAGGATTGGGGATGGCTCTCTGCGTGGTATTGACCTGGAGAGCTGTCTCGAGCTTAATGTTAAGCTGTTCCCTGGTCTCAGAGCAGTTAATATGTCACGTGTTTATGCGAGTTTTACCCTTGCTTTGTGAGTGACGCAGTTTCTTTGGTATTAGTTTAATTCTACTTGCGACCAGAGAGTGGTCTGTGTCGCAATCGGCACTGTGGTAACTGCGTGTTTGGAGCACGCTGGCCAGAGAGTGGTGTGTGTTGCAGTTGGCACTGTAGTAACTGCGTGTTTGGAGCACACTGGCCAGGTCAGAGTGCCTGGTGATAACGAGATCAAGCTGGTGCCAGGGCTTGGAGTGGGGGTGTCTCCATGAAACTTTGTGGATGTCCTTGCATTTGAAGAATGTGTTGGTTACACACGTACGGCATAGCTCTAGCAGACGCTGGCCGTTATCATTCATTTTAACAATGCCGTGTGGATCAATAGTGGTTATAGACCAGGTTTTGTGTTCCGCACCTACTCTGGCGTTGAAGTCACCGAGAAGGTATAGACTCTCATGTGTGGGGATATTTGCTACTGCGGAGTCCAGAGCCTCGTGGAAGTTGTCTTTTAACTCTGTTTCTGAGCAGAGAGTTGGTGCTGACAGGCTGAGGATATGTGCTGCGCCCGATGATGTTTCTAGTTTGATGCCGAGTATTCTCTCAGTGCCATGTACCGCCAGTTGGACATATGACATCAGTGAGTTTTTATGACAAAACCAACGCCGTGCTGCCTTGGTCTGTCTGATGGTAGTCCTTGGTCTGTCTGATGGTAGTCCTTGGTCTGTCTGATGGTAGTCCTTGGTCTGTCTGATGGTAGTCCTTGGTCTGTCTGATGGCAGACCTAGCCATATAAAAGTGTAGTTGGCCTCGATTATTTCGCCGTTTTCAGCCAGCCGTGTCTCCTGCAGGCACACAATATCGATGCCGAATCGGGAAAGTTCCCTGTTGATGACCGCTGTCTTCCTCATATCTTCTGTATATGAAGGGTCAGAGTTAATACCAGGGCACAGAGTTCTGACATTCCAGCTTGCTAAACGAAGTGCTGGAAACTTATTTCTTATTCTTTTAACTGGTGCTTGCGTTATGGCTCACTTGTTTAGTTGATCACTCTGATCCCCATGCACCCAATGGGACATGCGAGCCATGGCGGAACATCACCTTACTGGCTGGGGGCTGTTCAGCTTAAGGCTGGCGGTAGATGCTCAGTGAGACATGGCGATCTCTCACACCGTCTGGAACGACCTGTGGCGCCTAGATCTACGCAAATTGAGCAATGGCTTATAACCGGTAACTGCCGTTCCACGTGTTGTGCCTACGCCTTGCAGCAAAGCTGGAGTGTCCTCTCCAGGTTAGGGTAGAGGAGGTAGACAAAAAGGAGGCCCGGATAGCCTAGGGGGAGCTTTGAAGAAGACCAGCTGTTGCCCGGGCACCAGGCCCTCTTTCTCCACGCAAATGGTGATTCCAGGGGAACAGCTTAGCTGATACAACAAGGTGCCATCTGTATCGCAGGAGTTGCCAGAGATATGGCGCATTCGCAATAAAACTTCCTAAGGGACTCCGTCTCCTGATTTTCTGTTAGGGTTTACTCCCTTAGTCTTTCCACGAACAGGTGTAGTCGCGAGACAGCGGAGGTTTGAGATTGGAGTTTCCCTCTCCTAGATGAGCTGCCTATCAAGGTTTACGAGCCCAATCTGCCCGAAGCTGCTGATTTTAAGGCGCCAGCGGCCCGCCTTCACCCCTTCTCCTGTCAGTTGGAACGTGATCCGCCAGACTTGGTTACAAAGTCATTCGAGAAGGCCAGGTGTTGTACTTTAGTTAGCAGAGGCTATTTTGAGGCGCAGGCCATAGGGATATTTCGAGAGGAGTGGGTGCTTATTTCCCACTCCCAGCCCCGGCATTACAAACCTTGGACCTCTCATATAGCATATTGGTTATTTATTTTATCGGTTGCACATTTCGTTACACATAATTTTATCAGCTTGGGTTAACAAATTTACTATTAATTTAGCAATCAAACATCTGCTGCTGGGCAAATACTTTATGAAACCATAATCCTTGAAAATTCTTTTGTATTTTTTCTTTATCATAAAGTCACTTCAATTGGCATCAATGGGAACATTTGGCATAATGGGAACATTTGGCATCAATGGGAACATTTGGCATCAATGGGAACATTTGGCATCAATGGGAACATTTGGCATCAATGGAAACATTTTATAGAGTCAATAAATAACGAGATCGCTGGGTTAAATGTTAAAGAAAAAGCCCCTAGAGATGAGGGCAAAGTTTCTTTCAAACAACCCACATCAGACGACAGAGCCCCCCTCCCCCGAGTAAGCCTAATTTACCTCTTAAAGTGACCTAGAGACTAGGGGAAAATGTGCAACGCTAAAATTAAAAATGTAATTTCTTTTTTTTGGGTTTAAATGCTAAAATTGCCGTTTGATTACACTTAAACTTTACAAAAGTATCAAGGGTGACTTGCAAAGAAGAAAATTGGTTATAAAATTTGAACCCATTAAATTTTACTTGGCTCGAAATATTCGTTTTTTATTTTTATTTGGATGATCCGAATATTTGAAAACATATCTTTAACAAACAATGGTTGCTTTATTTTTTATGTTCTGTTCAAAATTGTTCTCTATCTGCTTCTCCGATACACTTGATGATATACACACGCAGAGGAGTCATTAGGGTTGGCGTCATCCGGTGCGGTAGCTCATTGCGTCACCCCCTCACGACTCACCCCATAGACCTCCTCCGAGTCAGTCAGTGCAAAATAACCGAACAAACATACATTTAAATGTTGATGTCATCAATGTCATCCCTTGCGATGGTATCACCTGGTGCGGTCTGCACCCCCCACCCCCGCATCCTCTAGTGCCTCCTCTGTGCACACGTTGAGAGACATTTTTCATGTACTTTTTTTGCTATTCGGTTCGCATTTTCAACTTTCATTTTTTTAAAAGAAAAAAAAAGAAAATAACCTTTAAAAAAAAATTCGAGGGTCGTTTGTACGTATTTATTTTTCTGATGCAAAACATTTGATAAAAGTTTGCAATTCTTTTGTCGATTATAGCAAACAAATTTAATACTTAATGTATTACAATAACAATAATAAGACTCAATATTGTCAATTGAAGACGAATTCAAAGGTGCCGGAATCAAAAAAGTATATAAACTAAATTTCCATTCAGCCAATCTTTTGGTCGACCACAAATTTCGTGGATAAGTTTTCTGTCCAGATGTCTTTAAAACGTCTTATTTCCGGGTACGCCTGCGGCACTTTAACGACGACCTAAGACCTAAAGGAATACGTGAATTAAATAGTTGAGAACCAAGTGGTCAAACGAATTGATGTCCACTAGCTTTAAGTTAAAATTAATTATTTGCTCTAAGATTGTCTGTGAGAGATTCCTTGGTTTTTAAGACTAGATCTAGGGTACACATGAATGGCTCAACGCTTATCTGGCTACTGATCTCAACTCCTCTTCTATTTGAAAGGTAGTAGAGTAGTAGTAGTATTAACTAGTAGTATGATCACATTGACTGGTTCAGTTATTGGTATTGGCTTTCATTCTTATTAGAGGCGTCCACATGAATCATGAAGGTTAGTTCCAACCAGGGTGAGTTGAGATCATTTAATATTACTATATTATAATAAAGGAAATGTTGAAAATTTCGTTATTCACCCTATTTTTACACCAACGACTCAGTCTTGTTTGACTTATTTTCCAATGTTTATTTAAAACCTTGCGAATTTGTAACATTTGGAGCTTTACGTGTGCGATTAAATGCCCCTTTTAAAAATGTATTATTATGTTTTGTTTTTTTAATTATTTTTTTTCCATGACTATTTTAAAAGAAAAAAATTATTTCACTATAACTTTTCTCGACACGACCCCCACTGGCCTTCACCTTCCTGCCCTACGCCACTGAATCCCATCCTGTCAAAAAGGGAAAATAATGATGACGCATTATGAAGATCCTTAATGGCTTTTTGACATCTGTCAATCATAACCTTCATCACGCTTAAAAACCAATTAGAGTCATACACCCCTTTATGGGAGTTAACCCCCACTACAAATATTGTGCCGTGTAGCCTAAGTTGATTAAATGTAATGCTATGGCAATATACATGCCATGGGAAATCCTAGCACGACCAAGGAGGGATCTAAATTATTTTGAAATCGTTATTTACCAAGCTCTAGCAACTGTCAACTCAAGATGTGTACACAGCCAGTACATTGTGTACATAAACGTTATGGTGTAAAAGAAATAGGAAGGAAATATATATATGAATATGGGATGAACTAAGTTTAGATTGTACTCGCCAAGCATTACATTATGTGTGTAAACTTTGCGTTTGACTGCACTAAATACTAAATACGCTTGCACTTAGACCATGCGCACAGACCTAGCATACATCAATGAACTCACCTCGAGTCAGACAGCGGCAACTGTGAAATAGACTACACTCATCAAGAATTACAGCTTGTACAATCAAAGAATTAGAATGTGTACACTCACCAAGAATTATACTTTGAACACAAAACAAGAATTAGACTGTACACAAACCAAGAATTAGACTGTACACAAACCAAGAATTAGACTGCACACAAACCAAGAATTAGACTGTGTACGCTCAACAAATATTAAACTGTGTACAATTATTTAGGATTGATTGGTTAGAGTTATAGTATATAAATTGACCTAAATTTAAAATGCGACTTTTTTCCACTTACTCTTTATGCAGACATTACTTAAAAATAGTACTCATAGTCTATGTACGCTCTTTATGGCTTTGTAACCTTATGTTGCAGGATGTCCTAACCAAGCGTGGAGAGATCCTCATTATTCTTGTCAATGGCCCAGCTTTGTTATGAGGGCTTTAATCGAACATTTAGGTGTGAAGTTAATGGCCCAAGGACGACTCAACATAATGCGGGCCATAACAGACACACACAAAAAGACGTTAAAAAAAAGAAAGACGAAATATGCATGTGTCTGTGTGAAAACAAATTATGCCGATGACTGCCAAACATGGACACTTGATTCCTCTCACGTGACTGGATAACGTGTTGTACATCCCCTACCATTGGCAAATCTTCGCAGCAGTTTCTGTCCCTCCATTAAGTTTGCCCAGCTCGGTTCTCTGTTTACAAAGCGTCAATATTTCTCCTACACCACAAGGCCTGGAAAACTCGGGCATTTCTTGGCCCCGTCCGTCGCTGTATTTATTGAGCCATTATCCAAACTTGGCGGCCCTGGACGAGCAATTTTATTATTATCTTTCATCTTTCTCCCCCTTTCCAGTATCTTTGAAGTCATAGGTGTCGTCCTTCTCAGTTTTGTCATTACCTCCATTCATTCTCACCACTTTGTTCATTCATAGTCGACGGCGCCATCTTTGCCTAGACGCGTGTGTGCCAAGGACTGTCACTCCAAGTTTGCTCTAAGCGCCTACATGAACAGTAATCCCCCTTTACTGCCTTTGTTTGACCAGGAAACATTGCTTTTCGTGGGAATCCAATACTTGCTAAAACAAAACACACATCCAGTGCACACATTCAGTGCACACAGACAGTGCACACAGAGTGACGGGTGAGTGTGGGAGGGGGTCACATCAAACCTGGGAGGGAGGGGGTTGTTGACCAATGTATGGATTGAGGCTTTACTTTATGTCAATACACGCAGTGACAATAAACGCCGTGTCCAACCGTTCATCTCATCAACTGTTGCTTTGTCTCACGTCTGTTAATACACATGGATTTTTCGGTACACATGAATTTTTTTGTGCACATGTATTAATACACATGAGCCTGTTTGTGTTTGTGTATGCCTCCCCCTTCCCACAACCTCCTCTCACCGACCACCCTAAAGCCATCTGGTCGCCCCCCCATCCAACACACACACAGCCTCGCTAGCCAACGACAGTCGTTATCTCATTCTCCTATCACTTCCAAGGCAAGAGTTTTACTTCTAATACACTTACCAAAACGAATCACAAACTGGAACACATCTGCCTCAAGTAAAGCACCCACTTATAAAAAACGAGTAACAAAGAGCTACAAACTTCCTTGTTTACGTAAACCAATTTAACAAATATTTAAGCACACATGTTGTTTTAGACGGGACACTCGCTCCATGTGATTCAAATTAAATTCAACGCTTTCAAATACTGACCACTGCCGCTTGGAAGGAAGTATTTAGTCGCCTTGTCTTTGCCCGATATTTTACCATAAATATAAAGCAACAAGTTTGAAAGTCATTATAGTACAGCAGTCTGGTCATTATAGTACAGCAGTCTGGTCATTATAGTACAGCAGTCTGGTCATTATAGTACAGCAGTCTGGTCATTATAGTACAGCAGTCTGGTCATTATAGTACAGCAGTCTGGTCATTATAGTACAGCAGTCTGGTCATTATAGTACAGCAGTCTGGTCATTATAGTACAGCAGTCTGGTCATTATAGTACAGCAGTCTGGTCATTATAGTACAGCAGTCTGGTCATTATAGTACAGCAGTCTGGTCATTATAGTACAGCAGTCTGGTCTCTGGTACCGCTATTTATTATAAGCAAAGTCTTGGTTCAGTGGAAAGAACGAAAATTTGAGTGGCCCTGACCATCCTTATAATAAATATCAATGTGTCAATGAGTTATGATTAAACAATCATAATAATAATAATAATAACAATAAAATGTAAAGATACAAATGGAGTAGAAAGACATGATTAGTTTGAAGATAACCTTTAACAAAATAACACACCAGAATAACACACCAAAATAACACACCAAAACAACGGACATGTTGACGAAAAGCATACGTCAGACAGTAAACAGCGGTAAAAATCAATATTCACGTAATATAACACTAGGCTGCAATATACTATATTAATCAAGACGATGTTCCGTTTTATCACCGGACTCCGAAAATCGATGACAACATAAAAAAAACAAAAATTATAAATAAACATCCAATAACAATTCACATATCTTGATTGAAAGTGACAATTTCAGCACCTTTTGTGGTTGACTCTTTCTAGAGCTGACTGGGTTGGGGCATGTGTGTTTCATCCCATCCCAATTAGCACCAAGTTTAATGTCTCTCACTGTATATCCACGCAAACTTTTGGTACATGTTTGTGTTTACCACATACCATCAAACAACGAATGCACCAGCTTAACCCTTAGCAAACACCCGCTGACCAAAGGTCATGTCGTGAGTCACGAGCCGAATGCCACCTTGAAATCCAAGGTGGTTCACATTCCCAGGACTACGGCGCAGTATTGAACGTGAAAAGCGTCTCTTTAAATATGGAACAATCTGGGTCTACACCGGTCGTAAGACACGAATCTATTTCTATACCAGGCCACCCTTCCACCAGCACCGCGCTTCACTTAGGGTCATGTATATATTTACTTACCTATCGATGCTATGTACAGACACATCCCTACCCCGTCCTCCCCACCATGGGATCACCACCTTTACCCTCGCACGATAAACTGTTACAGGCTGGTGTAATATTTACACAAGAAACGCCAGGCCTGAAATCAACTCATTTGAAGGAGATAAATTATTGTTTACAGCTCCCTTGTGTCTACACCGGTCTGAAATTAAAAAGAAACTGATAAATATTTTCGATTCCTATTTTTTATGTGCCTATTCCTGAAATACCAAATCTAATAAACATCTAAAATTGCTTGTCTAGCCTGTTTGTCATCTTGTATTTCTTAACACTTGTCGTTTTGTTGATTCTCCAATGTTTGCCCAAGAGTCAATAAATCGAAATCTCGAGATTTTCAGTGAACACCGGGTGCAAATCTCTCTCGACGCAAATCTTGGTTGGCGGTGTGTTGTCACGTGACCTCTTCGAACTGGGGGTCTCAGGCTTCAGGTATTGGTTTGCTCAGAGAAATCCAGGCATTTAAATTAACAACATACCCCCCCCCCTTTTCCATTTTCTCTATCACTGTCTCTCTCCCAATCTTTCTCTCCTTTTTTAGGGCTGCTTCATAAGTTAAATGACTGCAGAATGGGTTGTTACATCAACCTTCCAATGAGAACCAAGTTGTAAATCAATGAGCACCGATCGACTGTTGTAAAGCTAGGCATATCTTGGCTAGTCTAACAACAAACCCTAATTTATAGCCTTCAAAGGGGAGAAGCAGAACGCAACCAAACATTGAATTCAGCTTAGACTTCAAGCCACTAACAATCATAATTAAAAATAGTATTATCATAAATGACTATTAAGAACCGTTATAATACAACTCAGTCATTCAAGTCAAGTTGACTTGACACCTTTGACTTGACTAAGTCATCCCTGGCCCTGGTCCCTGTGCAGGGCCCACCCTGTCTCTGTGCAGGGCCGACCCTGCTGGCCCTGGTCCCTGTGCAGGGCCCACCCTGTCCCTGTGCAGGGCCCACCCTGTCCCTGTGCAGGGCCCACCCTGTCCCTGTGCAGGGCCGACCCTGTCCCTGTGCAGGGCCCACCCTGTCCATGTGCAGGGCCCACCCTGTCCATGTGCAGGGCCCACCCTGTCCCTGTGCAGGGCCCACCCTGTCCCTGTGCAGGGCCGACCCTGTCCATGTGCAGGGCCCACCCTGTCCATGTGCAGGGCCCACCCTGTCCCTGTGCAGGGCCCACCCTGTCCCTGTGCAGGGCCGACCCTGTCCATGTGCAGGGCCCACCCTGTCCATGTGCAGGGCCCACCCTGTCCATGTGCAGGGCCCACCCTGTCCATGTGCAGGGCCGACCCTGTCCATGTGCAGGGCCCACCCTGTCCATGTGCAGGGCCCACCCTGTCCCTGTGCAGGGCCCACCCTGTCCCTGTGCAGGGCCGACCCTGTCCCTGTGCAGGGCCCACCCTGTCAATGTGCAGGGCCCACCCTGTCCCTGTGCAGGGCCCACCCTGTCCCTGTGCAGGGCCCACCCTGTCCATGTGCAGGGCCCACCCTGTCCCTGTGCAGGGCCGACCCTGTCCCTGTGCAGGGCCCACCCTGTCCCTGTGCAGGGCCTACCCTGTCCCTGTGCAGGGCCCACCCTGTCCATGTGCAGGGCCCACCCTGTCCCTGTGCAGGGCCCACCCTGTCCCTGTGCAGGGCCGACCCTGTCCCTGTGCAGGGCCCACCCTGTCCCTGTGCAGGGCCCACCCTGTCCATGTGCAGGGCCCACCCTGTCCCTGTGCAGGGCCCACCCTGTCCATGTGCAGGGCCCACCCTGTCCCTGTGCAGGGCCCACCCTGTCCATGTGCAGGGCCCACCCTGTCCATGTGCAGGGCCCACCCTGTCCATGTGCAGGGCCCACCCTGTCCCTGTGCAGGGCCCACCCTGTCCATGTGCAAAGCCCACCCTGTCCATGTGCAGGGCCCACCCTGTCCATGTGCAGGGCCCACCCTGTCCATGTGCAGGGCCCACCCTGTCCCTGTGCAGGGCCCACCCTGTTCCTGTGCAGGGCCCACCCTGTCCCTGTGCAGGGCCCACCCTGTCCCTGTGCAGGGCCCACCCTGTCCCTGTGCAGGGCCCACCCTGTCCCTGTGCAGGGCCCACCCTGTCCCTGTGCAGGGCCCACCCTGTTCATGTGTCTATGAAATAAATTTACTTAACCCAAGATCTCCTACATCAAACAAATAAATATATGAGTAACTCAGTCATTTTATCAACCAAAAAGTGATCCTAACAGAAACCCAGTTTTCCGGCTTTTTTACCCCGCCCCCTTTTCAACGAAAGATACTCCTCTGAACTCTGTTGTTGGTTGAAATGCTTGAATTCCTCGGGGTCCTCGGGTTACGACGTTGATCCGTTCTTAAGACGCGTCGTAACCCGATTTTCAGTGTAAGTCGGAACAATAAAAAAAAACTAATATACTGTAAAGTACTGAACATACAGTGCTATAAAAAATGTAAGGGCCGTCCATAAATGGCGTCACGCGCCAGGGGGGAGGGGGTCACCCATTTGTCACGACGCATGACAAGGGGGAGGGGGTGTTTAAGAAAGGTGACGTCACGTCAAAAAACGCGCTACTTTAATTTAAAGTTCTCCTAAAATATTTGATTGCTTTCAATTTATTTAGTGACGTTTTCAGTGGCTTCACGCGTGTTATGATATTAGAGTGCAGACTTGCACTAAATACGTATTCAAATGAAAAAAAAGTAATTTGCAACATGCTAATACTAATTTTCAATTTCAATTAGAAAATACGGCTTTTAGGGGGGGGGGTCAAAGCTATGTGACGTCATATGGTGGTGGGGGGACTAAGTTTTTGTGATGAAGTGTGACGAGGAGGGGGGTACAAATCGGGCAAAATCGCGTGACGTCATTTATGGACGGGCCCAAGCAGTCAATGACATAAAAAAGTAATTTAAAAGAGAAAACAATTCCTTACCACATGAATTAAAGTAATTTTTAAAATATTAATCGCGTGCGTAAGACGGAATGACGAGTAATATTATTTTATTTTGTTTATATTTTATGTGGTCGCGTTCGTAACCTCGAAACAGCGTAAAGTCGCGATCGGCGTAACCCGAGGACTCCCTGTAATGCACTTCATTGTAAAAAAAAAGTGTCCCGCACAGGCTGCGGGAAGCACCATTCCACAATTTTTTTTTCTCCAAACCATTAATCGTTCCAGTGCGTTCCTACAAGATTTGAGTTCCGCCCAATCCACTTTTTAAATTTGATAATCGTTTGTACTTGCCCAAATCTAACTCAACAACTCTTATATATATATATATTGTGGCGGAGTCGTTGTCTAGGGGTTGAGGTCCCCCCTTAGCCACAGATATTTACCACGTAGACGGGTAAAAGACTTAGCAACGCTGGGTTGTTTTCTTTCAACATAAGTTTATTGACATCCAGAAGCTTTGAACATAGTTATGGTACAGTACAATTGGCAGTTTACAGTTGATGGTCATACCATCCAGAGTCCTCGGCCCAGCTTGACCGGATTGGACTACGTTCACAAACTCCACACTCTATCGTACGTCTTTCACCTCTCTGCTACTTGGCAACTTAACAAATCTCTCAGCGACACACAATGTGACCCATTTTATACCCCGTCTTGTCCGACTGGTTTTTGACTGGCCCCTGGGTCAATCACCATGTCTCCCTTTGACCGTGGTCCTGTCAATTCATTACAACTTGCACGTACCTGGAGTTCACCCGCCCCCCCGTTCCACGAGGACAAGTGTTCACAACCCCATTTATGCGTAGTCATCCCCACACCACAACATCTGACCGTAACACCCCCCTCCTCACGAGCGACCTTAGCAAGAATGTCGCGAGTTTATAAACATAAGGTCTTGAGGTTTTGGTGTGTCATGATCTACTAATAATATATCCCATTCTTACACACACAGGTATTTCATTAATATATAGTTATTTTAACAATATTCAACAATTGCAATGTGCACTATATACAGAATTTTCACCAGTAATATGCTAGCTTCCAAAAAAAATATTAGTTCACAATAGCTGGTGTATATTCCCAAATACATAATAAGGAATCGTTTTATTTACATTGTGGAACTACCCGGTTTTCGTACCTGCGTACGAGTCTAGTCCTATACTACCTCGCCTTCGAGGGTAGCAAAGGTTATTACTACTCAAAATGTCAACGATATATATACATCAATATACAAAAGGAAAAAATTGTCACATTTGAAGTATTAATATTCTTCACATACAAAAAATCTTGGTATGGTTAAATGACTTAAATGACACCCATGTTTCACAAGCAAAGAATCTCATGGTTCAATGATTTAGATGATCCCCATGTTTTTCAACCGAAGAAAGTCATGGTTCAGTGACTTAATTGCTCAACATGTCTCACAAACAATGAATGGCATGCTTCAATGGTTTAATTGCTAATCATGTGTCACGGCAATCACTATCCACCCAATTTTCTGTCCCTTTTCATTAATAATTGCATCTGTATGGGACATGTTATGTAGGTTTTCTGTCCCCATAGCGGGACCTCGTATGTATATTTATCGTCCCCCCTACTGGGACCCATTATGTATATTTAACGTCCCTCATACTGGGACCCATTATGTATATTTAACGTCCCCATACTGGGACCGGTCATAACCACCAGTTAATTGGTTACAAATTATTATCATATTTATAAGCATAACATCATCATCGGCAAAATTCTCATGAATCAAAAATTTCATCATACCATATAATAAATACATATTATCAATGTTATCTTAAATGCCTGAGGGCTCCAATGGCACCAAAAATGTTATGCTTACATAATCAAAAATGTGTCGTGCACATAAGAATTGTCTTATCAATTCATATAATAGTAATACTGGGAATTGGTCGCTCAGACCCCCCAAGTAAATACAAAAATACATTATCATAACTCCTCATCGTTATCAACAAATAGCATCATCATCATACTAATCAAAACATTATCATCATAACAACATCTCTTATCATAAAAATTTGGACTGAGGTCTCCAGTGCACAAAATTTCTTATATGATCAACACATTTGTCATGAACATACGAACCACTTTATTTCATTTCACAATGATACTGGTACAAGGTCACGCAGACCCCAACTTCAATCCCAAAAATATTATCATTATTCTTCATAATTTTCAACAAATTATCACCATCATAGAAGATACAATACCAATTCCGTGTTATTTACGGCGCCCTCCTATACCGTAATACTCAGACAACTTCAATGTATGCATCAAAATAACAGTCATTGTTTTTGATGTTGGAACATTTCGTATCTTTCCCATTCTAAACAAGAAACGACCCTTATTAGCATTACCAAGAGCGTACCATAAAATTTGGTAACTACTATCATTTGTCATTGTCCCAGGCTTAATTATTAGCTATTTTGATCATTCTTGTACTCAACCCTACAAAATCTGTCAGTATACTGGCAGTCTTAGTGGGACTAAAATCAGTCTTTGTCTGTCCCACTCCCATTGCCACCTCTATCCTCTGCAATCCTCCCTGTCGCTACCTCTATGACTTTTTCGGTTAAGTATACCTCCACCTCTGAAATTTCCCCGATCACTCCTGTCACCCCCTCCACGACTTATCATGTTAGCTTTACCTCCGCCCTTGCAATCTCGCCAATAACTTCGGTCACTACATTTGAATTTTCCTCCCTGACCTCTTTTGAATTGTACTCTTTGACCCGAAGGGCTGACCATTGCGTCCAAAATTGTACCAACGCACGAGCTACCCACACAATTAAATGTGTTCAACCGGACCCCAATTATTAATAAAACCCATATTCTCACCAGACCGGCCGTAAGCCTGTCCAGTGAGTTTTTGTCCGTCATGGTCCTATGCATTCTGGCCAGTCTTGATCGCACTGTGTCATTGTTATTGTTTCTGTTGAGCTCCGTGTTTGCCCTGCTGCGTCCTTGGAGGTTATACGTGTCACCTTTGTTCAACAACTCACAACAGTGTTTAGCTGAGCCCACGTCATATTGTTGTATGGCTCCACTGAAGGGTTTCTTCTTAAGTTGCTTGTTTTTATCCCTATGTGGGATATCTGCTCTTAGCTTAGTAGCACACTCAATTTTCCCATCATTATCTTCAATATTCTCCTGATCTCTATCAATAAGTTTGCTATACTCTAGAAATTCAGTAGCACAATCAATATTCCCATCATTATCCTTATTTCCCTTACATTCAATACATTTTGCTTGGGAGGTTAATGTTACTACTGTGACCACGGTGTGTTCAGTGACCTTCACCCAATCTTGCATATCTGGGTCACTACTTTTCTTCTTATTCAAATTTTCAACTAAAATTTCCCTCTTTCGAAATTGTACTTCTTTAGTCCACTTTTCGTGAGGTTTTTCAACTATTGTCCCAAGCATCTTGGACGTTCTCTGCACAATCACTGTCATGTCTGTATCATTACCAGTTAATCTTTGCGTTAATTCAGTCCTTTTCTCTTCCTTTTCAACAATGATTCGCCATAAGTCATTTATGTCTTCTTTGTTATGTGCTATAGTCAGTGTTAACTCATTATTCTCCTCTTCTTTTTGAGTTAGTGTGTCTTTAATTTCCTTTAGCTTCCACTGTAAGTTCTGCAAACATTCATCTTTCTCAGTCACCGTCTTATTCAGCCCTGTTACCTTTCTATCTTTGTCCTTAATTATTTTAAGCCAGCTGGATTTTTCTTCATCATTTTGAGCCAGTAGTTTGTACATTTCGGCAATTCTCATTCTTAAGTTCATTGATTCAACTTCAGTTTCCTCTATTTTTAATCTGTGTTTGATGTCAACTTTTTCGAGATCCGTTAGTCTAGTTTCAACCTTGTTCAATGTTGACTCTAGTTTACTTACTGTCTCTTTGTGTTCCTTTAATTCATTCTCTCTAAGGGTCAGATTATTTCTCAATTCACTAATGAGTTTATTACTTTCTTCCCTGGCTATCTCGCCAGCTGCCGGTTCTGCCACCTTAACTTCTTTCGTTACATACGGCTCTTCCCAAAATAAGCTGGCTATTCCATATAATTCTTCCTGACAGTTACTCTCGTTACTTTTTAAAGCTCCCTGTTTAATTCTACGTTTTCTTCTTTTCTCTTCATCATTTTCTAACATTTTCTCCTGTCTCTTTTCGTATTGTCGCTGCTTCTTTTCATCTTTTTTCTGTCGCAGTCTTTGTCTTTCTTCGTTTTGTCTCAATGATTCTTTATCTTCTTGCTCCCACTTTAACCGTACCTCTTCAATTTTTTTTAACCACCAGCTATCTTCCCTTTCACCCTTTTCCTTCCATTTATTAGCAGTCACTACATTAGTTAATTGACCCTGCTTTATCTTCTTTTCGTTCTTATGTGTGCTCCTTTCTAAAGTATCACTAGCATAATAATTTATTGTATCATTTGCTTCATCATATTCCACTCGTGTGACTTTCTCTACATCTCCGATTCCTTCAGTCTTCTCATCACAGTCATTCTGAACTTCTATTTCTTCCGATTTAATTTCACCCTTTGTCCCAGCTATTAAGGCGTCTATAACTGAATGATCATCTCTCTTCTCTGGCTCAGGAGTGTTTTCCTTGGTCTCTTTTCCTACCGCCCCCATCCTAATTTCATCTCTGACTTGTTCGGCATAATTCTTTTCAGGTTCTACCACTTTATTGTCTGTTTCTTTAACATTATTTTCAGGTTTTACAGGGTTCTTGTCCGTTTCTTTACCATTGTTGACATTTTCAACAACTTTCTTGTCCGACTGCGTAATCGTTTTCCCCCTTGCTAATTCTTTCCTGACTTTTTCCTTTCTTCCTTTCTTTTTGCTAGCGGCAGCAGTGTCTATCGAAATTTTCCTAGTAGTGGAATTCAAATCGCTTTTGGAAAAGTTTTTATTTTCAATTTCGGCTACCCCTTTTTGACATTTCAACTCCGGTTTCTCAGTCACGTGTTTGGTTCTCGATTTATATCTTTTCTTTGGTCCCGAAGTGGTTTGAGTAATTAGAACGTTATTATTTGTACCTATCTTGTCTTCCTCTTTAACTCCTCTATACATTTCATCGGCCATTTCTAGTTCTCTTTGTCTCTCCCTTTCTAACCTTCTTGACTCCTCCGCCCTTTCTTCTTTCCGTTTCTCTCTTTCCTCATCTTCCTCCCTCCTCTTCCTACCTCTTTCCTCATCTTCCTCCCTCTTCTTTCTATCTCTTTCCTCATCTTCCTCCCTCTTGTACGCCTCTATAACCCATCTCTTAGCCTCCTCCCCTTCAAATCCCAGCTCCCGGGCACTTTGTTTAAGTTTTTCTACATTAGGCAACCACATTTTAATGTTTCTATATTAATAGTCACTCTACGGTCACAATATAAAATTCGTCCACCGTCTTCAACATCACTGCTCCGGCTGTCTTCAGCAGTACTGCTACGGCTGTCTTCCCCACCACTTCTATGGCTGTGTTTCACACCACTGCTCCAGCTGTCTTCAACACCACTGGTCTCGTCGTTACGAGGCGTAAGCCCTACGCTCTCGTGAAGATCTTGATATCAGTATGGCTAGTACGTGCCTTGATGTGCTGCGTTGGCTCGAACCGATGGCTCGGTTTTTCGGCGGGCCCCCACTGTGGCGGAGTCGTTGTCTAGGGGTTGAGGTCCCCCCTTAGCCACAGATATTTACCACGTAGACGGGTAAAAGACTTAGCAACGCTGGGTTGTTTTCTTTCAACATAAGTTTATTGACATCCAGAAGCTTTGAACATAGTTATGGTACAGTACAATTGGCAGTTTACAGTTGATGGTCATACCATCCAGAGTCCTCGGCCCAGCTTGACCGGATTGGACTACGTTCACAAACTCCACACTCTATCGTACGTCTTTCACCTCTCTGCTACTTGGCAACTTAACAAATCTCTCAGCGACACACAATGTGACCCATTTTATACCCCGTCTTGTCCGACTGGTTTTTGACTGGCCCCTGGGTCAATCACCATGTCTCCCTTTGACCGTGGTCCTGTCAATTCATTACAACTTGCACGTACCTGGAGTTCACCCGCCCCCCCGTTCCACGAGGACAAGTGTTCACAACCCCATTTATGCGTAGTCATCCCCACACCACAACATCTGACCGTAACATATATATATATATATATATATGTATATATATATATATATATATTAATAGCTGGAATGTCGCTAGGCACTTGGACCTCTTAGAAGTGGAAGTTGATTTAGTAGAAGGGGCGTGGCTTGTCAGTCAGTATCATCTGCCACCCCCTAGGTGTAAGTCAACCCATTATCCTGGTAGCAAATCAGTTCCCCAGTTGTGTCGTTAGTAATCAGTTCCCCAGGTGTGTCGTCAGTAATCAGTTCCCCAGCTGTGTCGTCAGTAATCAGTTCCCCAGCTGTGTCGTCAGTTATCAGTTCCCCAGCTGTGTCGTCAGTAATCAGTTCCCCAGCTGTGTCGTCAGTAATCAGTTCCCCAGCTGTGTCGTCAGTAATCAGTTCCCCAGCTGTGTCGTCAGTAATCAGTTCCCCAGCTGTGTGGTCAGTAATCAGTTCCCCAGCTGTGTCGTCAGTAATCAGTTCCCCAGCTGTGTCGTCAGTAATCAGTTCCCCAGCTGTGTCGTCAGTAATCAGTTCCCCAGCTGTGTTGTCAGTAATCAGTTCCCTAGCTGTGTCGTCAGTAATCAGTTCCCCAGTTGTGTCGTCATTAATCAGTTCCCTAGCTGTGTCGTCAGTAATCAGTTCCCTATCTGTGTCGTCAGTAATCAGTTCCCCAGCTGTGTCGTCAGTAATCAGTTCCCCAGCTGTGTTGTCAGTAATCAGTTCCCCAGCTGTGTCGTCAGTAATCAGTTCCCCAGTTGTGTCGTCAGTAATCAGTTCCCTAGCTGTATCGTCAGTAATCAGTTCCCCAGCTGTGTCGTCAGTAATCAGTTCCCCAGCTGTGTCGTCAGTAATCAACGTCCCAATATGTGTAACCTTTAATGAGCACCACTATGTGTGTAGCCCATCTAAAAAGGATCCATGATGATGTGTCACAGCCATTTCTCCTCCATTTTGTCGAGGGCTTAATGAACAATTGAGGTCATTCAAATGCTATAAAATGCGGAAGTTTTATGAACATATGTCTGTAAAAGTATACGTTTATCTGCTTTATTTGCGGGTTGTTGTTTGTATAAAAGTTGTTGTTATTTCCACATAAACGATTAAGAGGATATATTGATATGGGTATTTTAAAAAAACCTAATATTTTAGTTTTAGCACTAAAATGGAAGGTCGCCAAAAGACCCTTCTCCCATTTCTGATTGGAATTCGTGTATATTTACTTTTTAATTATTTTTTTTTACAATTTAAAATATAAGGGAAATTTCAGTTAAGGATGCTTTAAAAAATGAAATGAATATCTACTCACAAATTAACAAGGATGGCCACATAACACATGGACAAATTACCAATTTTTTTAAAAAAAGTTAATATATAGATTGCACAGAGACGTAGCGGTTTTATGTGGCCTTGCATGATGTTCTTTTTATATTCTGTGCGTGCTTGCACTTACATTATTAACGGTAAAGTAAGTACGTAAATAAAATAATTTAATTGAATATTTAATTTTTCCAAAAAAATCCCCTCCAAATTTATAGTGTCCGATTTGCGTTATAATTGATTGAATCCTGGAGAAGCCGGGTATATCAGCAAGTATATATAATATATATATATATATATAATTGATTGAATCTCTTGGTCCGCGGAAAAATGTCCAGGTGGCGAATTTTTAAAAAAGTACCTTTTGCATATTGCCATTGAAATTGTGCTCTGCCATAAATGACATTATCTATTTTCTAGATGCACTGAGTACTAAATAAATAATTGGAATGGAGAAGCATTGCATTGTGCTCTCGCTAAGGCAAATTTTCTATGACAAGCTTGATTCTTTGTATTGTTTACTTTTAAGTTCTTCTGTCTATCACAGCTTTGATTTATCAGCTTAATGTTGATTGCTGACTGACGAAAGCCGAGGCGACTTTTCCCCAGAGAGATGGACGTCATTTTCATTAACACCGTGTTTAGACAAACCTTTATTATGACTGGGATTGTTAGACCACTTGATCTGATTGTAAAATGATTTGACTTGGGTTTTACGCCACTCATTGACAGACTTTATTTTATTTGATTTGACTTTGGTTAGACCACTCGTAGACTGACTTTAATATTATCTGACTTTAGTTGTCTGACCATCGTTAATCTGCTAAAAGGAGAGCGAGATGGTTCTTAACCCTACAGTCCTGCCTGGTTCCCATGTCGACCTGAACAAACAAGCTTGCGTCTTAATTTCAAAAACACTTTTATTAATACACGAGTTTGGATCGTTTTACTTTGTAAGTTTATCACCAACGTAATGTTTTCATACGCTAAACACTGTTTAGTCGTAGTCTCTTCTAATGAATAGTTTCATATAGAACTTTCTTTGTCTCTTGTGAAGCGCTTGATACAGATAGTAACATGACCAGCAGACGTTCATTGTACAGATAGTAACATGACCAGCAGACGTTCATTGTACAGATAGTAACATGACCAGCAGACGTTCATTGTACAGATAGTAACATGACCAGCAGACGTTCATTGTACAGATAGTAACATGACCAGCAGACGTTCATTGTACAGATAGTAACATGACCAGCAGACGTTCATTGTACAGATAGTAACATGACCAGCAGACGTTCATTGTACAGATAGTAACATGACCAGCAGACGTTCATTGTACAGATAGTAACATGACCAGCAGACGTTCATTGTACAGATAGTAACATGACCAGCAGACGTTCATTGTACAGATAGTAACATGACCAGCAGACGTTCATTGTACAGATAGTAACATGACCAGCAGACGTTCATTGTACAGATAGTAACATGACCAGCAGACGTTCATTGTACAGATAGTAACATGACCAGCAGACGTTCATTGTATACAAGCTTATCTGTCTTTCAATGTCATAATGGCCAAGTGACCAAGTCAAATGGCGACCATCCAGTCAACCACTTAAATGGTGGCCAACCAGTGAACCACTTAAATGGTGTCCAATCAGTGGTTCAGTCAAATCGTGGCCAACATTTGCCTATTTAACTTGATATCAAAGTGTTTATTGTAGCCTCCTTAGTTGGTTCTTGTCTATCTCATGCTTTTAACGAAGTATGGCGTCCTTAAGATCAAGTTATGCTCAGCCAGTCAGGGGGGGGGGTGGGGTGGTGCAGGGACACGGCGATATTGATCAAATACATATCAATTTACAGACTACACATTCAAGTCTAGTAAGTACAAGACAATATTAGGTAGAGATAAACCTGTGTAGATTCACGCACAATGATATGCGGGTAGACAGTCTCACACCTGTTCTGTAGTGAGTAGAACTTATTGACTCTTGTCGTGCGGGAACATTTTCGATTGTACTTCACTAGAAGAGATTAAGGGCCAATCAAAGGGGACATCCGCAAACAAGGAGGGGGGGAAGGGTTCATTCAACTGTGAGAGAGTGGGGGAGGGGGGAGGAGGGGGTGACGGTGGTTAGCATTTTACCACATTCTCTGCTTTAAGAGCATTGCGCGTATTTCAGTATGATTTAACACCTATAAACTGTCTACGTCCTGCATGAGTGATCATTTAGCGAAAGTAGTTACAATCTTAAACCACATAGAAGTTAGGAAAACGCCTCATGATGTTACACGCGTGGCTAAACGTTTGCTGGTATCAGCTAGTGTAAACCGTGTGAGATTGTGAATTGTGGGTCACCGGCAACCATATTATCAGTATTGCGTGACATAAATCATAATTATTTGAAAGATAATAAAACTGTTGACCTTGAGCTCATCACATCAATTGTTAAACTTCCTGGCATCACGAAATGACTGATGACCTATGCCTACGTCCACACTCCCCCCCCCCGGGGGAGGGGAAGGGAAGGGGAGTCAACCACTTGGGGGCACGTGTAGAAGATGAACAGGAGGAGGGGGCGGGCGGGGAGAGCTTTGACCGGAAGTCTTATATAAACTTCGTCATCATTTCCTGCATGCATTAAATTTTATATCAGTAAAATAAATTAAACTAATTTTTAAAAAACAACAAAAGAACGAAACTAAACTGCCACAACATTTGAGTCTGCTACTCGATATTTCTAAGTAAGGGGAGCTAACTAATCAGAGGTAAACTTCGTGCTTTATGAGTAAATGTTTGTCTTTAAATTTATTTTTTCGTTATTTATAGCAAATCTTGGATTTGTTATGACACGAGATAACAATTTGTTTGACAAGAGTTAAGTTCCCTGTAGATAGCAGTCACCTCCCCTATCCACCCCGAATCTTTCCAAAACTTTACATCGATTTTAATTATTCAAATCAAAAGGCAACTTCTCAGAGTTTTCACCCTTTCAAGTTACTGCATATTTATGCGACTCATCGAGTTGTTTGCCCCTTTTTAAGCATACTAATGTGTTTACACTGGCTCCTTGTGTATATTTGTTTTGAAATATGGCTGGATGGGTGCTTCTAGCAGACGTCTGACGTCATATGTTAATATAAGTCCAGCAACAAGCTTACTTACGTTTTTGACAAGCTCTCAAGTTTTTCGGCGTGTATGCCCACACGCGTGTTGTATGCCCACACGCGTGTTGTATGCCCACACGCGTGTTGTATGCCTCAGTGTTAAATCTAGTAATTTTATGTGTGTAATGATAGTTCAAACAGATGAGATTTAATAGGCTTAAGTGTCAATATGTTTATTTTCAAACAACAAGAGTACCACGTTAACTGTAAGTTTGATTATTACGCGATGTCTAAAGTAGGAGAATATCTAAGACGTTGGACTCTCACAACTATAAGCCCAGCAACACGTACACCACTCATTTACGTTGGCATATTAACGGTAATCGTGTAACAATACAATTGTTTTCAGAATTTGTTTTGAACATAATAACATGTCATGATTGTACACTAAATAACTAAATACACGAGTTACGGCAGTTACACCTTATTATTGATACTAAAGCGTATACATTCAATAATTGCCTTTCACACACATTAGAAATGCTAACAATATATTTGTTATCTCACAAAAGTAAGGTACTCAATGCTTATACACACACACACCGAATACCAACAACCATTGCCTGTCAGAGCCTATCTCACAATCACATCGATGTTCACCGTAATTGTAATTATTCCCATTGGAACTGGAACTACACGGTTACTGGTAGACACTAAACACGACATACATCAAGTACACTGAGCGTCATACACATTTACACCCTAGGCAGTACATGTACACACACACACTGAACGTCATACCCATTTACACCCTAGGCAGTACATGTACACACACACACTGAACGGCATACCCATTTACACCCTAGGCAGAACATGTACACACACACACTGAACGTCATACCCATTTACACCCTAGGCAGTACATGTACACACACAAACTGAACGTCATACCCATTTACACCCTAGGCAGTACATGTACACACACACACTGAACGTCATACCCATTTACAACCTAGGCAGTACATGTACACACACACACTGAACGTCATACCCATTTACACCCTAGGCAGTACTAGTACACACACATTGAACGCCATACCCATTTACACCCTAGGAAGTACATGTACACACACACACACTCAACGTCATACCACTTTACACCCTAGGCAGTACATGTACACACACAATGAACGTCATACCCATTTATACCCTAGACAGTACGAGTACACACACACTGAACGCCATACCCATTTACACCCTAGGCAGTACTAGTACACACACACACTGAACGTCATACCCATTTACACCCTAGGCAGTACTAGTACACACACACACTGAACGTCATACCCATTTACACCCTAGGCAGTACTAGTACACACACACACTGAACGTCATACCCATTTACACCCTAGGCAGTACATGTACACACACACACTGAACGTCATACCCATTTACACCCTAGGCAATACTAGTACACACACACACTGAACGTCATACCCATTTACACCCTAGGCAGTACATGTACACACACACACTGAACGTCATACCCATTTACACCCTAGGCAATACTAGTACACACACACACTGAACGTCATACCCATTTACACCCTAGGCAATACTAGTACACACACACTGAACGCCATACCCATTTACACCCTAGGCAGTACTAGTACACACACACACTGAACGTCATACCCATTTACACCCTAGGCAGTACATGTACACACACACACACTGAACGTCATACCCATTTACACCCTAGGCAGTACTAGTACACACACACTGAACGTCATACCCATTTACACCCTAGGCAGTACATAGTACACACACACACTGAACGTCATACCCATTTACACCCTAGGCAGTACTAGTACACACACACACTGAACGTCATACCCATTTACACCCTAGGCAGTACATGTACACACACACACTGAACGTCATACCCATTTACACCCTAGGCAGTACATGTACACACACACTGAACGTCATACCCATTTACACCCTAGGCAGTACTAGTACACACACACACTGAACGTCATACCCATTTACACCCTAGGCAGTACTAGTACACACACACACTGAACGTCATACCCATTTACACCCTAGGCAGTACTAGACACACACACACTGAACGTCATACCCATTTACACCCTAGGCAGTACATGTACACACACACACTGAACGTCATACCCATTTACACCCTAGGCAGTACTAGTACACACACACACTGAACGTCATACCCATTTACACCCTAGGCAGTACTAGGACACACACACACTGAACGTCATACCCATTTACACCCTAGGCAATACTAGTACACACACACTGAACGTCATACCCATTTACACCCTAGGCAATACTAGTACACACACACTGAACGTCATACCCATTTACACCCTAGGCAATACTAGTACACACACACTGAACGTCATACCCATTTACACCCTAGGCAGTACTAGTACACACACACTGAACGTCATACCCATTTACACCCTAGGCAGTACTAGTACACACACACACTGAACGTCATACCCATTTACACCCTAGGCAGTACTAGTACACACACACACTGAACGTCATACCCATTTACACCCTAGGCAGTACTAGTACACACACACACTGAACGTCATACCCATTTACACCCTAGGCAGTACTAGTACACACACACACTGAACGTCATACCCATTTACACCCTAGGCAATACTAGTACACACACACACTGAACGTCATACCCATTTACACCCTAGGCAGTACTAGTACACACACACACTGAACGTCATACCCATTTACACCCTAGGCAGTACTAGTACACACACACACTGAACGTCATACCCATTTACACCCTAGGCAGTACTAGTACACACACACACTGAACGTCATACCCATTTACACCCTAGGCAGTACTAGTACACACACACACTGAACGTCATACCCATTTACACCCTAGGCAGTACTAGTACACACACACACTGAACGTCATACCCATTTACACCCTAGGCAGTACTAGTACACACACACACTGAACGTCATACCCATTTACACCCTAGGCAGTACTAGTACACACACACACTGAACGTCATACCCATTTACACCCTAGGCAATACTAGTACACACACACACTGAACGTCATACCCATTTACACCCTAGGCAGTACTAGTACACACACACACTGAACGTCATACCCATTTACACCCTAGGCAGTACAGTACACACACACACTGAACGTCATACCCATTTACACCCTAGGCAGTACTAGTACACACACACACTGAACGTCATACCCATTTACACCCTAGGCAATACTAGTACACACACACACTGAACGTCATACCCATTTACACCCTAGGCAATACTAGTACACACACACACTGAACGTCATACCCATTTACACCCTAGGCAGTACTAGTACACACACACACTGAACGTCATACCCATTTACACCCTAGGCAGTACTAGTACACACACACACTGAACGTCATACCCATTTACACCCTAGGCAGTACATGTACACACACACACTGAACGTCATACCCATTTACACCCTAGGCAGTACTAGTACACACACACACTGAACGTCATACCCATTTACACCCTAGGCAATACTAGTACACACACACACTGAACGTCATACCCATTTACACCCTAGGCAATACTAGTACACACACACACTGAACGTCATACCCATTTACACCCTAGGCAGTACTAGTACACACACACACTGAACGTCATACCCATTTACACCCTAGGCAGTACTAGTACACACACACACTGAACGTCATACCCATTTACACCCTAGGCAGTACTAGTACACACACACACTGAACGTCATACCCATTTACACCCTAGGCAGTACATGTACACACACACACTGAACGTCATACCCATTTACACCCTAGGCAGTACTAGTACACACACACACTGAACGTCATACCCATTTACACCCTAGGCAGTACTAGTACACACACACACTGAACGCCATACCCATTTACACCCTAGGCAGTACTAGTACACACACACACTGAACGTCATACCCATTTACACCCTAGGCAGTACTAGTACACACACACACTGAACGTCATACCCATTTACACCCTAGGCAGTACTAGTACACACACACATGAACGTCATACCCATTTACACCCTAGGCAGTACATGTACACACACACACACTGAACGTCATACCCATTTACACCCTAGGCAATACTAGTACACACACACACTGAACGTCATACCCATTTACACCCTAGGCAATACTAGTACACACACACACTGAACGTCATACCCATTTACACCCTAGGCAGTACATGTACACACACACACACTGAGCGTCATACCCATTTACACCCTAGGCTGTACATGTACACACACACACTGAACGTCATACCCATTTACACCCTATATTTATGTAACGATTACATTTTTTTAACGATTAATCGACCCACCACTTATAAATGTACTGAAAGTCAAAAAGTAAAATATTTCGGCCGATAAATATAAACTAATTTCCGGACGATTACACGAACATTTTGGTTTTTAAACTATTGACTGACGTGAATGTTCAAAATGTTGATAAAGGTTGTTGTGTCCATTGAGAGAAATCGTTTTCCTACCATGCAATGTTCCCTCTAAGTCTAAGCTTCGTTGCTCCGTGTGCACAGTTATACAGAAAAAAAAACAACTCGGGTGCAAAGTTGCACAACGTCCATTTTTTTTTGTGCAATATTTTACCAAATTTGCTGTGTGGTGATTCTAAACTCCTGCGTGGCGTCGGTCAAATATCAGCGCAGCTGCGTTGCTTAAAGGGAACATAGCTACCATGGTTCTAACACTTCGCTTACATATCACCTGCAAACCAAACATCCACTACAGTATAGGAAACTTCAGCTGAGACAATCTAAAGCTATGTGAACGATAGTTCAGCTCGGCTGGTTATATTGTCAATGAGACCCGCTCATCACTTGAACCAAATAATGTCAATACACTTGTCTGTTTGCGTTGTTGGTTAAAAGATGACATGAAATGATGATAAAGAAGACATTCCAGTGTTATTTCGATTTTCGACAAGTATTTTAATAAATGTTACTTATGACACCATAAACGTTAATTTTTGGCGTTAAGGGGCCGTCCATAAAGTACGTCACGCTATTTTTGACCATTTTGAACCCCCTCCCTCCCCCTGTCACAAACTGCCACAAATCTCGGACTCTAAAGTACGTCACATTTTCGAACAAAAATTTATTTTTTATTAACAAAATAATTAAATTTTAATAGAATACACCGTGACGTCACACGTTGCCGGACCCCCCTCCCCCCTGTCACAAACTGTCAAACTTTCTTACACCCCCTCCCCCCTCCTGGAGCGTGACGTACTTTATGGACGACCCCTAATCGAGAAATTAACGATTAATTAATCCCCTATGATCATACTCGACTCGTCTGTTAAATCACGTATTTTAGATTGCGCCATTTTTATTATTATTATTATTATTATCAATGCCAATTGTCATAGATTGGCTCCACCCACGTCAAGCAGGCTGTGGGAACACGAGTATGGGGAGGAAACTAGGTGGTGTGTATGGGAACTGAGGGGGGGGGGAAGAATAGCATTGTCTGGAATTGAGCATAGGGTAAACAGCCATTTGGCGAGTCAATATTTACAAGACCGTGTGTGTATTGAGACTGCTATCGTATATAGATAGCGGTCAGTGGAGAGAATTGACAATGGAAATACAAGGTTCGTGTATTGGAACACGCCAATGCAATGGAAATACAAGGTTCGTGTAATGGAACACGCTTCATAACCAACGAATACGGCAACCATATGATGGAAAACATGGCCCGTCAAATTGAATACATGCCCTATCTGATGTATCTGAGGAATTAAATGACACATCAGATGGGATACCTGGCATAATTGTTGTATGTCATGGAATACATTGCCTAAACGATTGAACACGCGACCTTTCAAGTGGGAATACTTGACCTATATTTCCAATGCTTTACATTTACATCATCCACAAACGACACAGATTAAGCTACAAATACATCTCAATTGATTTCACACCTAGCTAGAGACACAGAGGAATAAGTGGGACTAACGGAGATAAACGATGACTGGTCTTCATTACAAATAGCAATAGGCAGAGTTAGTGGAGCGTCGAAATGTTACACAAATAGAAATGTGCATAAACCGTAATTTTTTTTAGGGGTCAGATTTTCAATTTAATGGGAAATGACCGCTGTTAAAATCTTTTGGAAGGGCACTGATTTAATGTATAAGAGTTGCACTGTTTTGATACATAGTGCGGTTGAATAGCACAACATTAATTAGAGTGACAGTCTATTAGAATCTTTTAAAACGGCACCGGTTGATTTATTTAAAAAAGGGCAGTGGACAAGGCTATGTAAGTGCTGTGGTTTAATCCTAAGTGCACTGGTCTGGGTTAGTTGGATGGCACGCTACTGTAGTAGTAACTTGTAACCACTACCAAGACCTTCACCTTCTGGAATCATTTAAATAAATAAGGGGTCATCGATATATTACGTACGCACAAAAGACGTATTTTCCTTCCCCCTCCCCCCTGTCGCACAACGTACATTTTTCGGATCCCCGTCCCCTAAGCGTACGCAGAAATTCCGCCACCCCCCCCCTTATTTTTTTATTATTTTTTAAGCCAGAGTCAAAAGATATTGGTTTTACTCTTTATGGCCATCCATAAATGACGTCACGCGCCTAGAGGAAAAAAGAGGGGTGGGGGGGTCACGCATTTGTGGCGAGGGTGAGAGGGGGTGAAGTCACATCAAAATGCGCAACTTTAAATAAAAGTTCCACTAAAATATTTGATTGCTAGCAATTTATTAAATGACGTTTTCAATGGCTTCTTACGTGTATGATATTTTTTTATTAGAGTGCAGCCTTACACTAAATAAATACTTAAATGATAAAAAAAGTAATTTGCATCAAGCTAATTTTCAATTAGAAAATACGGCTTTTTAGGGAAAGGTGGGTGGGGGGGGTTTTCCCAAAGCTTTGTGACGTCATTTTGGAGGGGGCTTTGTTTTTGTGACGAAGTGTGACGAAAAAAAAGTAAAAATTGGCCAAAATCGCGTGACGTCATTTATGGACGTCCCTTTTATAGTTTTTTGTAATATTGTGTTTTTCATGTTGAAATTATTGAAGAAATACAATAAAACATTCAAATTTTATTGTCTTGAGCACTGCATAAAAAAAACACTGATAAACAATAGAAGCAGTGACATCGCCGTCCTGTTCACTGTTATATACAGATAACGGCTGAGGCACCGATGGGCGAAAGAGGAACTTCTACTAATTTCAAGAAATGGAAATATAAATCAGACGGATATATTTGAGTAATGTGTGAACGTTTGGTCTGAATCAAATGTTAATTACTTCAAGTAATTAAAAGCTCAGAATTTCGTTTGCATAAAATTATAAAAAATACTAGTCTTAGTATTATGCAAATTAAATGTTTTGCGTACGTGCACATTCAGTCGAGACCCCCCCCTCCCCCGTACGCATCCATACGCAAAATGACGTTAAGGAAAGAACCCCATCCCCCTCCTTGCGTACATAATATTAATGGATGGCCCCTAAATAAATACATTTTCTCTTTGAGCGCCACTGACATAATAATTTGTTTCAATGCTATCCCGGCACATCCAAAATGGAGGCCGCCAACTGAGGACAAAGAAGGACCACTGTTACTGGTACAGGAAATGTTCATCAGACGACCAGACGGCTTGTTTATTGATTTTCACACTGTCCGAATTGAGCACGGGGCATTATCACGGAGGACATATTTTTAAAGGGTATAACAGTTTTATTGGAGGTCTAACGTTTTCACGTTAATAAATGAACTGTTTTTTTGTTTCTGTTTTGAGAAGGGGGTGGGGGGGTAGGTATGACTTTACAGTATTAAGTGTTTTTTTTTAAAAATGTTTTGATAAGTGGTTTGGTATCATATTCAAACTGATGGATTTTTAAAATGGCATTCTCACCACTCCACGGTACCGGTCGATTTCAATATTTACTTACAGAAAATCCTGAAGCTTTGACATAACTTGTCACTAGGTTTTAAAAAAATACTTGTAAAACATTAACCACTGTGTAATTAGCTAGTCTAATTCAGTCACAGAACACTTTTTAATTAGACTATTTATATTTTTTAAAAATAAAGGTGGCACAATCATTAGTGACATCATACGATCATGGCTGGGGGTATTACTAATCTTGTCATATTACTACAGAAGCGTATGTAGCACACATGTTGACACGAATGAATGTTTGGCCTGTTGACAGATGTTTCATCAGGAGCGTAGTGCAAGTCAGGGAATAACAAAAAGTGCGACCAGCTGTTACCCTGCTGGATCATTTATGACAGATAATTTGATGCTCACTGAGCACCACCGTATCTTTTACAGATACCAGACTTCTAATTTCTCTGCATCGTCCATCAGATGACGATGACTGACCAATGGAGTCCACATCACTGAGGTTCTAATAGACAACTTTGTGTGTTAGTCTCACGATCCTAAAATAGCCCTGTCCTTTCCTAAACAACCAATGCGAAAGTCAAAATAAAAATTAACAATACGATTTGTTTTGTTTTAATTTTATACATTTTTATTATTAATTTTTGAAACTACAGTATAACATTACGGGACACACAAGCCGACTAGCACGAAACCACACATTATAAGAAATATAAGGAAATGGCATATTGGCATACTCACAAAAATATTTTTGTTCATGACCAGTCTTTCATCGCCTTTTACAAACTATCATTCATTAAAACTTGGAGACAGAGAAACATCCAGATAATACATTTCTTTTTCATTTTCATTATTCAACATATTGAAAATGGTTTAGTTTATAAATTGCTCCCTTCCATCAGAAGTCTATAACTCAAACAATCATTTGGTCAGAGCTCAATGATATGACAAATGGCAGTGGCAGCTCAAAGTGACAACAAAAACAAGGGGTCAACAAAAAAATGTTTGTCATAATCGTGGAAGGTTATAAAAATTGCATTCAATCAACCCAGGAACACATGACATTCTACAACAAAGCTACTCCCAGCCAGAGAGCTGGGGTGGTGGTGGTGTTGAAATGATATTTATGTGCAACCTGTTACAAGCCTGGCTTTATGACCTGACTATTTGTGGGCACGAGGGTTGCCTGCCTTTGTGCTGCACAGTTTTTCTATCAACCTCTATTGTGTGCACATTTTTAGTTTCATGCATAAATTCTCAAGTGGAGTCTAACGTCCAGATTATAAAAAATGATATTGAAGGGTTTAGGAGTGAACTATTCAGCCGCTCATGTTGGCCATCTTTTAAGGACAAGCCACCGGAAAAGTTGTTATGAAGATTCAAAATTGAATTGTACAATGAACATTGCCTTCAAAGAGCTCTTTACATTCTTGAACAAAATAAGGATAAAGGAAAATATATTATTGACATTAAGAACAAAAATTCACCCCAAAACATAATGGTGTGGTGATGCTGGAGCTATCTCCCAATATAATTAGGTGTTCCCTGATCAACACCATATTACTGTCCAGGGACCTGGCAGACCACTTCCCCACCCACAACAAACTGATGACGAGAACTGAGACTAAATTATATGGAAATTGAATCTCAATGCAAGGCTAGCCATAATCATCCACATAATCTTTGCTAACTTTATACCACAAGTTTATTAAACAAGTAGAGATGCATTACAAAAATAACAATGACCTCAAGGTTAAGATAGGAATTACAGAAGTTCTAAAAATGGGAGGCAAGAAATAAACTGTTTCATACATTTTAAAGGAATCTGAGCAAGAGGTATATGAACAATTTTTGAATGAACTATCCCAAAACCAATGAACAGTACCAGAATGCCGTAGAAACTAGTCCGTAAGTCATAAAGCCTTTTGTCCAACCAAATCCAGTTCTTATCAGTTATGGATATTTAAAAATACACTCATAATTGATACAGGAGTACTGTTTACTATCCTAAATAATTTCATGGCAGCAAAATATTGTTAAAGAATTTTTTTTTACAATTTGAAAAAAAAAGGGCATTTGAATCTGGCTGTGATCGTCAAACTTAACAAAAAAAGTACATTTTTTTTGCATTTTAAGCTTTTGTCAACTTTTTCACCCTTAAAAGAAGTGGTCAAATTGTAAAATTATTTCGTGATGTTATATTATTTCTTCTCAACGAACAGCCTTGACTCATATCCAGTAAAGACTATTTAATTGTTTCTTGGGATGTTATTATTGTTTCTTGTGATGTTATTATTGTTTCTTGTGATGTTATTGTTTCTTGTGATGTTATTATTGTTTCTTGTGATGTTATTGTTTCTTGTGATGTTATTATTGTTTCTTGTGATGTTATTATTGTTTCTTGTGATGTTATAATTGTTTCTTGTGATGTTATAATTGTTTCTTGGGATGTTATTATTGTTTCTTGTGATGTTATTATTGTTTCTTGTGATATTATTGTTTCTTGTGATGTTATAATTGTTTCTTGTGATGTTATAATTGTTTCTTGGGATATTATTGTTTCTTGTGATGTTATTATTGTTTCTTGTGATGTTATTATTGTTTCTTGTAAACTAAACCTGACACTGCAACGGTAAGTAAAAATACTAATGTAATATATTTTATATTTGACTATTAGTCCATGGCTGTTTTTACTGGGGCCATTATGTCGGAGCTCATTTGTCAGTGAAACCCAAAATAATTTCAGGGCAGCAAAATATTGTTTAAGAATTTTTTTTTAAAATTAAAAAACAAAAAAAAACCCCAGGCATTTCAATCAGCCAAATTAAGTCATTTCATGCAATGGCAGGCTTACCCACACTCAGCAATTGAAAATATTTTTTTACTAAAAAAATTTGAGCAGCTATTGTTTTATCATTTGACCATTAGTTTGCCCCCCCCCCTCCCAAACCAGTAGCGTCAATGAAAATTGGGGCACATCAAATCTATTTCCTGAGGTAATTAATACCTCTCTCACTCTCATAGTGAGAGGACATAGACAGATGTGTGTGTATTGCAGGAGAAGACAAACTTCTTGCTTTACCAAGAAGTGTGGGAGTGTGTGGGCCTCATGCATAGTCAGTCACAGTGGGGAAAAAAAGTATCAGCATCTGGCAGTTTAGTTTAAAGCAACATGCTTCTCTTGCAAAAGTAGGTCGCTGCCACACGTCCAGGACATTTGGAGTTCATTGGAACATTTCAACAAACAAAATAAGATCATTAGATATTCAATTTAAAAACACTAATAAAAAGCATTTAATATAAATTATTAACAAGTAAATTTTAAATAGAATTTTTAAAACAGGAACAAGGTAAAGAAATGAGGATATCTTTAGTGAGCAGACAAGATTTTGTGTTCTTTCTTTCTACTGTAGTTGTAAGTTCAACTCCAAAATTTTCCTAGTTTTAAGTGAAGGGTTTGAAAAGGACTCTTGCTCATGTCCCCCTATCTGCCCTATCAGTGGCCGAGTCTCAACAGGCTGTTTCCCTATCTGGACTTTAAGTGTACACAAACAGAGAAACTCTTCATGTCTTATCAATTTTCCATTGAGTGCACTTCAAAAATATGAGCTTACCCTCTTTACCCCCTTCAAATAACTAATTCTTTAAAATTGTTACACAAAAAAAGTAATAAAAAAACCTGCAGAAAGTACTGGCCTCACAATGTTTCGTGGTAGAGAGAGGTGAATTTAAATTTGTAGAGAAATGACTTCATCAAGGCTCAATTCAGAAATGTTTGATGTGGGTGTGGGTTAAACTCATGGTTAGAGAGTAAACAACCTACACAAATGTCACATGACTGACATGGATTTGACAACTCATAATATAATATACTGCTTGTTTCTTAAGATTACAGGATTACAAAAATCTTGTGAAGTTAGAATTCTGTTGTTTTTGTATATATCACCAACCAATTCCTCTAACTTTCACAGGTGTCTAACAATAAAATATGAATAAAGTAAAGTTAGACTTTAGAAATCTTGATTGCCTCATCGGAAAAAATATTTGGCTGAAGCGAGAATAGTTTTGTGATTTCAAGTTTAAAGTAAAAAATTTCAATATCTACCTTAATATAGTTAATTTACTGATCATTTATGAAAATAAAGCAACTTTTAAAGAGAAATTAGTATTCTGATAGAGAGTTACTTGAAGTGTTACCTCATTTTTTATAATGTATAGAAATAAAAAGTAGATGAGTCCTATCAAAGAATGTTTATGAGAAAGGTTTCAAAGAATGAAATGGATTATTTTGTATATGGAGCACACTTTTTTAAGAGAAGTGAAAAACGCTGAACTAGGAAAGACAGTAAGGCTGGTTGATGAATTGAAGAAGGAAGGATTTTATGCCATTCTAATTAAAACCATTAAAATATTTAGCCAGTGACGAACATTTTGTGGGTCAAAGTTTTCTAAAACATTAGCACAGGCAAACATGAACTAACCAAGTCTCAGAAAGTAAACAATGAATTATAAGTACTGTTAAACACAATGCAAATAATTCATCTTTAATAATTAGTTACTTACAGAGAATCAAACTCACTTTCATACATTTGTAGAACGTACAGCACAACATAATAGAACACTCTGTGTATCAAGTGATGACATTTATGTTACACGTAAAAAGCACACAAAACATAAAAACAATGCAAAGCAACATAAAACTTGCAGCCATTGTCTTGGGTGTTCTCTTCTCCCTTACCTACCACATATACATAAAATGAAATATTTATAGGATTTTTATTTGTTAAAGCTGTCAGACACAAGAGATGATGATGTCACACAGGTCAGTGTTCATCTATTATGTCTATGCAACATTGGATTGTATATACACAGCCTTCTTTCAGAGTCTGACAATATCATTGGAAAGATAAACACATCAGTACAAAACTAACAAGACCAAAATTGTTTCCAATAGAACACATTACAATCAATGAAAACAAATATTTTAAAAACTTCTTCTGTGTCTTTATGTCAATGTGATGAAATACATCACTGAAATAGAGGCAGTCAATTTCAAGAATTAACCATAGGAAATTCCTGATCCTTTAAATAGGTCCTTTTGTTCATAGATACCAAAGAGCAAAACATTTTTTCTCCAGTACAAAAAATGCTTACTGCCTTGGATTTGTAATCCTAGTGAATGAACGGCTTTCAGGAGATACTGAATGTAACATAAAATAAAAGATAAATGATAAGTCTGAATGACTGCCAATACAATTGTAATTTAATTAACTGTAAGCACACAGAAATATGACTTTAGCACCTACTATTTGGTATAGATTACAAAAATGTATTGGCAACAGCAAACATTTTTTTTAAAAATAGAAACACATTTTCCCCCCAAGAATCTGTGCTGCAAAATCCAACAATGAAAAAACTTGTCCAGTAGTGTATATTTATCCATGTTTGAACAACTGTAGAGTTTCTTAATGAACAGAACTCCTGTAATCCACTCCTGAGACCGACCTTTATGAAGCAATAATCCAAATATTTGTTTCATGTTAATCCATGAGCTTTAATCCATGGGTTTAGTTTATCCCAATACTCAGAAAAGTTGTGTCATTTGTTTGTCAACACAAGTGTCATGTTGATTGACAAGGTGCACAAAGAAACTTTTTAATCCATGTGAAAAATTATTTTTCTCCGACCTACACAACCAACCAGATTCCACTTTAGCAGAGAGAAAAGAGGTACTCAGCAGGTAGTTTTGGGGAAAATACTTCTTGGAACAAGTGAGTTGTCCAACATGTTTTTCTTAGAAGATGACTTCATATACAGTGGCCTTCTTGTCCCCCGATCCAGTAACTATATACTTATCATCAGCAGAAATATCACAACTCAGCACTGATGAAGGTTCCTTGGACTGAAATTATACACACACACATATATATATATATATACATACACATAAATATAAAAAACAACTTTAAAATGAAAATAAGCATTAAGTTATCATAACATCTGTATAAATTCAACTAAGCAAGATACTGCTAGCAATCACATATAATAAAAAAAATAGTTTAAGATACGTCACATATTTTAAAACCAAAATTCTCATGGGTAAAAAGATTCTAAAAAAAAACCAAGGCCAGTTTACCTGAAATATACTTGCACCATAAGGTGTGCGCCATGCATTGAGCAAATTATCTTTGCCAGTGCTGATGAACCATTCACCACAATAGGCAAATTTGAGAGACAAAACACAACTCTCATGAAGGTGAAGCTGATATTTGTCAGGTTTTGAGTGGTGCAACACTTCTACATTACTGCTCTCCATGCTACAAACACAAAATAATGATTTACTATACAGAACATTAACTCGGTAATACTGAGCCGATACTCTATGTAAATTGTAAATATAATGTTATAGCAGGGAATAGTAAACTAAACGTGGACAAATCATTAAATATTTTTCAGTGGTAAGGATAGCAATAGTTAACCATTTAGAAATGAAATTAAGACATTTGCAGCATTACAAATAAGTTAACTAACTTACCCTACTGCTAACCATTCTCCTTTAGGACAGTAGCCTAATGAAAATATTTGTGATGAGAAATCATGCTGCTGCAATTGTCTTCCCTAGAATTTGAAAATTATGTTAATATTTAAGTGAGGGAAAAAAAGAGTAACAAGATAAGAAAATGCATGAAATACTGTTACAAGAAATGTATTGATTAGATTAAGCAAATAATTTTTTGTTTGTTTGTTGTTATAATTGTGATGCCAATATACCTCTCTGAGATCCCAAGATCGTACTGTATTATCGAGACCACCAGTCCAGAGTTTAGTACCATCTGGTGATATGTCAATACAACTGGCACCATCTGTATGTCCTTGAAATTGTCTGAAAATAGAAAAATACATATTCTATAATTGTTGATGCAAACAAAGAATTTTAAGTATTTAAACTTAATGTTTGAAAGTCCTTGGTCAAAATTACGCCACGCACAAATGGTTATACAAGTACATACATGCACAACATTGTTAAAAATTGGATTTTAGTCTGCTAATTGTGCATCGTTAATGAACTGTCACTGCATTAACTTGGACTATGGATTAATGTTTTTATCTCTTTATTATCCAAGCCCATATGCAATAGCTGAAATCTATTTGCATTTATCATAATTCTTTCTAAAAAAATTTGGTAGTCCTTTGTTATTTATATTATTATCAAAATGCTACGGTTTAAATCCCTTTGTTTTTAGAGGCAATTTTCATTAACTTCTTTTTACATAAATACATCCATTGGCTAAACTTCACAAGTCATTTGGTAAACCTTTAAACCATTATGTGTATTACTCCAAGAAATTTGATCTATAATCGTGTACTTGAGACTGTACATCACCAACACGTACCTGACTAGAGTCTGGTTGTGAAGGTCCCATACTGCTATGTGGCCATCACTGCAACAACTGAAACATACTTTGGCATCAGGGCTGATAGCTAGAGCATAACAGGCAGGAGCACTTGAGGTCAACTCTGCTTTAATTCTTGGGGTAGGCTGTCAAAAATTTCAAAAATATTTTAGCCAGGGTTCCAGGTGATTCAATGTGAGTTTACATTTTGAAATAATACATAGACAACTAAAAAGATTTTGAATGAAAATTACTACTAAGTAACACTCATGACTTACTGATGCCAAGTCCCATATTGACAATGTGCTGGCCTCTCCTCCCACAATCAGGGTTCTTCCATCTTGGAGTAGTTTGATTGATCTAATGTAATTGTCCCGTTGCTGTGGATGTTTACAATTTTGAATATTATTTTCAACTGTAATTGACTAGGTCCTAGTTGGCTAATTAAAGATTACAGAATTTAAAATAAAATAAAATGTTGGAAGGGAAAAAGAGTGCTTTACCAAACATTTTATAAACTATAAATATGCATGCATTTCAGTAGTGCATGATGCCATGAGCTGAAAAGAAGAGTATTTTGGTTAACAGAAACAACTTTCAATTTCATTCTTGATAAATCTCTTTCCATGCTTGTGGAAAATAAGTCAAAACCCAACTTACCAAACAGTCTAACTGGGAAATGGGTGGACTTTTGTTTCCTGGTTGACTGATATCCCAAACTTTAACACATCCCTGGGGGAAAATGGACCACAATTACAAATAAGTTATAACATTTTTTTAAAAACAAGACTGAATAGCTTCAAAATACAGAATTGTACTGTGATAAAGTTTTCAAATAAAATACAACCTCTTCAAACAATTTGTGTGAATAAAACAATAAATGTAAGATTTTGTCCATTAATAAAGATTCATATTTTTATTTACACAAATTGTATATCTTGTATTTCAATTGCTACAAAAATATTTGATGGTCATTAGAAATAATATTTATAGATACTCATGTTTTAAAATCATTAAAAAATTACTTGATAAATGAATTCTTAAAATACATAACACAAACACAACAATAAAAAATAATATTTTAAAAATAATTTAATGTTTGTTGATAAATGCTATGAAATATACCTTTCCACCCGTGTAGACATGCCGTGTAGGATTACTAACAGTGACTGCACATACAACTTCACCATGATTTAGGGTATTAATTTGACGGGCATGCCTAGGGATGCCTGGGCCAATTAAAGCATCAGGTGGGAATGGTACTGGCTGCATTTGTCCATCACCGCTAACATGGAATGAGTAGGCTCTGAAACAAAATGTGATTATGTTGATTGGAAAGAAGTCAAATAAAATCTTTAAATAACAGACTCTTTAAAGAGTTATTATTATTTTACAAAACTGTTCAAATATGAATTTTATGAAAATTTCAATTTGGAACAATTTTTAAAGTGCTTACGGTTTTCCTCCAGGAATGCTGTTGTGTGTTTGCCGCATTGCACTGTGAGATCCATGGGCTTCAAAGCCAACCTATACATAATATATTGGTATTATTAGCAAGTATTGGGCTAACAAGATTATATTATACAATAGTTTCATAGGCAATTAAAGTTCAAATTAATATCTAAAGCTAAAAATTTCAAAAAATACTCTTCAGAAATTATTTAAAGGCTGAAATATAATAAAGAAAAAAAAATATTTATGATCCTCTACCATGGGGGGTCTTGGAAAACTGTTGAGAGCACTAGCTGCCAACCCGTTAGTGAGGGGACCAGCTGAGGTATAGGGAATAGGACTCAGCTCTGATGAGCTCATGTTGGTGCCGCTTCGTGGCATAAAAGGATAACCTATGGAAAAGAAGAATATTTGTACATTAAACCATTCAAATATTAAGTGCTAGTGAACTTTGGTCCATAAAATAATACAATTTTAATTTCTTTGCAATCTATGAAATTTTGAGCTAGAGAAATACTAACTGTATGTATTGCAATGCAATAACTCTTGTGTTTTCTACATAACTAATATGCTCACCATGTTTAACACCAGCAGATGGACCTGGAGTGGTGCTGCCTGAGCTAGTGGGTGTTGCTGGTTTAGAAACTGGTGTACCAGCCTTTTCATTCTATCAAGAAATAAAAACACATGCTAGTTTTGTATTACAAGAAAAAAAAATATAGCATATTTTTCATACATAATAGCAACCTCTAAATCTTGACTATATTTAAGAAACGGTATTCAGACCATGGGATATTTTCTCTCTCTAAAATCTTTTTTTTAAAAATTGTTTAGCATAGCTGTCAGACAGAAAATATATCATTTGCCTTTAGATTTTTCTTTATAAAAAGACAAACTAAAACATAACCCTCCTAAACAAAAAGAGAGTGAATTCTGGTTAGATGAAGTGTGCTGACAGGCAAGCCTGTAACCTTGATGTGGCCATAGATTACAGTTGCCAGGTTATCTGATATATTCATGTATTATTCATAGCATTCTGAGCTGGTTGCTTATGGTCTGCTATGCTTAGGGAATAAAGAAAAGAGAGGATAAAGATAGAGGTAACCAGGAGGCAGAATAATCACAGGACATCTCCCCTCCCACCCAACTCTATTTATGGGGGGAAGAAGTACAGAGATGATCATTTGAATATTTTTGTGTATGAGAAGGTTGATGGGAGTGGTTAAAGCTTAAATTAAAAAAGGTTATTGTTTAAAATAATAAAAAACTAGATATAAAAAAATATGTATAAAATAGTCATTTTCTTATATGACTTCTTTAAGAACCAAACATTTCAAATGATTTTGTAATTCTTAAGTTTCTTAATGATATTAAGTAAGCTCATAAATTTCAACATTGGATGTTGACTATAACTATTCTTGGATACATTAAAAGTAGGTTAGGTTTATGGCTCAAAACAGATTCCTTATTTTCTTTGATTAGCTTTAAAAGCTAGTTACCAACTGTGAATAGCTTTTCAGCTAAGCAACATTTATTTCAACCCAAGAAATCATAGCTACAACAAAAGTACATGTACTTATCAAAACAAATAAATAATAATGTTAATTTTGGAACTATCTGAAAAAAAAACCCAACAAACTCTGTGCTAATTCTTTCAACAATTACTTTTATTTTAAGCAGTGATTCCCAAAGTGGGATCCCACCCCTTTGGGGCTGCTGAAATGATCCGGGTGGGGGGGGGTGGTGGTGGTGGATATGATAGTGGCCTCGGGGGCAGTGTAGGCTTAAAGAAGGAAAAGATTATAAATAAATTTTTTAATACATATCCTTACAGCTTAACTGGATTACAATGTATATATATATATATATACCGTTTATACTCGTTCTATAGCCCGTTCGTTCATAAGCCGACCCCCCCACTTTTGAAAGAGAAAAGTATTAAAAGTGTATAGCCCGCTCGCAAGCCGACTCCCCAAAAATAATAGGACAGCTTAAACAAAATGGTACTACAAGCTAAATCGGTCATAATGATTGTTTACTTTGTACTGCCTATCTTTGTCTTTGTGCTCTTTGTTAGGCAAGAGTTACCGGTATTTTAAAAAAAAATTCTTTGGTAAACAGTGACGAAAGCGCGTATATTAAAATTTGTTGTAGAAAACAAAATTTGTAAAACAATTTTTTAAAACGTTCACAAAAATTTAAAAAATGATTAAATAAGGTAAGTGCAGATGTTTAATAATATATTATAGCTTCTGGTAGAGCAGTCGAATCTTGTAGAATAGGACCTTTACGATCTACAATAACAACACCGATATTCAATATCCATGCAGAAATAAGTTAATGACCCACTCGTAAGCCGACCCCCCAACTTTTCCCCCAAAATTTTGTCCAAAAAAGGTCGGCTTGTGAACGAGTATATACGGTATCTATATAACATAAATGTTTTTAATTGCAATTCCATCATTGTATTTAGTGCAGTCACAAATCTATTTATACTTACACACAAAAAAAGAATGCTGATAGCTTATTGCTGTAATACATTTATAGCACCTTCACATTTTCATCCTTCTCATTAGGATCATTTGTAATGTTATGCTTTATTTTTTTAGAATGTTTGTAGAAATAAAGATAAATATATGTAGATTTCCAGGGAGCGCTGAGTATTTTTTTCTTTTCTGAATGGGGTGCTCCAAGCAAAATAAAGTTGCACAACCATTGATTTAAAATCTCTATATATAATTCACCAAAATGAGTATGTGCAAATGAGCATGACGAATGACCCCCGCTGGGGTCGATCAATCAGTTTATAGTTGGCAAGCAGAGGTGGTCTTGAGACCAACAATGGTTCTTGCGTTCACTTGTATTGTTCCTTCTCAGAATAACGTGTGATTCGTAGTGTAGTGGTTATCACGTCCGCATTACACACGGAAGGTCCTGGGTTCAAGCCCCAGCGAAAACAATTTTTTTTTATTTTACACGCTTTTATTTAAGTCACAATGTTTGTATGTTGTATCCATCCACCCTTCCTTCCATTCTTCCTTCCAAACTTGAAACGTAAAATTATACCACTTCTGATGGTCCTAGAGATCTAAATTTTTTTACCACAGATAGATCTTGGATGACAATGCATTGTATCAAAATTTCAGATCGATCGAATGTACCGTATTGAAATTATTGCACTTTTAGTTTTTAGTTTTTGTCTATATAAAATATTATCACTTGCGTCAATGAACCATGCCTCAATTCACCCTTGAGGGATACAATTATTATAACTTTAAAAAGTACTATCAACATTAAGTCTTGCTGGCCGAAATATAAGCTTGATCGATTGCCGACATGGGGGTACGAGGTTCAATTTTCAGTTAGGGGAAAATGTTTTTTTTTGTATTATACATATTTAGTGCAATTTCTATATGTAAATAAAAGCGTGTCCTTTTTAAAAAAAGATTTTTTTTTACATTTAACTTATTTAAAAATGTGTTTGTGCCCGTTCTCTTCCCCCTTTTTTGTGAACATGGCTGACCGTTTATGGTTGGCACGCTAGGCTGGTGAAGGGTGGCGCGTCGGTGGTCCCCCCCCCCAACGTTCACTCGTTTTGATTTCTTCGTGCTGTAATTTGTGTCCGTTCTTTCATCCCTTTCTGTGCACTATCCATGAACAAGTCTGCAGCGTATGCTACGCCGCGGGGCGTATCTAGTACTTTATATTGCTATAAATTAAGATAATCCAGAAGTATACGAAACGAACACTCAAACTCTGATCTCAACTAAAAATTCATTCAGTAACCAAACACTCAAACTCTGATCTCAACTACATAATCACACAATAGTGCGACAATCCAACTCTTATCAACTTAAACATTCATACAAAGGAGAGAGATGAAGAGAAATACTAACAGAAGCAAACTAAACTTACTTCTTTTGGTTTTGAGGAAGTGGAACTAGCATGAGAGGAGGCATCACTTCGTGGACTCATTCTGTCTCTATCTCGTTCTTCTTTTTTTAAACTGTCTTTCAGAGCATGTTTTTCTCTTGGTGACATGTCACCATTGGCAGGAGAAGTATTATCCTGGGAAATATATTAAAAAAATGAACTTAAAAAAGCTGTATCCATAAGTTCATAACTTACATATAATTAATTAAACAGCATTTCATTAGAAAAATCAGTTTTTTTATCTCATTATTTGCTGGACTAATAACAAATAATCTTTCCTATTAAAATTTAGTATATTAATAGAAATAAAAAAAATTTGCATTTACTAACACTTCATTTATTTAAATTGTAAAAATTATTTAACATAGGAATGAAAAATATTTATATTTCAATTGAGACTTGTAAAAAATTTTGCAACTAATTTTTTATTTAAGGTATATTTCTATTTAAAAGAATTAACTTTTTTGAAAACTGATATGCCCAAGAGGAAAGTATTTTGAAATCTTATTAATTGGTCCAGAGAAAAACTTTATACATACAGTAGTTTAAAAAATCAAAATAGAAATGAATATTTTACAGATCTTTTATTATTATTTTTAATTTTTAAATTTTATAAATTGAAGATTTCAAACTCTTACAATGCATATATTTTTTTTGCTCTGATTTGATTAAAATTATTATTTTTTTTACTCACATCAACAACTAAATCTTGATCACTTTTTTCCCCATCACTGTCCTGGAAAGAAAGAAAGTATAAATGCTTTAACTTTGAGATTTTGAAGTAAATGTAATTCTATTTCTTATTACCTGCAATAGGTCAATGCTTCTCAAATAGAATTAGCAATTTGTTATTTTCTGAAATATGTTCAGCCTTTAAAAGTTAACTCATGAGGTTTATCTATAATAAGAAGCACTGATCTTAGGCTTAATCAAATCTAATCACTTCTTTAAAAAAAATTCAAAGTAGATACCAGCATGTCAACTGAGATTGTCAAGCAAATGAACAATATTATTTTAAAAAATCAGTACATAAAAAAATGAAATGTAAATCTTAATAATAGTTAGGATATCAGAGCAATTCAAAACTGAGTGATGCTAAGAGTGTTCCTATTTCATAATTAGCAATCTTAAAATATAAAACTGAACCTTCATTTAATCATTCTGATATGTTCAGTTACATTATTTTTTTAGTTAAATGAGATAAGATAATTTTCTATTTTGTTGGCTACTGCTATATGAACAATAAAAAACAACATTTAAATTATTATTTAAAAGTATATTTTTTATATAACACATCTCTATAAACTGAAACAATGTCTAAGGTCATACACTAAAAACTAGAAAAATTACTTTTGATTGAATGCTATGTTTCTTTACTTCAAACTATAGTAGGCATTTATGGTTATGATGCCTACTAAGAGGACTTTAGAAATTCCAGAATTATTTTCACCCCTACATATTTAAAATCAAAATGATTGGCATTTTGAATAGCAGTCCTCTTTAACAAAAGTAATAGGTGGTTAGACATCAGTGAATGGTCAAAATGTCAAACTTGTCTAATTGTTATGTTGAATTTACAGACAAAAGCAAAGCTCCACTAACTATAAAAGCTTAACAAAGCTTTTTCGTCATCTTTAAATAAAACAAACCCGTAAAAACAAAGTTTTTGACTATAAATCCCTTATATATGAGACATAACTAAAAGTATTGATTATGTTCAAACGCGACAAATATTTACACACTGAATCTTTCTTAACTCCCCTTTGCTTTTAATCGTCGGTCTTGTCACCGATCGCTGGACCGAGCTCAGCGTGACACGCAAAATGTAAACAAAAGCACGCCGGTACACCTATGGCTGGGGTGAAGTTAAGTGACCCGTAAAATGTAAACGATAGCGACCGCTACATATAGTTTATATAGATAATCTAAAAATGCATTAATTTAATAACTGTACGTTCGATTGATCTGAATTTTTGATACGATGCATTGTTAGGTGACACGGGTCCGTGTGCCAAATTTCAGCTCGATGGCATGACGGGAAGTGGGTCATTTTTTTACTTCTGTTTTTCCGCGGTGCCCAAGACAGAGAGACAGAGACGGCGGTGAAGTTAATATAAGGGATTTAAAAAAGATGCAATGACAATAATGAAATAATATAAGGAAATCTTTTTTTAAAACAATTAATGATGAATTTTCAAGGGAGAAAAAAAATTGCACTTGGAGGAAGATTAGTGATTACATTTATTTAAAAAATTTAAACAATGAATAGTAACATTTAATTATTCCTAGTCCATGTAATTAATTTTAAGTAAAGGCTATTTTACATTTTTTAATTTTGAGAGTATATGTGCTCTTTTACACCAACACATACATATTTTGGAATGTTTATTTATTTTCTTCCAGACCTTTTCATTGCCAACTCATTACCTAGTTATTAAATTTGTGCTATGCTTTTGAGACTAGGTTATTGAGATACAGCTATTTACTCATTTTACTTGCATGATGTGAATTATGTTATTCCCATAATACAATATTAAAAAGACACAAATTCTGAAAGTTCCACTTGTTTTTTTTTGTTGGCACAGAGTCAAATCTATATATATAATTCACCAGAACAAGATCAATAGAAAGTATTGTGCAAATGGGCATGATGAATGACCCTCGCTGGGGTCGACCAATCAAGCGAAGTGGTTTCTAAAGGGTGTGGGTAAGCATGTTTCGAGACCAACACTGCTTCTTGCATTGTTCCTTCACAGAAAATATGTTGTTCGTAGTGTAGTGGTTATCACGTTGTTCCTTCACAGAATAATATGTTGTTTGTAGTGTAGTGGTTATCACGTCTGCCTTACATGCGGGAGGTACTGGGTTCAAGCCTCGGCGGAAACGTAACAGATTTCTTCGTGCTGTAGTTTGTGTCCATTCTTTCCCCCCTTTCTTTGCATTTTCTAAGATCAAGTATGCGGCGTATGCTAGGCCACGGATCGCATCTAGTTTATTTTACTGTATGTTACTTACTTTCCTAAAAACAATGTAAATTTGTGCATTTTACCCATAGCCTACTATCACAGCCAGCAAGTGTAGGATCAGCATTTTAGATTTTGACCCAATTCCTTCAAAAGTATATGCACAATAATCCTGATAGAAAAGGATTCCCATATATTTTTTAAGTTTATGGAGGTGAGGTTGAAATTTAAAAAAAAATGTATCCAGCTTCCTGTGTGATTTAAATAAAATATTCTTATAGGACTGTGGTGACAAAATAAGGCTGATAAGGCTCTGCGTGCCAATTGTGGCACACATGCCATAGGTTTGCCATCACTGTTATAGGGTAAAACATATAAATTGCATGAAAAAAATACTCAAAAATCTCTTAGGTTTCCATGGAATCTCAAACATAAACCATTTTGTTTCTTTGTGAATTTCAAAACACTAAAGCTTTTTAAAATTAATAGTTGTGGCTTTCAAATTAAAAAAAATTCTCAAAAAGTGCCTCCATTTTTTATGTGGGGTAGGGGATACATTTTTATCTGTATTAGACAGGGTTAGATTTAATTAATTTAAATATCCCAAGAAGAGACTGGGTTTGATAGCCATGTAGCTCTAGTGTTATGATACTTTCTATGATAGTTTATCTATAGCAATCTAGCATTAGTTTTATACTTTCTTTGATAGTTTATCTAGTAATACTAGTGCTATTACTATATACGCCAGCTCAAGAGAAAATTTTAGAAATTATTTGGATCATTTGTAAAATTTCGAACACTAGCAACAGTAGCTGTTAATTTTGCTTCATTTACATGAACGTTTTATGTTATTATTTTTTCACGTACCCAAAGACGCTTTCTATAAACCCGTTCATTCATAATCCAACCCCGCTCTTTTGGAAGAGAATAGTATAAAAAGTATGTAACCTGCTCGTAAGCTGACCCCAGAAAATAATAGGACAGGGTAAACAAAATGGTACACATTTTTTTAAACTACAAGCTAAATCGGCCATTATGATTGTTTACTTTTGTTTAGGTTGAAGAACAAAGAGGAATAAGAGAGAAGATGGATGTCATTTATTTATAGCTTTCGCTAGAGGGCTTTTTACTGTATAAAAATTAAAAGAAAATGTTTTTTTTAAATATTTCATTTTATGAAAGTTAATAAGTAACAACAGAAATGTTTCAATATAGTTCATAATTTAAAAATTCCTATGAAATCAAATATGACCCGCTCGTATGACGTCCCCCCATCCTTGTCCCTTAAATTTTTTCCCCAAAAAAAAGTCGGCTTTAAAACGAGTATATACATTGTGTATTTCAAAAAGCAGTGATCGATTAGAAAATACTTTACATGGTACAGTCGAAACCGGTTAAGTCGACGGCGTTGGGGTATGAAAAATGGCGTCAAGATAACCTATGATCGAGTTAAAACCAAAACCAATATGGCGGCAAAATATTAACATGTGCTTGAAATTTCTTTATGTACATGATTAATTAGTTTGCGTTAATTAGTGATGGGACGATTAATCGGAATCGTATCGGAACCCTAATATTACTTCACTCTTTCCTAAGGTTGTAATGATCGTTCGTTTTTAAGGACCGTTATAAATTTAAATATAACCATGGTTCCCACTCAGGAAAACGGGAAAAAGTCAGGAATTCTTAAAAACAATTTCTCTGCCTTGAAAGTCGGGAAAAGTTATGACTAATCGGGAATTTATATATATATATTTATGCCGAAGTAAAGGACTTTAATTACGTACGTCTCTATCATGTTTCGTTTCGATTCCATTTAATGAAAAATAAGCTACCAGTTTATAATTGTCTGCGCATGCGCTAAAAGTTTACGCTTCACCATGTCACAGCCGCTAGCGTTTGCAATGCCGTCGAATCAGCGAATAAAAAAAATAAAAATATCAATATGGTAATTTTAAGTTTAATGCTTTTGACATGCAGGATATTTGTTACTATCAGAACGCTCTCGAATTTCCTCAGTCTTGTAATAATATAAATAAAACTATTGCGGCCTTGACCGTTGATCACAGCACGCTGTGGGTTGTGTGTTAGACCTCGGCCGGCAACTAAGTCTAAGCGAATTTTTAAAAGAAATCATTCCTTATCAGAATTCAACCTACAAAAGTGATGACGTGTATATTAATAATATTATATACATGTACTGTAATATTAAGAAAATGATTTGATTTCATCGTCACGCGCGTGTTAGTGTCACAGTCACGTATCTTACAAACTTTTACACTTAATTCATTTTCTTATGCATTAATCATTTTATTTTTTAAGATAAACGAATATCTTGAGAAATGAAAATAAAGGTTTGTATCGAGAATCGACGGTGGTTTTTATTTAATTAAATAAAAAAATTATTATTCTTTTAAAAGTTTGTTGTTGCTTTGTTACCAGTAAGATACGTGACTGTGACTAACAAGCGTGTGACGATGAAATCAAATCATTTTCTTAATATTCCAGTACATGTATATATATAGATAATATACACGTCATCACTTTTGTAGGTCGAATTCTGATAAGGAATGATTTTAAAAAAAATTCGCTTAGACTTAGTTGACGGCCGAAGTCTAACACACAGCCCACTGTGATCAACGGTCAAGGCCGCAATAGTTTTATTTATATTACAAGTTTGATTGACTGATGAAATTCGAGAGCGTTCTGATAGTAACAGATATCCTGCACGTCAAAAGCATTAAACTTAAAATTACCATATTGATTTGTTTATTTATTTTTTTTAATTTGCTGATTCGACGGCAAACGCGAGCGGCTGTGACATGCCATGCCATACGCTGCATGGGACGAGGCGAGGCGAAAAATTTGACCTTTTCACACATGCGCAGACAATTATAAACTGGTAACTTTTTTAAAGATTAAATGGAATCGAAACATGACCACAGAGTGAGACGTAATCAAGTCTTTTACTTTGGCATAAATATATATACATGTATATATATACACATGTATATATATATATATAAATTCCCGATTAGTCATAAATTTCCCCTACTTTCAAGGCCGAGAAAATTTTTTAAAAGAATTCCCGACTTTTTCCCGTTTTCCTGAGTGGGAACCATGGTTATATTTAAATTTTAAAAGGTCCTTAAAAACGAACGGTCATTACAACCTTAGGAAAGAGAAGAAATATTAGGGTTCTGATACGATTCCGATTAATCGTCCCATCACTAATTAACGCTAACTAATTAATCACGTAAATAAAAAAATTTCAATCACATGTTAATATTTTGCCGCCATATTGGTTTTCGTTTTAACTCGATCATCGGTTATCTCGACCCCATTTTTCATACCCCAACGCTGTTGACTTAACCGGTTTCGACTGTATTTTAATTCTCTTTTCAGGAAATAACCATTTTTGAACGTGAATCAATGAGGATTGCAAGGCTGGGTATATTTTATATGTTGGGAAGTTAATTGAAGTTATATTTATCTAAATCCGGGAAAATCCATCTTCCCATTGATAACACATTCAATATTGTTGGATGATTTTAAGTACATGAATCGAGTCGGTAAAAATACTATTTTTTAAAATCAAAATACGATTTTACACTTCCATAAAGAGTTAGCAAAATAATTTTAAAATATTTTCTAATATATTATCATTAAAAAATTTAATTTATATTTTAAAATGGCTTTAGAAAACAAATAAATCAAAACCTAGAAGTAAGTTAAAATGTATTTTTTTAAAGCTAATTCTCACCCTTAACTTTCATTAATTTATTTGCAGCAATTTTTTTAAACGAAATCTTTGAATGGCTAAATCAACTAGAAATTCAAGATTTTTTCCACTTCAAAATTTTCAGGCCAAAATCAGGGGGTCGGCTTATACTAGCATAACTCGTTTTATAAAAGAAATCAGTTTATTGTGACGATCCTTGAAGAAATGTAAAATTCTATTTTCAAGTGACAAAATAGGGGGTCGACTTATACTAGAGTATATACATTAGAAATAACACATAAGTACTTACTGCTGCCTTCTCTTCAGCTCTTCTTTTCTTGGACTGTTCACTGACTTCGGGAGTCCGACTCCGATGCCTAAATTTGTCTCTGTCTAATGGAGAAGCTGAACGTCTCTGTTAAAAATAGTTTTTCAGCCTTATGCATTACATGAAATATCTTACGAAAGCAGGGATATTGCTTAGTTTTTATCAATATTAGCATTAAGATTAGAAAATTTATAGTATAGTGTTTTAGAGCAGTGCTTCTCAAAGTGCCGGTCCATGGGCCATTCGCGGCTGGTCCAAAGAACTTATTAAGAAAGGACGAAAATATAATTATAATCCTCCAATTTCACCCAATACAGCACATTACAACTGTATGTCAATTTTTTGTTAAGAAGCAAATAAAATGAAACAAATGAATTACAAAAAATTACATCTCGCTACCAAGTCAGTACACGGAAAATAGCGCACAGGTCCCTGGTGCAATGGAAAAATTCTTGCCGGTCCGCCATACTAAAAAGTTTGAGAAGCACTGTTTTAGAGTAACACATCTAGCACTTAAATGACAAACATCTTCCCCACATTTTTAACACTCCATATTAAGTGTTTTTGTTAAAAGAGCAAGGCTATGTTATAATTACAAGTAATGAACAAAAATGTAAATGACAACAAGCTTAAATCAGTACTTTTTGGGTCCGCCATACTAAAAAGTTTGAGAAGCACTGTTTTAGAGTAACACATCTAGCACTTAAATGACAAACATCTTCCCCACATTTTTAACACTCCATATTAAGTGTTTTTGTTAAAAGAGCAAGGCTATGTTATAATTACAAGTAATGAACAAAAATGTAAATGACAACAAGCTTAAATCAGTACTATGGATATTTTGATAACACCCATCTTAATATTTTTATAAATAATAAATGTTTTAGTCAATAAATGTAATTCTTAGCTTTAATCCTTATAATGCATTTTAAAATTAATAATATGCAAACAAATTTGAAAACTTGCTAACACGGTTGAGCTTTAAAGACTAAATCGAATCCAGCAAAGAATAAAAGAAGGTTACTGAAAATGAAATCCTTCTTGTCAAGCTCATTTAAATTTTTTAAAAATATCTTCAAAATTATTTTTCAATTCATAAAGGGAATCTTATTTTTATTTTTAAAGCAGTTGAAATCCTTAAAATTGAGCAAATCAGACTTGCTTAAACAAATTAGCATGGTAATTAATATCTGGGTTAATGTTTTTATTGGTCAAGGAATTCTTATCATGCTACTTACATGCTTGTCATCATTTCCTGTAAACAGAAGATGAAAAAAGAAAAGAAAAATTAAGGCAATACATGTAGTTTGTTTTCTTTTTCTTAGTACATTGTAATTATTCTTATTTTATAAATTATTTTTAAAAATACAAAATACAAATGTCTTCAAATGCATATTGATGTTAATAACATGTAACTTATATGAATGGAACAAACTCAAAAACTATTATTGCATTTTCCTTTTGCCAATTGTAAAATGCAGATTTATCTGGTTTTGGAAACTGCTTTAGAGCAACAGATCTTTTTTTTCTGGGACTTAAATCTCTAGTAAAAGTCTTAAGATTGTTAATGTCCCACTATTAAAACATGACATTATAACAAAATTAAGGTTGTTCATAAAAAAAAATATGTGTCAACTCAAAATAATGATTTTTTTCCTAGATTACTGGGTGCTCACAATAATTGCTGACATGCACTGACAGAGTTTTAGACCAATCACAGGCCATGCTGCTACAGGATGCTAAGTCAGTTGGCCTGTGATTGGTCTAAAACTCTGCCACTACTGCAGAGCAGCATTGTGAGCACCCTAGATTAGCAACACTGACTGAATGACCTATGTTAACTTAAGCAAAGCAGCAAGTGCTTACCCTTGTCTTCTCCTTTTAGAACACCAAGACCATGTGGCATGGGGAAAGCTCCTTGAGCAAAGCCCATAAAGCCTGATCCACTAGATACTGGGGGTATTGGGGGTTGGAGCCCTACAGGGTGGGGAGTCAGTGGTATAGGAGGGGCATGGGCATGAGGCAAGTGCTGGGCCTGCATCTGTTGCTGAAAAATGAGACAATATCAGCAACTGAAGGATGTCCAAACATTTTTAATATGAATAAGAGATGTGCAGCACACCTTCTTGAGTTAACGAAGTCACCCCACCTATTTAAAATGAAAAAACCCTACACTTTTATACTTAGTGTTTTAAGAATATCTGAAAGTTAAAAATAATTCATTGATGTATTAAAAGGTATTGTGAATCTAGAAATATTATTGTAACTGGTAACCATTCAAGTTTCTGCTAGACAATATTTTTCCTCCTCAAAACATAAGACATGCTCCTGTCTTCTCACCTTACTACATCTACCTCAAATCTATAAATATTTATATTATAATTATTTTCATTTTTAAAAAGGCAACATCAACAGATTTCTCATAGAATCTTTATAAAATTAATACATTGTATATACAAGAAGAAGATATAAGTAATAATTAAACACTAAATTGCATGACAGTGAAAATACAGAGTATGATAATATTACTTGTGGGAACAGCAAATACTTTTTTCAGCTGTAGGAAGGGTGAATTTTCAGTTCTGTTATAACTGTTATAGACTGTCAGAAATTTTAATCACGCTAATAGATTTTAACAAAGCGTCATTGAGCACTCTATGTCCCACCTCATCACTCTATGTCCCACCTCATCACATTCAAGTAATGAAAATAACCAAGTCATGGATTAGAGCCAGTCCTCTCCGATCAACTACCCCCTACCGCCCAGCTAATCCTGCAAGGAACAACGGATAGAATGCTAGCAGGTAGGGGCTAAGAGTGGGGACCGATTGGCTCGGTAAGAGACAGTGCCATGAGAGAAAGAAACGGATCGTGCTAGGATTCATGAAAGTAGTGGGCATGGTCGATATTTCCTCTATGAAACGTTGCTATACTTCACCAAATCTTTTAACTGCTCTTTAAATTAAAGGTGTTTTCTTTTTTGTCGGTTGTGTTAAAAAAAATAATAATCTTGTAAGAATAACTGGAATACGCTAATGAGCCGGTGGTAAATTAGTGAATACAAAAGCTCATCTTTTATGAGAGAAACAGAAGAAGACTAGTTGAAACAAAATTACTTTTGTAGGCCCTGCTCCCCAACCAGACTTGTGATAACCAATTAATCCCCACCCTTCATACATGGAATAGTATACATAAATAACCACACGGAAGGGTCTTGTAATGTTCTTTGACTTTAACGAACCAACCCATTTAAGGGTTTTTTAACACTAGTTTCAAGAGCATCAGAGACTGACTTAAGTTAATGTCCAATTTCTATAATGAATTAATATTAAAAATATGAAAAAACTTTTCTTGCATTTTGAGAAACAGCTATGCTCAAAGTAGTTAATTTCCTACCCACTTTCTTGCGCTACAGACACTGCTTTTCCATTGTAACCCCTGATCACCACTCAGGGTGTCATCTAATCTATGGAATACCAGTTTTCCTCCCACATAACTATTATCTGGAAGTGCTTCTATCATGGGCTTTTCATCATCCCAATTAAGGATCAAAATGTTCATACAAGTAAAACATACATAATCATCATCTTAGCTAACGTTTCCTAACTGGCGGTTTGGCTTCATTTAATAAAACAAGAATCTGGTAATGTTTCGTATGTGGTATCAGGAATGGCGAACCAGAGTATGTGTACTTTAAATTGTGTTGCTCACACACCCCGCACTATTTGGCAAATTTGCACTTTGTTTATTTCTTGTTAAAAAGGCAATGATTTAATTTGTTAAGTTATATCTCAACAACATATTATATATCTTGTTGTAGGAAAAATTTGGCACGTGACCTTCATAGTCCACAAAAGCCATTGGTTTGGTCACCACTGTCGCACCATAATGAATGTGCGGGATACAGTAAATCTATCAATTATTAAGTCAACCATATTAACCAGATATATTGATTACAGTGATTACTTACTTTGACCCCATCTACATTTCTGAAATGGTGTAGTGTAAGGCTTTCATACAACTTCTGAGATCTTTGACAATCTTAATGGGACACATTACAGGATAGGGGCAGAGGGGAATTGGGGGGGGGGTCTGGTATACTCGTTAAACTTGTCTCGTCCCTATTCCAATTTGTTTTGGGCATCTCTTTTTAAACTTTTGCAGTCCTCCTAAATGGCTAGCGCCGCTAGGCATATTTGATATATGTTCTGTCTTGGCTAACGAGATGCATACTTTTCCGCAAAAGATATATATAAATACACCCGCCCCCACCCAAAGTACAAACAGAAACAAGCATTTTAAAAATGTTCACATTCACACAAACAACTCCTTGCCTTCCCCCCAAACAGGTAACTAATACACCACACCCTGATGTCAGAAAAAAAAAGGGGGGGGGGTAAGAATTGTGTCAAGCTTACATGAACGATACATTGGTGGTTTTTTCAACATTCGAGATAACAGAAGCTAATCAAATTGGGAAGGGCGTGAGAGAGAGTGAGCAACATGTCTGAATCTGTCCGTCCCCAAACAAATATTTCGACACGGCCTGTCTTTAATAAGATCCTCTCCACGAAGTACCCCCACCCCCAACTCAATATTTTAACGTCTTTAATAAGATCCTACTGCCCAATGCCTCCGACCATTGAAAACAAGGGCTGAGGGGGGGGGGTTGAGGCAAGGGATAGTACTGGGTAGGGGGGGACGCGGTGTAAGTGGCATAAACAGAAATGGGGACGGGTGAGAAAGCATGTGTGCGTGTGGAGGAAAGAGAAGATCTGTCTGTCCACAATTTTGGAGGGAATAACCAGTTCACGCTAGGGGCCATTGTGGAGGCAAAGATGGAGGTATGAAAACGTTGAACCCTGACCTTTCTCTCGGAGCTTTGTTTGGATAAAGAGAAGTTGGGGGTGCTTGCGTGCTTTCTGTCAGTAAGGAGACGGAGAGTAATTGTCTACACTACTATTTTCCGAACTGTGTCGCGACTCAGTAGTGTCTAGGCCTAGGCTATTTGTAGCAGTACTATTCCAACATGCACGATTTTTTTTCCGGATGTTTATGGTAGTTATCGCAGTGAGGGAAATTATTATTGCTTCTTTAAATAAAAAAACAGTATGAAACTGAACCCCTAAATGAGCTGAATTATTCGTCCTAGTCCATCCATCCGTAAGATGTCTTCGGCCTATACAAGTCAACAATGTATTTGACATTTCTGTCAAGATGAAGATAGGTGGATAGTGATATAACTCGCGGTATACTTGTACTGAATTGTGCTGCCATAATGTTTTTTTTTAATGTGTGGGCACCATGAATTGTTTGAAAGGCAATAGTCTACATGTGCCTTCCAGTCGACAGTCCACAATAGTGACAATCCACCAGCAACACATGCATGTAGGAACAATGTTGTGTTAGCTCCACCCTCCCTAACCCCCACCCTCAGTTGGTCTAGTTTATTGATTTAGAAATCCATAAACAGTTTGTACTACTTTACCGTAGCAGACGGCTGGGCCATGGCTGTTCGGTTTTCTTCCCTCTGCACCTTTCTTATTTCTCTTCATTCTCAAATCATTTCTTCGGGCATCAAAACTCTCGTATTTCTAAGCCCCCCCCCACCCCTCCAAGCCTCCAGGGATTTAAAATTATAAAAAAAAGACCAGTAGGATACCCACCCCACATCTCCCAGGAGTCATTCTCCTGTTCCTGTGGATAATATGCCCCCACCCTCACCTCCTCCTGTTTCTTTTGAGATAACGCTATGGCTATGAAGCTTGTTACACGACGGGGGGGGGGTGTATTCTCCCGTTCAAAGGCTTGTGTTAAAAGCAGAGTGGGGCAGGGGTGTGTAGTCAATGGGGCATGTTTAGGTTAAAAGGCAGGGGTGTGTATTCAATGGGGCATGTTTAGATTAAAAGGCAGGGGTGTGTAGTCAATGGGGCATGTTTAAGTTAAAAGGCAAGGGTGTGTAGTCAATGGAGCATGTTTAGGTTAAAAGGCAGGGGTGTGTAGTCAATGGGGCATGTTTAGGTTAAAAGGCAGGGGTGTGTAGTCAATGGGGCATGTTTAAGTTAAAAGGCAGGGGCAGGGGTGTGTAGTCAATGGGGCATGTTTAAGTTAAAAGGCAGGGGCAGGGGTGTGTAGTCAATGGGGCATGTTTAAGTTAAAAGTCAAGGGTGTGTAGTCAATGGGGCATGTTAGGTTAAAAGGCAGGGGTGTGTAGTCAATGGGGCATGTTTAAGTTAAAAGGCAAGGGTGTACAGTCAATGGGGCATGTTTAGGTTAAAAGGCAGGGGTGTACAGTCAATGGGGCATGTTTAGGTTAAATGGCAGGGGTGTGTAGTCAATGGGGCATGTTTAAGTTAAAAGGCAAGGGTGTACAGTCAATGGGGCATGTTTAGGTTAAAAGGCAGGGGTGTACAGTCAATGGGGCATGTTTAGGTTAAATGGCAGGGGTGTGTAGTCAATGGGGCATGTTTAAGTTAAAAGGCAGGGGCAGGGGTGTGTAGTCAATGGGGCATGTTTAAGTTAAAAGGCAGGGGCAGGGGTGTGTAGTCAATGGGGCATGTTTAAGTTAAAAGTCAAGGGTGTGTAGTCAATGGGGCATGTTTAAGTTAAAAGGCAGGGGTGTGTAGTCAATGGGGCATGTTTAGGTTAAAAGGCAGGGGTGTGTAGTCAATGGGGCATGTTTAGGTTAAAGGGCAGGGGTGTGTAGTCAATGGGGCATGTTTAGGTTAAAAGGCAGGGGTGTGTAGTCAATGGGGCATGTTTAGGTTAAAGGGCAGGGGTGTGTAGTCAATGGGGCATGTTTAGGTTAAAAGGCAGGGGTGTGTAGTCAATGGGGCATGTTTAGGTTAAAGGGCAGGGGTGTGTAGTCAATGGGGCATGTTTAGGTTAAAAGGCAGGGGTGTGTAGTCAATGGGGCATGTTTAGGTTAAATGGCAGGGGTGTGTAGTCAATGGGGCATGTTTAGGTTAAAAGGCAGGGGTGTGTAGTCAATGGGGCATGTTTAGGTTAAATGGCAGGGGTGTGTAGTCAATGGGGCATGTTTAGGTTAAATGGCAGGGGTGTGTAGTCAATGGGGCATGTTTAGGTTAAAAGGCAGGGGTGTGTAGTCAATGGGGCATGTTTAAGTTAAAAGGCAGGGGTGTGTAGTCAATGGGGCATGTTTAGGTTAAAAGGCAGGGGTGTGTAGTCAATGGGGCATGTTTAGGTTAAAGGGCAGGGGTGTGTAGTCAATGGGGCATGTTTAGGTTAAAAGGCAGGGGTGTGTAGTCAATGGGGCATGTTTAGGTTAAAGGGCAGGGGTGTGTAGTCAATGGGGCATGTTTAGGTTAAAAGGCAGGGTGTGTAGTCAATGGGGCATGTTTAAGTTAAAAGGCAGGTGTGTGTGTTCAAGATCGCAGTAAAGAAAGGGTGTTTCACAGAGACCCAGGTAGTATTTATAAGCCTCAGCATAACTTTGAAAGTTTTTATGAACAGCTTTACCATTTTTTAAATTAAATCAATGAAAATGACAGAAGCATATTTTAATATATTCTCTTATCGCATGGTGTGATGGTGGGGCTGTTAATAAAAGCTAATCTAGGCCTATGGCAGCCACAAAAGAAAATCATTACAATAAATCCCAATGAAACTGAGTTCAAAGTCAAATCCTCTAAAATATCCTATTAGTGAAACATGAACCGTTACCAGAACTTCACTACTCTCTCTGAGTCCCTCCTTTACTTTTCCCCCCTCTGAAATCAAGAAAGTAAATGTTGACATACCCCAATGATTGCATTGAGCTCTTGCATGGTCACTTGCTTGGCTCTCTCTACAGCTGCAGCCACTTGTTGTTGGTGCTGGAGGGACATGAAAAAACAATTCAAGCTATTTAGAGAACTCATTTGGATTTATTTTACTTATCTTTATAGTCTTGATAACAATGATACATAGAAGTCACTTTGACTGTCTCCAGCATCAGGTTAAAGTTTACTATAGCCCATGGATCACTTTGGGTGCCTGGAGAGTCCTGTTTACACCTACAGATTAAGGCTGACATGGAAGTTCTTGGGTAACTAACATGCCCTTGTACAAATAAGGGATTTAAATAAAGATTCCTATATTACAAGCTTCATTATCCCTTTTTTTAAATGTCACTTTATGGAGATTGATCATCTCCATAGTTAAAATGTCACTTTGTGGAGATTGATCATCTCCATAGTTAAAATTTCAGAGACAATTTCATGAAATTGTCAATAAAATGCATAATATTTCCAAAATAAATTTCCAAGTTATAAATAATTTCAAGACCTAATAAAAATTGTGATTCCAGTACTTGAGAAAACTACTTATATACCAGCCACCTACACACAACTTAGAAACTGAATCTATTCATTTTTATCACCTAATTATAACATTAAGTACATGTACATGTATATGAATGTTGAATAGACCAGCTTTATACCATTCTATAAATTGTTGATTTATTTATATTCTAGGTAGAGTACATTGTACAGTTATCTCACTCATTGTAACTTAAGTGCAATAATGGAATCAGGACATAAAATGTTGATTTAAAAAGAGAGTTCTCATGTAACAGAAGGACTTTAACTTGTTAAGGAATGCTTATCTCGTGAATTTAAGTGGGGTGTTGTAGCAAATGTAAAATTAAGGACAGGTTAAAATAAAATCCTTTTTACCCTTTAGATGCTTAAAAGAAATCTATTTCTATTTTATATCAAGGAGCCTTGGGTTAATTTCTATTAAATACAGAACTGGCATAACACACTGTTACATATCCTAAACATCTCAAATCTAAATTATCATTAAGAGAAGCTAACAGATTAATCTTACCTCTTGGGAAAGAAAAGGAATAACCTGGGCACATATGGCATTCAAACGTTTAGCAATTTCAGTCTGTGGAGGAGGAATCAAGCAAGAAGTTAAAACAAGTTATTCAGCCATTGTCTTCTAAAAATATTAGCTAATAAAAGTCATTTTTAGAAACAAATAATAGTAAAACATGTATTAAGTCATTTAAAACATATACCATATGCATATTCAAAACCTTAATGATAATAATATGGATACTATTTAACAAGTAAAATATTACATTATATTGATGAATATTGCTCCTAAAATAGAAAAATAACCATACTATCAAAGACAGTTATGCCCCACTGCTCTACCACAAACTATTAGTGACAGTTACAGCATATAGCTGACCCAACCACATGTAACCTGTGGTAGTTAAAGGTATGGTACATATATTCTCTGGGTGGTAAGTAAACTCACTGCCCAATCTCATATCTCCCAAGCTGTTTATTATGGCATGCTTTCACGCATACAATCCCTGGCAGATAGTGTCTTCCTTACCACATACTATATGGCATTAAGTCTTACCATAAAAGTAACATTTATAATTTACTGAAAAGTAGAGTTCAACTGGTTAAGTATTAAATTAGAACTTATTTTTTTGTCTCATGGAAAAAATTTTAAGAGGAGAGAGAGGGCTGGATTTCTATAACTTAATAAATCTTTTTAAAATAAACGAACACCAGATATCAATATAAAATTAAAAAATTTAACATAAAATACAGTGGTAATAAAGCAATAAAGATTTTTTTTAAAAACTAGTCAGTATACCATAGCAAATGCATCCAAGGTCGGAGTTCTAAGTCTATCATCAATTTTGACGATGCACTTATTAGCTAGAATAGCTTTTTTAATGTAAATATGTCTTGTGTGTGTAAACATAACAATATTTTACATAGTACATGTATACAAATTAATATATTAATTAAACTGGTTTTTAGTCTAAAAATAAATGCATTAAATTAAATAAAATGGATTTTAAAAAAATAATTACAAATTATAATTTCAAAAAGAATCAGTAGCATCAAAACTTAAGTTCGTGATGTGATTTAGGAGAGAGAGGGGGTGGCCAGGAGTGCAATTTTTTCAGTAACTACCAGACAGCTAGCTCATTGATAAATGGGTTAAGGTCGTTGAATCCAGATCGATAAAACCACGCCAATCTAGCTCTACGCGAAAGGGTCGTCACTCGCCACATTACAAGTGGCGGGTACTGGTAAGGCGGTTATACTGAACGCACGAAAAAATTGCTTGCTTATGGGGGTGGGGGAAAGCTTTCATTTGAGATTCATTTCCTCTTCAGTTCGTTAAATTTTTAGACAATTATAAGTGAGACTGTTGTGATTTTAAATTAATCATAGTTTGAGAAGGAATATTATTTATTGCTGGTTCCATGAACCATACAGTACATCAAAATTAAGGCCAACAGATACATAACAAATGGAGTTTTGAAAATAAGCTCCGTTTTAAACACAAACCATGATGCAATGTTTAATAATAACACCTGTAACGACACGAGTGCAAAGAAATCATTTCAAATGTCAAAATAACCATTCACCGCCATTTGTTCAAAATGTAAAAAAAGGCCCTTGTGGTTGACTGACGATGATACCCGATTGCTTGGAGCTACATTCGCAAGGCGTTACATTCGCGCTTTAACTTGAACGCCCCCAAATTTCCAATAGTTTTAATAAGTTTTATTTCGTAACGATTTATAAAGGGCGCTAATAATTCCTAAAACTATTAAAAAAAATAATTCCAAACCAAACACTGATATAAACAATCGTCACATTTGATATAAACCACTACATTATTTGATATACTAGCCGAAACTGAAATACATTTGGAACATGAGTAGCCTACATAGTACCTACCTACTTAGACCTAACAATGTAAAACAAATTTCTCTTCACACCGTATATTTTCACTTGGTAAAAGAAGACGGACAAAGGTAGATCATTTTTTTTTATTGTTCTTAGGTTATCAATAGTTTCTGCACTTGTAATAGTTTGTTAGAATGGTGTAAGTAAAGTTTAGTTCATGGCTCATGGGAAGAAGATAACTGTATTTTGAAGTCTTCTTTTAAGTCATCAATCAAGGGAACATATCTTTAAAACCCGAGGGGTTTTGAACTTTAAATCATGAACCATTTGGGGCCGGGGGGGGGGTTAGACCATATAATTTTTAATTATATTTTACATAGCTCAAAATAGAGCAATAATGTTTTAGACTGTGAGGATGGATATTGATTAAACAAGGTACACAACAAAACAAAACAAAAAACTTGACGGCCCATTTTAAAATACTATAGGGCATTGAACTCCTATACTAATATCCACTCATAAATTTTTAAATAAAATATTTTAAGTCTTTATTCTCGTTTAGATTTTACACGATCTTGACACATACATTCACTATGATACAGATCTAGAGAGGTTCTAAAAATGATGAACGCCCCACGCTTTTATGTGCAGTAGATAGGTTCACCGATTTCACAGAAAATTTTTATTTTCTACTTTTTAGTGCACTTTCTATATGTAAATAAAAGCGTGTCCTTTTTTAAAAAAATAAATATTTTTTTACATTATTTTATTTTCTACTTTTTAATATCAACATTTTTTAAATTGATTTTTCGACCTATCAATTCAATTAGTTAAACTTCATTTTCAATAACTTATATGTGATAGTGGTAAAAAAGAAAGATTATTCATTACAAATTTATGTACAGTATAATACAAAAAAACAACATTTTCCCTAACAGAAAATTGAACCTCGTACACCCATGTCGGCAATCGATCACGTTTATATTTTGGCCAGCAAGACTTGATGTACATGTACTGTTTAAAGTTATAATAATTGTATCCCTCTAGGGCGAATTCAGGCATGGTTCATTGACGCGAGTGATAATATTTTATATAGACAAAAACTAAAAATGCATTAATTTAATTACAGTACATTCGATGGATCTGAAATTTTGATACAATGCATTGTCATCCACGATCTATATGTGGTAAAATTTTGAGATCTCTAGGACCATCAGAAGTGGTTTAATTTTACGTTACAAGATTTGAAGGAAGGATGGATGGATACAACATACAAACAATGTGACTTAAATAAAAGCGTGTAAAAAATATCAGGATTAAACCAAGATATGGCTCCCATTAACCAATAGTATCATATTGGGGTAGGGAACGGAATCCTGTCAGAGTTTGGGATCATGTAGGGAAGACAAATGTTTACACAAATAAGTCTTTGATCTGGACGTTTTAAAAAAAATAATATCTAGTGAGTTGACTTTTTAACAACAGCACCCTTAATCTAAGTTACTTGAAACTAAAAGGTTGCATGTGTTGGTTGCAAATGACATCCTGGGTAAACGCAGGGTAAACAGGCTAGTATGAATGAATATATATATATATATATATATATAATATATATATATATACAGTGTATATATATAATTCCTCATAACTTGTTTCTCATGGGGCTGTTTCCACATAGATTTTTCAGCATGTCTCATTTTAAAATAACTTTCAGGGACACTATTTTTTTAATAATAAAAAAAAACACAACTACAATTAATTTTCCAACAGATTGATTTGAACACAGAAAAACGTTTAGACCAAAATATCCAATAATAAAATTAGGAAAGTGTTATACATGTAATAAAGAAAATGTTTTCCAATGATGAAAAAGAAAGAACAATTTTTTGGTTAAAGGGTTATATATTGGTGCAGTAAATATCGGCCAGATTAAAAATGTGTAGAGTTATCATGCCAGTATTGATGTGAATTCATATGATTTATTCCTATTCGATGTAGATCAAATATATACATAAATATATTTAATATATATATATATATACACACACAAATGCTAACCTGTTTATGCATTTCAACATTCAATCCATATGACATCTCATAGTACTGAAATGAAGAGAAAATAATGTTAGACAGTATCTGATGGTTTGTAAAAACACTTTCCAAATGTACAAATGACTCTCTGTTTCTAATAACTAGAGCAATTTAATGCTACAAGTCACATGATTATTCAACTTTTAAAATACATGGACATCAATAACACGGAAATCAATTAACTGTCAATAAGAAGGTTACAAATAATACACTTACAAACTAACATCTTATTAAATAACTGGTTTATGTTAATAATTCAAGAGCTAATTGGGAGCAAGGTCCCAGAAGGATAGCACTCCCACCCATTTTTTCTCTCAATAATTAACAGCAGATTCCCCACTGGCAGCCATGTGTTTTGCTCCACTACCCATCATTGCTCTTGGAAGGGTTAGAGGGCAACCAACGGTGAAACTCAAGACTTAATAACAGAACGTGGCTCAAGGTAAGACTCCTCAAACTTAAGTTCTAACTCCCCTTATTTACCCTTGGCATTGCTTTCACTGGGATATTCAATAGCATACCAATAAAACATGCTTTGAATGTTATATCCTTCAATAAGACTATTAGAATACAAGCACTTGAAACTCTTGTCAACCTTATACCTCCACCCACCCCACCCCCCAAAGCAAACCCCACCAACTCCTTTATTTTCCACTATCTTCATTCAAAATCCAAGAAACAACTAATGAGGCTCGCGCATTCCTCTCAGGCAGCACGCCATTAATCAAATCAGGGTGAGAAGGAGCCCTCACTCAAATTCCCAACCCCTGACATCGATTTCGTGATTTCATCTCATCTTTGTCCTTCATGCTGTTTGAGATCTAACAATCACGTTGGGGAGTCAACGCACCACCATGACACAGGCCTCTGTAAGAAGGGGCGAGGACGATCCAGAAGTTCGGGTGTGGGAAGCATTAAGTTGAAGTGGGAAAGGGGACATTTATGAGTAGCCAAAACTGTTCCTATGATAATCTTATGGATGCACCCACTCCCACAAAACATCATGGTTTTCAAGGAAATAGAAATATGATTTTTTTTTACAATTAAAATTAGATCTACTTACCATAACATAATGTCTCTGCATTTCTGTTTTCTCCTGTGCTAGCTTTTCACACTCCATTTTTAATCTATTCAAAGTAATAATGAGAAACTTTTTTTTTCCATTTAACTTAAGATAAAATATAACAATAAATGTATACAAACTAAACAAGCATTCTAATCAATATAAAATCTAAATGATACTAAGCTAGTCTTGCAATGATCTCTTACAATTTTTAGACTTTTATGCTATTAAAATTAATAAGTGATAGGCTGATAGGTAATATCAACGATTGGTAAAAACTACTAATACTAATAAAATACTTACGTATGATATTGTGCTTGAAGGAAGCTGAACTCTTCTTTAATACGATCACATGACTCCGCCACAGTAAACTTAAATGGCTGCCCCGGCTGCGGTCCCTACAGTTAAAATTTGTTATGTTAATTATGAAATGGATTTATCATTCATTTATTAATATCCTCTCCAAAAAAAACTAAATGTGTTATTCTAGGCATATTGTGAGTAACGACTTGAGAAAGTACTGTCGTAATATCGAGGATGGCTAATTTAGCATCAGTCTTTTAAATAATATTAAAAATAAGTTGCCTAATTTATGTCATCAAGACATATGAAAGTTTGCATCTTGAATAACATTACTAATTTTATAATTTGGCATAGGCCTATGGGAGTTTCATTAAGTTTATCATCAGCTTCCTGGTCACTGGTAGACTGGTAGTGGTAGCTAGCCACTGTGGGATGTGATGCCTGAATTTAAAGTTAAACTTAAACCTTCTTTCTTTGTGTGACACCAGTGGGGTGTTGCATAGTTGTAAAGTAATAGAATTAGTGTCAGTGTTTCATATTTAACATTTACGAACGAAACATACTCTTGGGTCTTCTCAGGTAACGAAGTCATCATGCCCATGTGATTCTAAAACTGTTTATGATATTATATCACCAATATTTCTATCCCGAAACTTCATAAAATTAGCTTTTCGGTAAGGGACTACTTCATGTTCCGAAGACAAGAGAGTGGGGACTAAGAAATAATGGCGGAGTATTCACACGGTGGTGGAAGAGATACATCTATGTGAAAATGTCGGATCACATATTTTCTTAAAGGATAGGAATAGTAATAGTATAGCCAAATATATAACTTATAACATCCTGAAATTGAATAAATATTCTGTTCTGATACACGGCAACACGCATTAAAGTAAAAACACAACCCGGATACGTCTTTAATTGGACAAAATGAAATAAATTCACAATTTTTTAATAAATAGGTCTATATATGAAAATTATTGTAAAATGTAATGTAAATGTAAACAAAGTGAATGTGACTCTTGAAAGCTGATCAATCTATAATTCTTAATTTATTTATTAATTTCATACTTTTACTAATACTAATATTAGACATTATTAGTAGTTAATTAGTACAGGAACTCAGGGTTTAACAATCAATCAACTTGAGGTAGGTACTTCAATTTGTTGGTAGAAACTAAACTTAAACTCTAAATTTAAAATAGCGTGTACCAATATACTATAGACTAGTTAGAGAACTCAAGCTTAGGGTATTTTTTTAAACCCAGGTCAAAGTTATGTACTATTTCAAAATTAAAATTCTATGCCAACAGGTTATTTTATGTCCATGGCATGGCTATAAATACTATAATGAACTATATGTCATTAAAATTTAAAGAGGGTGTTAAAAGTCTGCTACTGAACTGGCTTTTAAACTTTTAGAAAAGTTAGGCCTAGGCCTTCATAATGAAATCGCCATCGACCTTGTTTAGTCAAAGACGGCCTATATATTTTAAACTATACTATACCGTACTATTAATAACTTAAATAATACATAATGACACTAAATCACTAAACAAAGCTATGTAACATGTAACTATGTATTTCCAACTAAAATACTAATACGTTGTAATTGTACTAATAATTAACCTAACCATGGCCTGTTACAACACGGTAACTTTGCATTTATTATAATAATAACTGTAATTCAAAAACAGTAATAGTCGTAGGTCGTAGTTGTAAATTACAGTAGTGGTAATACGTAATAACAATTATAAATTTATATACTGTACTGTAATATAAAATTATATTATATTTATATAGTTAGTTTATTAATAATAAGCTTATAATTATAAGATTATTGATGGGCCTAAAATGTTAGCATTATAAACGGGTGCGATTATGATTAATATTTTAGTGTAAATTGCTTCAATGGCTGAAATTTTAAAAAATGCTTAAGAATTAGCACTATAGCCATAGTGCCCATACCCATAGCAAACGTTATAAAAAAAAATAATAAATAAAAAAGAAAGATGTACTCACCGGATGTCGATTCGGAAACATGTTGGCACGTTTAGCAAAGTACAAATCAATTTTCAAGCAGCAGACTGATAAAATGGAAAACACTAAGAATCCTTTAAAGAATAAAATGACACAAAGCTTGTACCACCACTAGATTTCCCATTGTTTTAGTGGAAAACAAAACTCAACTCACAAGCACGTAGTTATAAAATCCCGCCAAGAATGGTTTTTGTGAACACAAGACCGAACAGAAAAGGGGATGACTCACTTAGTGGATGTTACTCCAAAATCAGAGGGAATAATGTATATCCTGCATCAACGAAATTTATAGAGCACAATTTTATCACATCAGGACTGACAAAAACTACCCACAAACAACTACTTGAAAAAAGAACGAGTGTACACTAGCTCCATGGAAAAAAAGTAAAGAAAATATGATCCGTGAGAACAAGTTGCCCGAACCACACACTTGCGCGGAATACAACACGCCACACGGCGTATTAGCTCGCGGGAACAATGGAAAGGGCAAACAGCTCTGTCATCTAATCTCGACGCTGATTGGCTACATCCCTCTAAAGTCACTGAGAACTTTTCCAACGTGGGCTCATTAAATATGCGCAGCACTTAACCAATGGAAAAGTAGTTCTCAAAGTAAAAAGCGTGAAATTTCGCCCCTTGAGGTTGTAGGCACGTTACACACTGATTGGTCCCGCCCACTACATTAATTTTGTAAACACGGCATCGATCGCTTAAAAAGAGAGAAAGCAGAAATTACGTCGTACTTGCTGCGTAGAACAGTTGATACATTTCGTGATGCGTCTGCTCTCTCTGCACTCCACAGGTGCCATGAATTTAGAAAAATACTGTTTGAAATATAATTAATATTTTTACTTCTTTTAAAGTGATGATTTGTTTCTGATATTATTTTACAGTAGTATTAGTATTTTAAATTGTAGATATTTAATATACTTTGTCAAAGTCTTTGATTTTGAATCAAATTTTGATACTTAGAATTCGAAAAAAAATGTGTTTACTCATACTCATACTATATTACTGTTGTCGTTAAAATTACTTTTACTAAACTCTAAAACTTAATCCACAAAACCCCCGAAGTTTATTGTTAGTTCATTCATTAAAAATATTAAATGTTCATTACAGTATATAAATTAAGATAAGTCATAAGTGTAAGCTGGAACCACTGTCATTCATTGTCAAAGAAAGTAAAAATTGTAGCTCTTCACTGACTTCACAGTCACAAGTCAACCTTACTCCAATAAACACTTGAATTTTCAATCAAAATTTATTTCATGGCATTGGTCATTGGATAATGCTTGCATTGTGCTCAGTCTTATTTATTCTAAGAAAGTGTCATATTTATTTTAGAATTCTATAAGACATTCTGATTAAGTGATGGTCATTACAATATTAACATCCAGGAAAGTGCAATTGGCAATAGTAATATAATTATAATAATAGCATTAATACTTCTTATTAATATTAATCGGCAAATGGGGGATTTTTCCTATGCCTGTGGCCAATAACGTTCCTTGGCTTTAAAAAAAAAGAGTAATTCTGATTTAAAACACTTCTATATCCCTTTTTATATTGATTGACTTGTTGGTATCGATTTAATGTAGTTGCTGAGTGAAATGTGAAATACGAAGTTCATCTATGACTATCATCTATGTGATGTGCTGCCAGCATGATCTAAAAGTCTATTTATAATTATAAGCGGCGCCTAAGTCACTGAAGTCAAAACTAGTCAGAAACATTACAGCCGTAAAAATAATTTGATGAAACTAGATCTATAGCTTATTCTCATTATTATTTACATACGATTTAAATAGATAGATATAAGAACTAAACCCCTCCTCCCAGGGCCTTCCGTTAAAGATAAATATTATACAAAATAATGTTTGCATTTCTGTCTGTGAACTAATATTTGTCGAGCTGTCGCAAAAGATTGAATCAACAATGCCGTATCAAAGGCAGATCGGGTTTACTAATAATTCAGAGAAGGCGGTCAATAGGGAGAGCAAACATGGCGATTATCTTAGCCAACAGCACGCGCGATTGTCTAAACAGCCGCTCGCATTGATTGCAGTGAAGTGTGTGCCCCCTCCTTCTTTTTTCCCCCAACATCACACTGACAAAAGAAGCGCAGTAGTAGTACGCGTCTACAGGAGGGCGCTAACATTCACGCCTTTTAATATTATTAATAGTAATATGTTCAAATGCTATACTATAACTATAGTTTCTTAGTGTAACTTGTCATTTACAAATTTTTATTTTAAAACAATTGGATTTTATAACAATTGGATGCCTACAGTTTCATAATGTAAGCTATCTAAAATTACTGATGGAATTTTTCTTTTAATGGTCAACGTGGTGGGTGATATAATGCATTCGACAGAAATTTCAAAGATGTAAAATAACGTACTGGATTATTCTTGGACTTGTTAATCAGTGGCGTAGACAACGAAGGTCGGCACTCGGCCCGCCACCCCCACTCAGCCACTTTTATTTCTATTGTAATTGTATTAGTATTGGAGAGACAGTATTTTCGGACAAAGGTCTAGCTTTTTTTTTACATGAGACGGGTGGAAGTAGCAAATGTCTGAGATGACACTTGACAGTAATCATAATGATAATCCTATTAGCTGTTGATCCTAATATAGTAATAGTAATAATATACTATGACTAAAGCTTGCACTTCCTTTAATTTTTAAGTGGCTTCCTTTTAATTTACCCCACCCTCAAAACCAATAGTGTTCTGTTTTGTAAATCAAATATGTGATGTGTTTGGATCTAAACATGCTGACGCTACATTCAAGTCCGGCAGATGTTTACAAAGATGCGCTGTTGAACCTTCGGTTCCCCAAGGTCACTCAGTCTTTTAGCAGAGAAGGGGGTTTAATGAGCAATGCTTACTAAAATAAGGCAGACAGTCTCTAAACCTTTGGGGAATGTGTGTTTGTAACAATGTGAATTGTGAATATTCATTACATCTAACGATATTTAAACAGTTCATTTATGGTGGTTAAACACAGTCATTTCAAACAAGTAAGGACCTAGAATGATTCAACAAAAAGTTATTTATGAGCCGTCCATAAATGACGTCACGCGATTTTCGCCGACTTTTCACCCCTCCCCCTTGTCATATGTCGTCACAAAAATTTAGACCCCCCTCAAATATGACGTCACAAAGCTTTGCCCCACTCCCCTAAAGCCATATTTTCTATTTGAAAATTAGCATGTTTCAAATCGCGGGGGAAAGGGGGGGTGGGTGTCAGGTGGTGCGGGAAAACCTAACAAATGGGGTTTATTTGCATTTTTTCTCATGGGGATGCGGGGAATGCTTTTGAAATTGAGTGACTGTGTAGCTGAAAAGGGGATTTAAAAAATAAAGTAGAACATAATGTTTTTGATACATTTACAACAATATACTAGTGTGCAAAATTAAATGATAAATACTTGTCAGCAACTAGACCTTTGAAAATACCATGGACTACTATCAACTTCTATTCCTAACAATTATGAAGTATACGTAAAAATATGTACTGATAGCTGCCTTCCACATAATGGCTGTAATAGGACTCAGCTGCGCCAATTGGTGGCTTTTTAGGGGGGGGGCTGGGGTTAGAGGCATAACAAAGCAACCATTCTCTGGGGAAAATACAACATTACAATCCATCGAAATTTTTTATTCCCCCCCCCCAATTCAATACGTGAAGTGTAGCAGATTGTTTGGCTATGTCACACGACCCGTGACGCCATCAGTAAAGCATGTTTTCTAAAGGAGCCCCCCCCTTCCCTAGCGTATTTCATATTCAAAATATTTTTTTTCCTTTCATTTTTCTATTTCTTAAGACTTGACAAAACGTCGGAACTAAACCATAACATCTCCCACCACCCACCCCGTCTGTAGTAACCAATACATTTCTAGCCCCCCCCCCAACCCCACGATCCGCTAGCTCCCTACTTAACGCTCCGATTGTGTACTTATTATATGAATACCATGCCATAGTCTCCCAATTTTAGTCGCTACCACCCTCCCCATTTCCTTTCCCCCACTTGTGTTGACACTGTCCAATTTGAGAGACCTCGTTCAGCATTCTCACCTGCCCCGCTGTAGCCTAGTCTGGGAAAATCTTCTTCCACTCGCGGCTGTCGCACGCTTCACTAGACACGGGGGTGACCAAATGGGTTTCTTCAACGAAGATAAGGCTGCTTGGGGATTTTCTTTCTGAATTGAAACCAGTTGGTCCAGAGATTATTTAAGTGCTTAAATAAAATTATTGCTGGATGTAAAAGTGACAAGGTCCCCTGTTTGGTCTATAGGACAACTATGGAAGAATCGTTTGCTACTTTTACTATGCATGTGTGTATGAGTATGACACTTGTGTATACCTACGTTGTCTTGAGGTGTTTTTTAAAAAAATATTAATCTTCTTTTCGTGTTTTTTGTTGTTGTTTTTTTTACACAAAAGCGACTTTTAGCGTAACCTGAAGTTCGAAACTGCACGTACGGCCAAGATTTTAAATCAAATTGTGTAGCATTATATTTTAAAAACAATTATGGAAAAGAATGACATTAACTGGGGCACGGTGGTCGAGTGGCATGCGCACTCGGCTGGCGTACCGATGGTCACGGGTTCGACTCCCTATGAAAACAGGTTTGTCCAAAGGTATCCCTGGGTTAGGGTTTCCATATACGTGGAAACCAAAAGGAGGACATAATAAAACAAAAAACAAATCCGTAAAAACAATGTTTTTGACTATAAATCCCTTATATATGAGACATAACTAAAAGTATTGATTATGTTCAAACGCGACAAATATTTACAGACTGACTCTGTCTTAACTCCCCTTTGCTTTTAACCCGGGTGGGGGGGTGGGAGAGGGGAAATGTCTTGTCACCGATCGCTGGACCGAGCTCAGCGTGACACGCAAAATGTAAAGAAAAGCATGCCGGTTTACCTGGTTAAAACACGAGATTTGTTCACCTATGGCTGGGGTGAAGTCAAGTGACCCGTAAAATGTAAACGATAGCGACCGCTACATATAGTTTATATAGATAAACTAAAATTGCATTAATTTAATTACGGTACGTTCGATCGATCTGAAATTTTGATACGATGCATTGTTAGTTGACACGGGTCCGTGTGCCAAATTTCAGCTCGATGGCTTCACGGGAAGTGGGTCATTTTTTACTTTTGTTTTTCCGCGGGCCCAAGACAGACAGAGAGACAGAGACGGCGGTGAAGTTAATATAAGGGATTTAAAAAGGAGGACATTTTCAATACTTCATTTGAGTCCTCCCAAATTCAACTCAGTCAGTACAATTTTACAATTTTTTAACAGCTGCCAATTAAGTGTATCTTACTCTTGGTGAATTCTTGGTTTTCAAAATGACAAAAAACATCAATTAACAGCCTATTGTACAAATATTTCACACTCCAGGTTCAGCCCCGTCGTTCTACGCTCCACCCACAATGGTGTTTGGGGGGGGGGTTGGGGGAAATGGAGAGAGGTTGCGGGGTCGTGCCCTATGTTTTGGGACCCACACTGCATCGTGTAGGGGCTGGGGAAATGGGGAGGCACACTGCCACACGTAGACGGCAAAAATCACAAATTTGATGCCGGTGTTGCAAAATAAATCCTCCCCCATACAGAGTCTCCCCCCGGAGACTCTGTTTTAAAACAAATCCTCCGGGGGGAGAAAATGTTTTCCTCCCGATTAAAATAATTTCGCCCCATACCCTGTAAAATATTGTCTCCCCCAAAATAAATTCGCCCCCATCATACTTTCGATATAAAACAAAGAGATCATTAAAAATCAAAAGAATAAAGAATACTTACTTGTGTATTGCTGTAATATTCACACATGTTTAATGTAATACTATTTATGGTAGTGGCGTAGATATAGAGAGATAAGAGGGGGGTGCGGTCCATACCGTTTGACACCTCTCAGGGGCGTGACATAATATTCACACATGTTTACTGTAATACTATTTATTGTAGTGGCGTAGAAATAGAGAGATAAGAGGGGGGTGTGGACCATACCGTTTGACACCTCTCAGGGGCGTGACATAATATTCACACGTGTTTACTGTAATACTATTTATTGTAGTGGCGTAGAAATAGAGAGATAAGAGGGGGGTGTGGACCATACCGTTTGACACCTCTCAGGGGCGTGACATAATATCACATGTTTATGTAATACTATTTATTGTAGTGGCGTAGAAATAGAGAGATAAGAGGGGGGTGCGGACCATACCGTTTGACACCTCTCAGGGGCGTGACATAATATTCACACATGTTTACTGTAATACTATTTATGGTAGTGGCGTAGATATAGAGAGATAAGAGGGGGGAGCGGACGATACCATTTGACACTTCTCAGGGGCGTGATATAATTTGAAAAATTACTTAATTACTTGATTTTTTTCCCGCTGTACAAATTGACGCACAGGCAGTTTTGGGGTGTAAAAAGGCAGTTGTTTTGTTTCATAAAGCAAGGATTATGTCTTTATAGGCATGGGTTTGTGTTGTTACTATAAATAGTAAGTTTGTACAACGTCGGGTGTTCAGACGATGAGAAGGTTTCTTAATATCTAGAGTCGGGGGGAAAGGGTGGGAGTGACCCAATTAAGTAACCGCACGGAGGGAACAAAAATCGGGCTACGACACTGACCTGTTTAACTTATGACCTGATTATAAAGTCTTTTTTTTTAAAAAACTCTGTGGGCTATGCATTGTTATTGTGAGACGCAGAGGCGAGGCGTCAATGGAGGTGGGGGGGGGGTACTGGTGGTGCTGACTGCACTAGCTGACACTATCACAAGGGGTAAAACAAAATCTAAAATTAAGTTTGTTCCCGTTATTTGGCACTGGAAGACTCGGAAGGGGACTATGGGTTTAGTCGTGAGGGGGTGACATATTGAGCTTATATAGCCTACATATATATATATATATATATATATATATATATATATATATTATATATATATATATATATATGTATATGTGTGTGTGTGTATGTGTGTGTTAGATATTACAAATGCTTTGTACGGAATAAATGTGATTTCAGTTTCGGATACTTTAATTTAGTCAAAAGTTTGCGTACACACACAGACATAGATTTTTAAAATTACATTATTTTGTAAACATTCAGAAATACAGCGCAATTATTGAACCTTATTTTCATAACATCACCATTCACGAATAGATTATCTCATATCACGATTGTGAAATTATCTTTTACTGTACACGTGTATTGTTTTTCTTTATGAATTTGAATTTTTAAATGCCATAACATTTTTAAATACAACGAATATATTAAAATTTCAAAGCATTTTACACATGTTACAAACAAAATTTAGACGTTGGCTCCAATAATCATGACTAACATTAAATTTTCTGCCTATAATTTATACCGCCCCTTTCTAGAGTGGGTAAACTAATTATGACATTATGGACTGGACAGCCCAATCTAGAGTTGTGTCCATAAGAGAAAAAATAATTAAGAAAATTGTATCCATCCGTTAACATATTTTACAAAGTCTTTAAATGGTACTTTGATTTTCCTATTTATATTGCTAGATATTCTAAAATATTAGAAAACTTTAGGAGATAAAAAAAAAGAGTATTAACACAAGAGAATCACAACTACAGGTTATTATTTTCTTTTTAGTAGGTATAAAATACTTCGAGGATAACAATTAAGCTACAATTGCAAATCGCATAGTGAGAAAAGATTCTTTTTTAAAAAAATGATCAATACTTTCATTACAAAAACTAGTACATGTATTGCAAAATTTATCTTTCAAATATTAAAAAAAAATTAAACAAAATATTAAACATACATGCATACATACATAACATACATACATGCATACATGCATACATACATACATACATACATACATATATACATACATACATACATACATACATACATACATACATACATACATACATACATACATACATACATACATACATACATACGTACGTACATACATACAAACATACATACATACACACACATACATACATAGATCTAGGTTTTTTCTTCATTGTCTAGGTTTCTAAGTTTTATTCAAAAATAGCCATAATCTAGGTTTTTTAAAAGTAAACATACGATTTAAATCTAATAGTTGTAACAACGATACATAAATATTATATTGTAAAACTTAAGAAAAGCCGGACATTTTAAACGAGATCATTGAGCTAAAAAGAAGGACATGTCCTTCTTTTGCCGGACGTCTGGCAACCCTACCTTGGGTCCACCCAGCTCCGAATGGGTACCTGAGCCTACTTAGGGAAACAAAGGCGGCTGTGAACGTTGTGTCACTTGCCGGCATGGTCTGTGAAAGCAATAATCTTCTGTATACAAGTAGAAGGAGCTTCTGTATAGATAAGACAATAGTTAAAAACTGAAACCTAATTTAAAATACATAATATTTAATTTAAACTAACTGGAACCTTTTTTTTTCTTTCTAATTTTTAAAAGTTTTTTTTTATCACTTGTACTTGTAGTTGTAGTATTTCCTACGGGTACGAATTTATGCAGGTGTGCTCTTCTAAATCAACCCTGTTATCGCCTTGATTTAAGTAATTTAACCTATGCATACTTGGACGTACCATTATTGTCCAAGATCTTATTCACATATATTTATTATTATATTATTATTATTTGATAAGTGAAGATGTATCCTCATTAATTTTGTAGCACTTTCTTCAAGTCTTATAATAATACCAATATCTTATTCTTATAAACCAATTCAGTACACCGGCGTTTTCAAATTGGTATCCAACTTGCACTGGTCTGCAAGCCTTCATTATTCATGTTGTGCAGCCTGGAAATTTATTGTCAATGAAATGAAAATAGAAACAAGAATAACTAAATATTTTGCCGGTCAGAAGTAAAATTTCCCCTACGTGAGTCAAATTAAAATGTTTCGTAAACGCCACAGTATACGTTTTCCCAATCAATTTGTAAATCAGCTTCTTTTAACTCAGTGGACTCAGTGGTAAGTAAACTTTTCACCGCAAGGGCCCCGTCGTCATCGTCATCAGTGAGTTTTGAAACGCCAAACCTTAAAAAAAAATTAAAAAAATATACTAATTTTTTAAAAAATCATTTTAAGTTCGAGTACATAAAGTCCACAGTTTGCCCACCTCTTGTTCGAAACCGTGTTTAAAAATCCTCCCAATTCATTTGCCATGGATATATGGTCTGTCTTTTTAGCCAAATTTGTCAATTTCTTTCTCTCTTCTAGTCCAAAAATACCACTTTCTATTTTTTAGCAATATAAGCCAGTTAACATGGCACCTTCTTGGCTGCTCACAACCAAATATAAATTTCATGATATTCACCATCCCTTCGTTGCTCACAGCTAAATATAAATCATGGCTTTGACCCTCCCTACCCACCTACCCTACCTCTAAATTAAACTCTTTATAACAGCCGGATCTTTTTATCTGGCCTCCTGTGTTGAGCCGCAACCGGCCATATAGCAATAGAACCGATTAGAAGCAGAAGCAGAGAGGCAAGAAAGCTTTGGTAACGACTAAAGAAAATGCTAATGTAATCTGTCAATGTAGTCCCCAAAGGCAAACACACGTATTGTTGGGGCAGTGAGGATTGTTTGTGTGGGGTGTCTGAGGTTGGTGGGGGGCGTTCTACGGTCAGGGGACCACTTCTCAAACAAGTAGCTACAAAAGTTGAATACGGACGTAATTAAATCGACAGCCCCATACATAAAAGGGCTTATGCGAAAAGAGAGAAAGTTCTTGGGTAAACACTTGCTGTTCAGAGACTGTTTGGTATCAGTGACAAGAGCTGGTGATGGAAAATTAATTGATAACTGATGTTTTATGAAATGAAGATCTTCATTTTTTCCTCTATCCTTCGTTTGCTGTGAACTGAACGGATTCTGTGGGACAGACATTGAATTGTAATAAAAATAAGTACAAATAATAGGTAGTTCTAGTAACTAATCGCTGTTAGTTGTCGACGGTGTGGACTAGTAAGTAGTAAGTGATATATTTTGGTTGTTGATGGGGTTTAGTCGACTGTACGTGATGTTTACATGATTGTATTGGTGTTTGGATTGTCTGATGATGTTGTTTACCTGGTAATGCTTTATAGTTGAAAGTGTTAAAATACAAAATACACAAACAAATTGTGTAAGAAAAACAATAAATTTAGCTTTATTATTAAACTAACACGACAGTAAACTTTTCGGCTAATGGGGCTAATGCCTTCATCATTACAATAAACATTAAATATGTACTTACATAGGTAATAAAAATTATATTTAAATTCTTAGGATATACTATATAGTAAAATATTTATGTAAAATAACAAGAAAGTAAAAACAACAAACAATGACACAGGATATAGCCATTATAGGAAAACGGAGGAATTATTATATTATTATTATTTGGAGTTATGGCATTTGGACCAACCGCAGTATTTCGTGGAAGGGTCGGAAACAATTGATGACCCATTCCTTGCGGTACAAACCCAGTCTACGCCACTGTGTTTAGTACTTAAAGTGTTTTAATACCTTGATGACTGAGGAGATGAACTTGTTACTCTCGTGTTATAAATTATTGGCTTATGTTTGTTATTTGTCTATTGGGCGAACTTTTCCTTTTTTTCCCATAGAGTAGCCATGATGTTCTTATCAGACTACCACCATCTTCAAGATTCATTCAAGTGTAATGTATCCTACATGGTTGACTCAGGTGTAATGTATCCTAGATGGTTGACTCAAGTGTAATGTATCCTACATGGTTGACTCAAGTGTAATGTATCCTACATGGTTGACTCAAGTGTAATGTATCCTACATGGTTGACTCAAGTGTATTGTATCCTAGATGGATGACTCAAATGTAATGTATCCTACATGGTTGACTCAAGTGTAATGTATCCTAGATGGTTGACTCAAGTGTAATGTATCCTACCATGGTTGACTCAAGTGTAATGTATCCTACATGGTTGACTCAAGTGTAATGTATCCTACTATGGTTGACTCAAGTGTAATGTATCCTACCACGGTTGACTCAGGTGTAATGTATCCTACCACGGTTGACTAAAGTGTAATGTATCCTACATGGTTGACTCAAGTGTAATGTATCCTACATGGTTGACTCAAGTGTAATGTATCCTACATGGTTGAATCAAGTGTAATGTATCCTACATGATTGACTCAAGTGTAATGTATCCTACATGGTTGACTCAAGTGTAATGTATCCTACATGGTTGACTCAAGTGTAATGTATCCTACATGGTTGACTCAAGTGTAATGTATCCTAGATGGTTGACTCAAGTGTAATGTATCCTACATGGTTGACTCAAGTGTAATGTATCCTACATGGTTGACTCAAGTGTAATGTATCCTAGATGGTTGACTCAAGTGTAATGTATCCTACATGGTTGACTCAAGTGTAATGTATCCTACCATGGTTGACTCAAGTGTAATGTATCCTACATGGTTGACTCAAGTGTAATGTATCCTACATGGTTGACTCAAGTGTAATGTATCCTACATGGTTGACTCAAGTGTAATGTATCCTAGATGGTTGACTCAAGTGTAATGTATCCTACATGGTTGTCTCAAGTGTAATGTATCCTACATGGTTGACTCAAGTGTAATGCATCCTACATGGTTGACTCAAGTGTAATGTATCCTACATGGTTGACTCAAGTGTAATGTATCCTACATGGTTGACTCAAGTGTAATGTAACCTACATGGTTGACTCAAGTGTAATGTAACCTACATGGTTGACTCAAGTGTAATGTAACCTACATGGTTGACTCAAGTGTAATGTATCCTACATGGTTGACTCAAGTGTAATGTATCCTACATGGTTTACTCATGTGTAATGTATCCTACATGGTTTACTCAAGTGTAATGTATCCTACATGGTTGACTCAAGTGTAATGTATCCTACATGGTTGACTCAAGTGTAATGTATCCTAGATGGTTGACTCAAGTGTAATGTATCCTAGATGGTTGACTCAAGTGTAATGTATCCTACATGGTTGACTCAAGTGTAATGTATCCTACATGGTTGACTCAAGTGTAATGTATCCTACATGGTTGACTCAAGTTAATGTATCCTACATGGTTGACTCAAGTGTAACGTATCCTACATGGTTGACTCAAGTGTAATGTATCCTACATGGTTGAATCAAGTGTAATGTATCCTACATGGTTGACTCAAGTGTAATGTATCCTACATGGTTGACTCAAGTGTAATGTAACCTACATGGTTGACTCAAGTGTAATGTATCCTACATGGTTGACTCAAGTGTAATGTATCCTACATGGTTGACTCAAGTGTAATGTATCCTACATGGTTGACTCAAGTGTAATGTATCCTACATGGTTGACTCAACTGTAATGTATCCTACATGGTTGACTCAAATGTAATGTATCCTACATGGTTGACTCAAGTGTAATGTATCCTACATGGTTGACTCAAGTGTAATGTAACCTACATGGTTGACTCAAGTGTAATGTAACCTACATGGTTGACTCAAGTGTAATGTATCCTACTTGGTTGACTCAAGTGTAATGTATCCTACATGGTTGACTCAAGTGTATTGTATCCTACATGGTTGACTCAAGTGTAATGTATCCTACATGGTTGACTCAAGTGTAATGTATCCTACATGGTTGACTCAAGTGTAATGTATCCTACATGGTTGACTCAAGTGTAATGTATCCTACTTGGTTGACTCAAGTGTAATGTATCCTACTTGGTTGACTCAAGTTTAATGTATCCTACATGGTTGACTCAAGTGAACTGTATCCTACATGGTTGACTCAAGTGTAATGTATCCTACCATGGTTGACTCAAGTGTAATGTATCCTACATGGTTGACTCAAGTGTAATGTATCCAATATGGTTGACTCAAGTGGAATGTATACTACATGGTTGACTCAAGTGTAATGTATCCTACATGGTTGACTCAAGTGTAATGTATCCTACATGGTTGACTCAAGTGTAATGTATCCTACATGGTTGACTCAAGTGTAATGTATCCTACATGGTTGACTTAAGTGTAATGTATCCTACATGGTTGACTCAAGTGTAATGTATCCTACATGGTTGACTCAGGTGTAATGTATCCTACATGGTTGACTCAAGTGTAATGTATCCTACTTGGTTGACCAAAGTGTAATGTATCCTACATGGTTGACTCAAGTGTAATGTATCCTACATGGTTGACTCAAGTGTAATGTATCCTACATGGTTGACTCAAGTGTAATGTATCCTACATGGTCGACTCAAGTGTAATGTATCCTAAATGGTTGACTCAAGTGTAATGTATCCTACATGGTTGACTCAAGTGTAATGTATCCTACATGGTTGACTCAAGTGTAATGTATCCTACATGGTTGACTCAAGTGTAATGTATCCTACATGGTTGACTCAAGTGTAATGTATCCTACATGGTTAACTCAAGTGTAATGTATCCTACATGGTTGACTCAAGTGTAATTTATCCTACATGGTTGACTCAAGTGTAATGTATCCTACATGGTTGACTCAAGTGTAATGTATCCTACATGGTTAACTCAAGTGTAATGTATCCTACATGGTTGACTCAAGTGTAATTTATCCTACATGGTTGACTCAAGTGTAATGTATCCTACATGGTTGACTCAAGTGTAATGTATCCTACCATGGTTGACTCAAGTGTAATGTATCCTACTTGGTGGACTCAAGTGTAATGTAACCTACATGGTTGACTCAAGTGTAATGTATCCTACATGGTTGACTCAAGTGTAATGTATCCTACATGGTTGACTCAAGTGTAATGTAACCTACATGGTTGACTCAAGTGTAATGTATCCTACATGGTTGACTCAAGTGTAATGTATCCTACATGGTTGACTCAAGTGTAATGTATCCTACATGGTTGACTCAAGTGTAATGTATCCTACATGGTTGACTCAAGTGTAATGTATCCTACATGGTTAACTCAAGTGTAATGTATCCTACATGGTTGACTCAAGTGTAATTTATCCTACATGGTTGACTCAAGTGTAATGTATCCTACATGGTTGACTCAAGTGTAATGTATCCTACCATGGTTGACTCAAGTGTAATGTATCCTACTTGGTGGACTCAAGTGTAATGTAACCTACATGGTTGACTCAAGTGTAATGTATCCTACATGGTTGACTCAAGTGTAATGTATCCTACATGGTTGACTCAAGTGTAATGTAACCTACATGGTTGACTCAAGTGTAATGTATCCTACATGGTTGACTCAAGTGTAATGTATCCTACCATGGTTGACTCAAGTGTAATGTATCCTATTTGGTGGACTCAAGTGTAATGTAACCTACATGGTTGACTCAAGTGTAATGTATCCTACATGGTTGACTCAAGTGTAATGTATACTACATGGTTGACTCAAGTGTAATGTAACCTACATGGTTGACTCAAGTGTAATGTATCCTACATGGTTGACTTATGTTCTTTGGGATGGGGGATTTAATCATAAAAGTTCATCTTTAACCATTTTGTATCAACATAGTAACAAACCAACATAACGTATGGAGTATCAAACAGCAATCTTTGTCCTTTTTTAGCTGTCACTTCCAACACACAGACAGCTATATACTTCATAATTATTCGGATAAACATATTAAAATATCCATTGCCCTGCAAACCAAAATTCTACAAGTTATCAAGTAACTTAGGGCATGTTATCGAAGTTATCAAGTAACTCAGAGCATGGTATCGAAGTTATCAAGTAACTCAGAGCATGGTATCGAAGTTATTCGAATAGTCTGCAGATATATTAAACAAATCAGTCATTTGAAAACAAAAATGTTAAATCAATTTATGGATCCTCGTAAAGGCAAAGTACCACATAGACTATAGACTATTCATTGATGAACAAATAATAAATCACACAAGCATGACAGATTTTTTTCTTTAGTCAACCCGCAGAAACGGCTATGATTATGAATATAGGATTAATGTGAGGCTCTTGATTTTTGAAAATCAGAGGCAACTAACTGCTAACAATTGAAAGGCTCTGATTAGAGTAGGCCACTCCAAGAAATGAAAGTCAACGGAGCAGAAGTAAGGCTGATATGATGTATCTCATGACACTGTCAGAGCTCTCCTAGCCTATCGTGGAGGCCATTGTTCCGATTGGCCGCCCCTCTAAAGCAAAGATGGGTGAAAAGATAATCACAGACGCTGCAGTCGTGGCCATATTGGAACATGACTCATCGATCCTTTGTGGATTAGGGGGTGGGTAAGGGTGGCTGTGTGTGTGTGTGTGAGGGGTGATGCGGTCAAAGACGAATGGGGGGTGTTTTTTAAAAAAATGTTTAGTGGTGTGTGTCGGTGGGGGTGTGTGTGGCTGGGGTTAACACGGGGACCGAATTCGGCGTAGAGGCGGGGGAAAAAAAAGGGGGGTGGGAGGATTTTAGTATGGTTGTCGGAGTGTGAAAGCCAGTGGACGTGATTATAGGAAAGATGAGCTTCGCCTTCAGTTGTACACCTGAGCTGCGACCAGAGAGCTGAGTAAACATGATAAAGAGCTGAGACTAGACTTGAGGTAATCATATCGTCAAGAGGGGCACACTGCATACCTGTTGTTGAAATAAGTGACATTGTGACATCTCCAGTTTATGGTTAACCCTCGTTTGAAAAATCTTCAAGGCGGAATGTCTCCATTGCCCTGTGTACAATTATGGGATTAGTTTTTGCGATCATTGAATGACTTATTGCTTGGTGAATGACTTATTGCTTGGTGAATGACTTATTGCTTGATGAATGACTTATTGCTTGATGAATGAATTATTGCTTGATGAATGACTTATTGCTTGATGAATGACTTATTGCTTGATGAATGACTTATTGCTTGATGAATGACTTATTGCTTGGTGAATGACTTATTGCTTGATGAATGACTTATTGCTTGGTGAATGACTTATTGCTTGATGAATGACTTATTGCTTGATGAATGACTTATTGCTTGATGAATGACTTATTGCTTGGTGAATGACTTATTGCTTGGTGAATGACTTATTGCTTGATGAATGACTTGTTGCTTGATGAATGACTTATTGCTTGGTGAATGACTTATTGCTTGGTGAATGACTTATTGCTTGATGAATGACTTATTGCTTGATGAATGACTTATTGCTTGATGAATGACTTATTGCTTGATGAATGACTTATTGCTTGATGAATGACTTATTGCTTGGTGAATGACTTATTGCTTGGTGAATGACTTATTGCTTGATGAATGACTTATTGCTTGGTGAATGACTTATTGCTTGGTGAATGAGTTATTCCTTGGTGAATGACTTATTGCTTGGTGAATGACTTATTGCTTGGTGAATGACTTACTGCTTGATGAATGACTTATTGCTTGATGAATGACTTATTGCTTGATGAATGACTTATTGCTTGGTGAATGACTTGTTGCTTGGTGAATGACTTATTCCTTGGTGAATGACTTATTGCTTGATGAATGACTTATTGCTTGGTGAATGACTTATTGCTTGGTGAATGACTTATTGCTTGGTGAATGACTTATTGCTTGGTGAATGACTTATTGCTTGGTGAATGACTTATTGCTTGATGAATGACTTATTGCTTGATGAATGATTTATTGCTTGATGAATGACGTATTGCTTGGTGAATGACTTATTGCTTGGTGAATGACTTATTGCTTAATGAATGACTTATTGCTTGGTGAATGACTTATTGCTTGGTGAATGAGTTATTCCTTGGTGAATGACTTATTGCTTGGTGAATGACTTATTGCTTGGTGAATGACTTACTGCTTGATGAATGACTTATTGCTTGATGAATGACTTATTGCTTGATGAATGACTTATTGCTTGGTGAATGACTTATTGCTTGGTGAATGACTTATTCCTTGGTGAATGACTTATTGCTTGATGAATGACTTATGGCTTGATGAATGACTTATTGCTTGGTGAATGACTTATTGCTTGGTGAATGACTTATTGCTTGGTGAATGACTTATTGCTTGGTGAATGACTTATTGCTTGGTGAATGACTTATTGCTTGATGAATGACTTATTGCTTGATGAATGATTTATTGCTTGATGAATGACTTATTGCTTGATGAATGACTTATTGCTTGATGAATGACTTATTGCTTGGTGAATGACTTATTGCTTGATGAATGACTTATTGCTTGATGAATGACTTATTGCTTGATGAATGACTTATTGCTTGATGAATGACTTATTTCTTGGTGAATGACTTATTCCTTGGTGAATGACTTATTGCTTGGTGAATGGATATACTAGAGGTTAGCAAGCTGCGTTTGGTGCTCAAAATGGCGGCCTCACTGTTTCAATTTATGATGTATAAGGACATTTGTTTATATATCAAACAACGAACACTTTCTTATATTGTTTCCACCTTAATACTTAATGCCAATGTCCGTCTCCAATTTTTGCAATATAATTGCACAATATTTAAAACTAATGTGAATTTTATAAAGCCCCTAAATGAGCTATCAATATCAAACTTTATTTGGTGGTACCCAATGAGCCAATGAAGGCTTTCACTAGGTAACGACTAAACACACATGTGCACACAAACATGTATAATTTAAAACAAGAAGTGAACCGTCCCTCAAATTCCTATTCCCTTACCCCAACGACTTCACCAGGCTTTGAGTTGACCGTCTATAGCTGTATGGGTTATTTAACACAAAGGAAGGGATACGGATAAGACCTCTACACAGACTTGCAATGGACCACCAACACAACCTACCATAGCATGACAGTTATCTTACTGATCAGTAGTACAACTGATGTAGAGCAGAATATCCATGTCGTGACACTTGAGTCACTAGGAAATAATATCAATCACTTTGTTTCATACATTTAATTCGAAATTGCCTGAATTTTATCTTCGGAGACATGGTCATTGTATTGACATCAAATCAAAGTATACACATAATTTATTAACCTTACATTTTAAGTAATATCGTGATGTGACGTCACTATACCAAGGTAAACAAATAAAAGAATATATTTTAGAAATTTGCTTGAAGGAAAATCTTATTATAGATAAGTATATCAATCAATTACAGACTTATTGTATATGAGCATCAGTAATGTCAGCTTAAAGAGGGGTATAGGCTGAGCAGTTAGAGGTGTGCTTAAGAAAGGTAAATTGTAGGGCTAGTACCTGTTACATTTTTTGTTCGATTAATCGAGAAAGATATTAATAGATTAATTTCGATTAATTATATTATCTTATCTTATCTGTTTACAGACGCTCCTTCTATACAGAAGATTATTGCGTCCTACGCTTATCTATGGTTTGTGTTTAGTCCTGCATTTTTATTAGAGATTTAAATGTTGATAAAGTGTTGGTTTTCCTGGATTCTTCAGGCAACCCATTCCACGCCCGAATTCCGGACGGGAAGAAGGAAAACTTGTATGTGTTTGTTCTTGCATACGGAATAAGAAAGGTGTTTTTATCCTTATGTCTATCTGAGGGTTGTATTAAGTTATCTTTGTGTTGTATTTCTAAATTAGAATTAATTGCTTTATGTATGATTACTACTTTGCTCTTGGTTCTTCTATCCTCTAGTGTTTCAAGGTTTAATGATTTAACTAATGGTGTTACTCTTGTCAGTTTCGAATATTCTCCAGTAATGAATCTGGCAGCTCTTTTTTGAATTTGTTCTAGTTTATCAATGTTTTCTTTGGTGGATGGGTCCCATACAGAAGATGCATATTCTAGTGCAGGTCTCACCAAAGTGAGGTAGCATTTTAGTTTTATATCTCTATTACATTTGTTAAAGTTCCTTTTTATAAAGCCTAAGGTTTTGTTTGATTTTTTAATAACTTCATTGACATGGGGATTCCATGATAGTTTCTCATTTATTAAGACTCCTAAGTATTTTGCATTTTTAGTTTGGGTCAGTTCTTTTCCATGAATGTAATATTTTGAATTTATTTGTTTCTTTTTCTTTGTTACTCTTAACAGTTGACACTTTTCTGGATGGAAAGACATACTCCAGTTAGTTTCCCATTTTATCAATTCATCCAAGTCTTTTTGTAAAATTTTGCTATCTTGTTCTGATTTAATTGTTCTATAGATTATACAATCATCAGCAAATAGCCTAACTTTTGTACCTGTTGAGATGTTGTTGGGTAAATCATTATATAAATTAAAAAGAGTAAGGGACCTAGCACAGTTCCTTGTGGAACTCCTGAGTTAACCTTTATTGGTGCAGATTTAGATCCATTAATTATTACAGTTTGCTCCCTGCCCAAAAGGAAGTCTTGGATCCAGTGATGTAAGGAACCTGAGATTCCAAAGTAGTTAAGTTTTTTAAGTAAACTAAGGTGGTGAACTTTGTCAAATGCTTTTGAGAAGTCTAGTAATATTGTATCTATATATATATATGCGCTATACAAATATAATTAATGGAAATTATATATATATAACACATATGACTCCTACAGTCAATCATATTGAACACGTTTACGCGGTCGTTCAAAACGAGTTATTTTTGGTGCAGTATTTCTTCCAAGACTTTATTTTGAGTTATGCGCGTTGGGATTTATAGTCAAAAGCTCTGTTTTTACGAGTTATTTATTTTAACTATAACAATAATGAATAGTATTTTTGACGTGATGCACATGTATGCTGGTCGAGACGGCTGTTGGAGGGGAGTTACAACACGCCACCGAACTGTGGCGGAACGTCCTTGGACGGGCTTTATTGCTCGTGTATATATATATATATATATTTATATATATACACCGTTAAGTCGCGAAATCGGTTAAGTCTCGGTCATTCCATGGATTCCAAATTTTGTGACTAACAGTTAGTAACACAGCAAATTCGTTCTGCTATGCAACAAATAAGGAAGAAAAACTTTTTTGTTTACGTATGCGTAAATAATAATAATATGAGGGAAAACTATGTAAGTAAAAAATATGTAAATTATTAATAAATTGGGAAAAGAAATATTATAATTATTTTCTTAAATTTTAATAGAATTTTAAGTGATCAAAATTTTTAACGATAAATCGATCAATTAATCGTTAATTTCCGTAGCTCTAGTATATTGACATCAGTAATGTCGGCTTAAGAGGGGTATAGGTTATAGGTGTGTTTAAGAATGGTATGTTGACAGCAGTAATGCTTGACTGAGAGGGATATAAGGGGAATCAGTTATTGGAAGTCTGCTTAAGAATGGTATGTTGACAGCAGTAATGCTTGACTGAGAGGGATATAAGAGGAATCAGTTATTGGAAGTCTGCTTAAGAGAAGTATATTGACTTGAGCAATGGCTATCTTATCTTATTTAGAACATAAAATAAACGTGTTCCAGCTTATGAGTTGTCCTAGAATCAGTTATATTCTGCTTTCTGTCCACCTCTCTAAGCTGTGTTTAGCTGTATGTGGTACAGCCTCCTGTCTGAGCCGTGTTTAGCTGTATTTGGTACAGCGTCTTGTCTGAGCTGTGTTTAGCTGTACTTGGGTACAGCACCCTCTCAGGATGTTATACATCAAATCCTTTTCTTTAGTCTCGATGAGGATATGCTGTATATCACCTTATAGGAGCTGAACATGAAAGATTCTCACGAAGTGTACTACTACTGTACATCACTGAGTGTACTACTACTGTACATGAAAGATTCTCACTGAGTGTATTACTACTGCACATCACCAAGTGTACTACTGTACATCACTAACTCTGTATGATCTGCTTCATTCCTCTCACTCCCAGTTACGGTCTGGGGGGGGGGAGGAGGGGGATTTTATAATAATATGAAGAGTAGCAAATGGTTCTTTTTTTACAAGGAAATATCAGAGAAGTAGTTGGAACAATATTGGGACAACAGGTAGGACAGAGCTGTGACAGAGGGAGCAGTTCACTTCGAGAAGCTCCTGTAGTCTAGTGTACATCAATCAACTTCGACCATTTTGTAAGGTAACAGTAACAGTAGCAGTAACAGTAAAGAAACACAATAATACTTGTCAAATAAATGGTTTTATTTTTATTATTTTAATTTGAGCACACTTAAGAAAAAGTAACCAATGAATTCAATGATGTTAGATGAGTTCACTTGCTGCTGTTAGTCACTTGCTGCTGTTAGTCACTTGCTGCTGTTAGTCCTGGTGGTAGTGGCAACAATAATAATTGTTCTTTAATTCTGACACTTCAATAAATCATAGACATTGGTTATTTTCAAATATGTGTATCCTTAATTAAATTATATAACACACCAAAAACATGTTTGGAGAAGTTAGAATGGACCAGTCTTTTTCTGGATGTTTTTTTTTCATGTTGCCATGGGAGCTGAGGCTTAGAAAACTTCTAAATTTGTAGTTTGACCAGTTACCTATGTTTATTTAATTGTTACTGAATCTCAATGTTAATGTTTTGAAGCAAATGTTTTTGTTTTCAAATTTACTGGTAAAAAAAAAGAAGACAGTATTGAACAATAAAATTTGGTAGAAATTAGCTTCATAACTTATACTTTAATCAAACAGCCAGTATGGAATGCCTTGAATTTAACTTATGATTTTTGATGGATTGATTATTATATAATCCCATACTTACTCTACTTAATGAACTTAATCCTTAATTTTGTGCAGTGCCTGCCAAGAAATGGTCTCAACTAAAGCTACTTGATTAACACACTGCATTTAAACACAAACGCTGGCCAACCATATTATATTTGCTCAATGTATAGTTTTTTCATTTCAAATATGGTCACAAATAAGTTTTTGTGAGGATTTAGAAAATCTAAATTTTATATCTATTAATGTTTGCTAAATGATAGGAAAAGTCTTCTGACTAACAAACATAAAATAAAATACCTGCACCAAAAAGTTTGTCGAATAATATGCATTTGATAATCTTAGCTAGAAGAAACAAGTTCCGTCAGTGTCTGACGTGTATTCAAGACAAACTACTTCTTTCTCAGCTCATTGCATCTATCACCTCACACAATGAGGTTACTGAAACAGATCTAACACTAGAGTTTATGATTTAAAAACAAACAAACAAACAGATGATTAAAACTCAAACAGCCTGAGAAAAAAATTAATATGCTATGAAGAACAACGGCCGCTGGCTGCCGGTGCTGGGTTCAACCAGATACAGCACCTGGATTAAAGTGACTCAAAACAAAATAAAGACAAATAGTCGCATTCATATCAGTTGAAACAGATAACAGGTAGGTTCACATCAGTTGGAATAGAGAACATATGCCAATTAAATTATATTTCTATTAAATTTAAAATAATCATCAACTATGGCAGCAGTTAATAAGTCACTGTTGATTTAGAATTTCAAGGTTGGCCATGTAATCACTCAAACTCAAACATTTATTACAACTTGAAATTTTTAAGATCAATTTCACAAGTGTTTGTTAACTTTTAAAAATTCGAATGCATTTAAATTTGTGGATAAGCAATAGCACATCTTAATAGTTTTAGGTATATTAAGTCTTATCTTTCTCATAATGGTTTGACAAGAACTCAAGGATGCTAAAATTCAAATGTTGAAGCAAAGACGAGTGCTAGAGAAGACATGATGAACTTATCTATTGAAATCAAGTAGTTTTTTATATCTATAAAAAGGTGAATCTGTTGGTCATCAAAACATGAGACAGAAACTTTTTGTTGGTTTATTAATTGTTGATAGAATTAGAATTTTGTCTTGAGTTCCTGAGTAGCAGATTGTTTGATTTTGAATGTAACCAGTGAGTTCAATGTAAACCAAGACTTCAGTTAATCTATGTTCTAATGATGGAGTGAAAGCTTTTCTAGATGGACACTCAGGAATAAATCACATGATTTTCAAAGCTCTGATTTGGTGTTCTACATGATGATTAACACAGACAGCTTCCTTGTGCACAGCTGTTCCCATGAGGTACCAATGGACAGCTATGTACAGCAGTACAGAAGAAATGAGCATGGTTATCATATTAAGAAATTCCCATTGCCAGATCAGTCTATCTATACAAACTACAACCTTTATTACAAGTTCATTCCAGCACACTAAGTGTTGTTAAATCCCAGCTAACGAACTGATAGCTAGCACACATTAATGTCAGTAGATCAGAAAATTCAAGTATTTTCTAGGATAACTTTCCTTTCAGAACCAGATGCAGGCTCTTAGAAATATTGCCACACAACTGGTGCTAGTCCTTGTGTTCCAATATTGTCACTCCATTATCAGGGTCGCCCAGATCTAAAGACACGGTTCTTGTCTAGAATGGGCCTTGTCTAGAAGAAGGTCCTGAGATATAATCTTGACGTTTTGTTTTCATGATCATCCTTTGCTTTGCTGCTGTAAAATGGACTTCCACTTGCGATTGAAATCTACTACAGTTTCAATAGTCACACCTGGTATTATTTTAGAGGGAAAAAAATGTACCTTCAATAATACTGGAAATTCCTAAATGTAAAATCAATTTTGACATAAATGGTAAAGATGAAATAATGGGCGTGAAAAAAATGATATTTTAGAATCTATTTGCTAATATCTATTTTTTAAGCAAGACAAGCAAATAAATAACAATTTTCCAGCAATATACAATAAAAAAAAAGTCAAAGTACAAAGAGAATTGTTTGAACCTTCTTGCTCCGATAAAGTCTTGACTTGCTCAATAGTTTGGGGCAAAGGGACAGACAACAGCTTTTGATGACCTGTGACCACAGCAACCACATTGTGTCCAGTGAAAGTTCCAGTCTGCTGGGCAAGATATCTGGCACAACCAAGGAGCTCCAGATAGTACCTTGAAATTTTAGAATTCAAACATAACACTGAAGAGATAAAAGCTAACTGTTCTGACCGTTAATCTAAAATTTTAGTGCCTCAATTTCAAGCATCAAAACCAATGCAGTTGATACCTGCATTATACAGTACACATGATACCAATAATATCTTATATTGACACCAATAATATCTTATAATGATACCAATAATATCTTATAATGATACCAATAATATCTTATATTGATACCAATAATATCTTATATTGACAACAATAACATATTACACTTCTCGTGTTCCCAAAGTTCATCCAGTTCAAAGTAAGTGAAGATTTTAACAACTGAAAACTTGGTACTTTGGGAAGTTTGGGTAATAAATAATCTCTACTGTTACAAGTTACAATCCCTTTGGTACAATCCCTTTGGTACAATCCCTTTGGTACAATCCCTTTGGTACAATCCCAACTCTGCTTACCAAGTGTCTCTGTTTTTTTTCTTGAATCCCCCATGCTGCTGTGTAGCCATGGTTTCCTTGGCTTTCTGAGCTCGAATGTATCTGTTGATGGTCAAATAACAAGTCATTACACACATGTATCTAATGATGGTCAAATAACAAGTCATTACACAAATGTATCTGATGATGGTCAAATAACAAGTCATTACACAAATGTATCTGTTGATTGTCAAATAACAAGTCATTACACAAATGTATCTGTTGATTGTCAAATAACAAGTCATTACACACAGTATCTAATGATGGTCAAAATAACAAGTCATTACACAAATGTATCTGATGATGGTAAAAAAACAAGTCATTACACAAATGTATCTAATGATTGTCAAATAACAAGTCATTACACAAATGTATCTGTTGATTGTCAAATAACAAGTCATTACACAAATGTATCTAATGATGGTCAAATAACAAGTCATTACACAAATGTATCTGATGATGGTAAAATAACAAGTCATTACACAAATGTATCTGATGATGGTCAAATAACAAGTCATTACACACATGTATCTGTTGATGGTCAAATAACAAGTCATTACACAAAATGTATCTGTTGATGGTCAAATAACAAGTCATTACACAAAATGTATCTGTTGATGGTCAAATAACAAGTCATTACACACATGTATCTGAAGATGGTCAAATAACAAGTCATTGCACACAAATTTTTAAATCCCTTATATTAACTTCGAAATCTTGTCGTGATCTCTGTCGTGATCTCTTCGTACGTCGGGCGGAAAAAACAAAAGTAAAAAATGACCCACTTCCCGTGATGCCATCGAGCTGAAATTTGGCACATAGACTTGTGTCACCTAACAATGCATCGTATCAAAATTTGAGATCGATCGAACGTACCGTAATTAAATTAATGCATTTTTAGTTTATCTATATAAAACTATATGTAGCAGTCGCTATTGTTTACATTTTACGGGTCACTTGACTTCACGCCAGCCAGCGGTGAACACATCTCATGTTTTAACCTGGTGGAATTGACTCAGTTTCAGGCTGTAAATGTTTGTCGCGTTGGAACATAATCAATACTGTAAGTTCCGTCTCACATATAAGAGATTTATAGTAAAAAACTTTGTTTTTACGGGGTTGTTTTTATTTACTTTTGTTTTTCAGCAGACGGGCGGGACCACGACAAGACGGTGAAGTTAAAAGGGATTTAAAAAATAGTCATACACAAGTAGCCTAACAAGCAGTTACATAAAATATGAACCGTACTTTGTATCTATGGGTTGTTTATAGGCAATGTCTTGAATTTGGATACAAGTAACTGAAATACTTAATAAAAAATCCTAGTACTACTGTTATTGACCAAGCAACTGTACTACTGTTATTGACCAAGCACCTGTACTACTGTTATTGACCAAGCACCTGTACTACTGTTATTGACCAAGCACCTGTACTACTGTTATTGACCAAGCACCTGTACTACTGTTATTGACCAATCACCTATACTACTGTTATACCTGTTTCCTTTCTTGAGCTGAGCTTCCAGCCACCTGATAACGTCTCTGGCCTTGACACTATCTTTCTTCTGAATGTCAAGGTTGTCAACAACTGAAAAATGTAGTTAAATAAAAAGTACATATTTTTTTAAGGCAAATATCATTAACTTGACTAGGTGGATTTGAATGCAGTTTTATATTTAAAAAAATTGTGATTTTCTTTTTTAAAATGTTGGCCACTGGCATAGGAATAGAGGAAAACTATTAGTTTGGAATCCATTGGGAACACTACCCAAAATCGGGAATAGAAACCCATTAATAAATCAAATTTTTTTTTGTGGAAATGTAATACATGTACCAACAAAAGTAAATGATAAAATTGATAAAAAAATGATTTTAGGAGATTATAATTTAAATTAAACCATGTATCTACTTATGTGCTTCTGACTTAATGGCTATAACTTTTCCAATTGCATGCCAGTGTCATACATTTGTATAATTTGTATTCCTGTCACATGACTTACTATTCAATGAATAGAAAACTCTCTTTAATCCAAAGATTATGACAGGTTAAGGACAGCCTAGCTAGCACAGGTTGATGAATGAGTAATACAATCTAAGAACAAGACTTTCAAGCAGGGTTGCCAGATTATAATTTGGGTAAAAAGCCAAAATGTCGGCCCCCCCCAAAAAAAGACAAACGTTTGTATGCAAAATGTCCACAAAAATGACGTCACACATCTTGACAGATTTGTCAAGATGTATGACGAGGGGGGAGGGGGCTTTAAAGAACTGTAACGTCACATCAAAACGTGCAAATATAAATAAAAGCTCAACTTTAATATTTTATTGATTACAATTTATCTGACGTTTTAAATGTCTTCACACATGTTACCACTTTTATGGGTGGGGGGGTGCTTTGTGATGTCATATTGGAGGGGGGTCTAGCTCTTTAATACGTGTGACGAGGGGTGAAAATACAGTGAAAAATCTGCCAAAATCGCATGATGACATTTATGGATGGCCCATAACGGCATTAAAATTAGTTAACTATTGAAAATGAAGGTTGAACCAGGAGAAAGGGGTTGATAAATGTGTAAATACCAATGTTCTATGTATGATTGTACTCACAAAATAAATTAACTATGATACTAACATAGAAATTTGAAAGAGAAGCTGCAGGTCATCCTTTTTCTTTAGACTGCTATTTGCAGTATTATAAACTTTATCAGAAGTCAAGTCATCAAGCATTCTAGTGACATGACGAAGTCCTTATAGTATTTATTAGTGAGTAAAAGCTCAGCCCTATCTCTAACAATAGACTTACGGCAATTTTGTTGTTGTTTTTATGTTTGTGATAAAGATAGTTTTTGTATATATATTATATATTTTTAATTTTTTTAAAAGAAAAAAACAATATAAAAGCCAAAAAGCGACACAAAAAATATTTGAAGCCAAACCATCTAAAAAAAGCCAAATTTTGAGTATTTGGCCTTAACTCTTTACATTCCTTGATTTTCTCCCTTTTTTGTAAATTTTTAATGACCCTACAGAAAGCTCAATAACATTAAAACTTGAGGTCCAAAGTTAATCATGAAATACATTTATTTGTAGAAAAATTAATGAGGTATTTGAAAATTAATGATTTGTCAACATTTATTTAAGTACAGTCGAAACCGGTTAAGTCGACAGCGTTGGGGTATGAAAAATGGCGTCGACATAACCGATGATCGAGTTAAAACGAAAACCAATATGGCGGCAAAATATTAACATGTGCTTGAAATTTCTTTATGTACGTGATTAATTAGTTTGCGTTAATTAGTGATGGGACGATTAATCGGAATCGTATCGGAACCCAAATATTTCTTCACTCTTTCCTAAGGTTGTAATGACCGTTCGTTTTTAAGGACCGTTTAAAATTTAAATATAACCATGGTTCCCACTCAGGAAAACGGGAAAAAGTATAGAATTCTTTAAAAAAAATTTCTCGGCCTTGAAAGTCGGGAAAAGTTATGACTAATCGGCAGTTTTTATATATATATTTTATTATTTTTATATATATATTTATGCCGAAGTAAAGGACTTTGATTATGACTCTGTGGTAGTGGTATGTTTCGATTCCATTTAATAAAAAAAAACGTTACCAGTTTATAATTGTTTGCGCATGCGTTAAAAGGTCAAATTTTTCGCCTCGCCTCGTCACATGCTGCGGCCTGCGTGTGGCATGGCATAGCCGTTCGCGTTTGCCGTCGTATCAGCGAATTTAAAATACAAATAAACAAATCAATATGGTTATTTTAAGTTTAATGCTTTTGACGTGCAGGATATCTGTTACTATCAGAACGCTCTCGAATTTCCTCAGTCAATCAAACTTGTAATATAAATAAAACTATTGTGGCCTTGACCGTTGATCACAGCACGCTGTGGGCTGTGTGTACTGTGTTAGACCTCGGCCGGCAAATAAGTCTAAGCGAATTTTAAAAAAAATCATTCCTTATCAGAAATGATTTGATTTCATCGTCACGCGCGTGTTAGTCACAGTCACGTATCTTACTGGTAACAAAGCAACAACAAACTTTTAAAAGAATAATAATTTTTTTATTTGATTAAATAAAAACCACCGTCGATTCTCGATACAAACCTTTATTTTCATTTCTAAAGATATTCGTTTATCTTAAAAAATAAAATGATTAATACATCAGAAAATGAATTAAGTTTAATAATAATATAACATGCACTGCGAAATGACGATTAACGACCTCTAACGCGATTGTCCAGTACCTCGGGTGAATACATACTCCATGGATACACGTCGAACTAATAATTCACACACGCAAAACATCCGGTAATTTTTATTGAAATCTCGTAGAATCACACAATAGCCGGAAGTCTCGAAGAAAAGCGAGATGTCAACACTGTTTTGAACTAAAAATCCCAGAGTGCATTGCTAGGCCAACCGACGAGGATCGAGCTAACCAAGTTTAGTTGCAAATTTGGCCCTCTTTTGTGCTCGAGGTACTAGGTTTCGGCGACTTAGAAAAATCGAATTAGCCGATGAAAAAATGCTAAGACAAAGAGAGAATTTGGCGGTTCCAATAAAAACCATCGAGTTAGTGGGGTGGTCGAGCTAACCGAGCTCGAGGTAAGTGGGTTTGACTGTATTTTGAATTAGAAAAAAATTACATGACCATATTTTGAAAAAAGAATTTTTATTATTTTTTTCATCAGATGCAAAGAAAGAAAAAAATATAGTTTTAAAAAAAAATGTTCATTATTTTACTTTATAAGGAAAGTAAATTAATTTGTGTATCTTTCCTGAAAAAATCAAGTAATTATAACTGCAAATTATTTTTTTACATTTTTTTTGTCAAGTATATATAAAGGGGAAATAATTTTTAAAAATGCATTACCATCAAACAATACGTGTTTCTTTTTTAAAAATTCACATTACCACAATAAAAATTGTCAATAATTTTTTTTTCAAACATAAATATGAATGCACACAATTATAACTGATAATCCACATGAAATTCTCTTGTTTTATTTAAATAAAAGAAAGTAAGTTGTCACATCTGACTTCCTATTTTTTTGCCTTCAACTTCAAGATTTAGCACAAGTTCACAATTTCTATGTAAGATTTTTAATCTGCACAGTCTTATTTTATTACTCTTAAGTGCTTTTATGTGTTTTTAGTGATAACATTTGAAGAACTTGGTATAGTATTAACTTTGTTGCAATCCACCTCGTGCTCTGTGCAATGTATCTGGACGTAACGGTTTGGGCGAATCAGTTCCTGTATGACAGGATTTATCTGGAGGTAACAGTTTGGGCGAATCAGTTCCTGTATGACAGGATTTATCTGGAGGTAACAGTTTGGGCGAATCAGTTCCTGTATGACAGGATTTATCTGGAGGTAACGGTTTGGGCGAATCAGTTCCTGTATGACAGGATTTATCTGGAGGTAACAGTTTGGGCGAATCAGTTCCTGTATGACAGGATTTTCTTTACTCCACTCTGGAAGAGAATATAACTTTTCATCCTGGTACTAGTAATGTAGTACTAGTCATGTCAATAAAATGGAAGAAAGGTGTTTTCTAATACCTTTATATTTTTCTTAGGCCCTTCATTTAGGGTATTGCATTTATGTTTAAGCTGGTCACTTTAATCAAAATTGCACATAAAGTTATTATATGCTTTTATTACTTTTATATCTGGTTGTCTCACAAATAATGGTCTAAAACTCACTCAACTTTTGTTCTTCTGTTAACAAATGAAAATCCATTCAATGAGATGTAATTTGAAACAAGAGAGGCTGTCTCATTGTCTCTCCACTGAATGTTAAATTTTTACAGCCTCTTATCCATCTCATATCATCTCGCTTTGATTTCTTTTCATAGATATTTATGTCCTTCAAGTTCATTGCGAAAACATTTCCATTTTTAAGAATTTGTCCCACCTGCACATACCCCTATGACCAAAAAGTCTTTTAACAACTTGTATCCAGTATGAAAATTATTTTTAAAAACACATGGCAGCCTTGTGTCTATACAAAGTTGAAGTCGACTAATATTTTTGAGCACTGGATAAATGTATTCACATATACATTTGGTAGCCAAGAAATTTGTAGAACTCCTCTGATGAAACATCAAATCAACCACTGTAGACTGTGGATGAAGGGCTTAGTAGGTCCCAGGTTTGAAGCATATTTATTGGCATAGTTGACAAATGTTTCAACCAAATCCAAGGTAAAAAAAAATTCATTGAAATCTTGTGCCTCACTCTCACTGATTCTCCAGTTGAATTTCTTCCCTGATATGTAGCCTGGCTTTCTTTCTGGCTGGCAGAAAGTTTGGAATAGAGACTGGTGGGCCATCATCATGAACAGCATAAGAGTTTGCCCTGGGAATATAACAAAAATAAATGAGTTAACTATGCAATGATGTCGTATTATTATGTTAAAGATAGGCTTAGACATAATTGAATAATAAATATAAAGAAAAAAACAAACTTGACCTAATTTGTCACTTTTTAAAAGATTCAATATTGTGTGAAACCATTAGGACTATAATGACGTGCAGCATTTTTTCTTTAGTATCTAATATTTAACAAAAGTCAGAAAAATTTCCTTTTTTTACATTACTTAGCAACCGTTATTAAGAATTACAAGTTAGCAAATTATTAGTATAGTAAAATAAATACAAAATATAAAATTATGTAATTTCTCTAATTTCACTTGAAAATGATGTTTATATATTTCTGGATATATTAGAAAAAAACACTTAGATTGATAACTTTATTAAAATAAAAAAAACCTTGAAAATTTGTGAAAGATTTAAACACTTGAAAACTTACCTTTTTATATTTACAATTCCGATAGGCTGAAAAGTATGAATTTCATCAAAATCCTAATGAAAATCACTTGATTCTAGTTGCCAAACATTTGCCAGAAGATTTAAATAGAAATTAGTCAATATTTTCACAGATACAGTCGAACCCACTTAACTCGAGCCCGGTTAACTCGCCAACCCTATTATTATTATTATTGGAACCACCAAATTCTTGCTTTGTCTTAGCATTTTCTCATCGGTTAATTCGATTTTTTTAAGTCGCCAAAACCTAATACCTCAAGCACAAATGAGGGCCAAATTTCCAACTTAACGTTGGCTAGCTCGATCCTCGTCTGTTCGCCTAACGATGCACTCTGGTATTTTTAGTTAAAAATAGTGTCGACATCTCGCTTTCTCGAGACTTCCGGGTATTGTGTGATTCTACGAGATTTCAATAAAAATTACCGGATGTTTTTACTTGTTTCAATTTGATCCGTGTGTGAATTGACGTGTCTCCACGAAGTATGTATTTACCTTAGGTGCTCGAAAATCGCGTTAGTGGTCTTTAATCGTCATTATTTCGCAGTGCATGTTATATTATTATTATTAAATTTAATTCATTTTCTGATGCATTAATCATTTTATTTTTTAAGATAAAAGAATATCTTTAGAAAAGAAAATAAGTGTTTGAATCGAGAATCGACGGTGGTTTTTATTTAATTAAATAAAAAATTATTGTTCTTTTAAAAGTTTGTTGTTGCTTTGTTACCAGTAAGATATGTTTCTTACACGCGCGTGACGGTGAAATCAAATCATTTTCTTAATATTCCAGTATATATATTATATACACGTCATCACTGTTGTAGGTCAAATTCTGATAAGGAATGATTTTTTAAAAAAAATTCGCTTAGTTGCCGAGGTCTAACACACAGCGTGCTGTGATCAACTGTCAAGGCCAAGGCCGCAATAGTTACTATTTATATTACAAGTTTGATTGACTGAGGAAATTCGAGTGCGGTCTGATAGTGACAGATATCCTGCACTTCAAAAGCATTAAACACAAAATAACCATATTGATATGTTTAATTTTTTTGTTAATTCGCTGATTCGATGGGCATTATAACGCGAGCGGCGGTGACGTGCCACGCCACAGGCGCCATGGGGCGAGGCGAAAAATTTGACCTTAGTTTTAACGCATGCGCAGACAATTATAAACTGGTAACCTTCTTTTTTTATTAAATGGAATCGAAACATGACCACAGAAAAGTAATCAAAGTATCAAAGTCATTTTACTTCGGCATAAAAAATTTATATTGTATATAAAAATTCCTGACTAGTCATAACTTTTCCCAACTTTTAAGGCCGAGAAATTTTTTAAAAAGAATTCCCGACTTTTTCCCGTTTTCCCGACTGAGTGGGAACCATGGCTATATTTAAACGGTCCTTAAAAACGAACGGTCTTCACAACCTTAGGAAAGAGTGAAGAAATATTAGTGTCGCGATATTCCGATACGATTCCGATTAATCGTCCCATCACTAATTAACGCACATCATGTACATAAAAAGAAATTTCAAGCGCATGTTAATATTTTGCTGCCATATTGGTTTTCGTTTAACTCGATCATCGGTTATCTCGATGCCATTTTTCATACCCCAACGCCGTCGACTTAACCGGGTTCGACAATTTTAAAAATATTTTTAAGCAGCCACGTCGGTTTTCGTTCGACACAAAATGGCTAAGATAAGCATCTCTCAGGAAATCACGCCCGGTCACTTCAAATTAAAAAAAATAAATAAAATCATTACAAATTTTTAATTTTTGAGTTTTTAATTTATTTTTATTATATCATTTGTTGAAATAGAATAAAAACAAATAAAAATATAAATAAATAAAAAAACAACCTGTCTAAAAATGCTGACGTACATAAACGTACGCTATCTATATAAGAGAAATGAATAGAGTTTAAAAGGCCAATCTGGCAACCCTGCTTTCAAAAAAAAATAATAAAAAATAAGGGGGGGGGGCGGCATGAAGACAAGGGAGAGAACACTTGCCAGCGTTTTACACACGTTTATGTGTCAAAGGGCAAGGGGTGCAACTGCTTGTAGCATGATCGTTTAAGGGGAGTAACTTGTCACTTGGAACAAGTTGCAGCATGTTTAGCACATAAACAACATGAGACCGTACCACTGAGAGCAAGGAACACATATGTCATGGCTTAGACAGAGTCCTTTTGTTTTAACCTAAGCCCTTAAGACTGGGCAAGAAATAAACCAATAATCTTTTATTCTTACAGGGAAAGGAAGCAAGTTGGCACATTGGAGAGGTCAGATTTCTATTTAATATTTATTCACTTTTCCCCTTCAAGTCATCTCTACCAATCAACATGACGTTTAATACTTATGTAGTGTATTAATGTAATTAGCATTATGTAAAATATGACATTGACAGGCAAGGACATTGACAAATACACAACAATACATCATTAATGGGCAGTTAAAGACAAGTTAACACATACCTGCTAATGGAAGAGTTAAAGACAAGTTAACACATACCTGCTAATGGAACAGTTAAAGACAAGTTAACACATACCTGCTAATGGAACAGTTAAAGACAAGTTAACACATACCTGCTAATGGAAAGTTAAAGACAAGTTAACACATACCTGCTAATGGAAGAGTTAAAGACAAGTTAACACATACCTGCTAATGGAACAGTTAAAGACAAGTTAAGACTTACCTGCTAATGGAATGACCACAATACATCTGGCAGATGCTGCCAACTCCTTGACTTTAGGCAGGTAATTACACAAGGCAGCGTCGTCCACTACCACATAGGGAGGGAACACAGGATGGTCAGTGGTCTTCAGACTTCCTTCCAGTTCACTGACCTCTGCCTGAAACACACGTGGTGGACAGGTCAGATGTGAGGTGTGTGGTGGACAGATCAGGCGTGTGGTGGACAGGTCAGGTGTGAGGTGAGTGGTGAACAGGTCAGATGTGAAGAAGTTTGATTGCCAACAGCTCTAATAGAAACCCAAAGCCTACACCTCAAGACCCTCTACCTGTGCTATTGTATTCAATCTTGTGGTTGTCTGTGCTAGTTTGATAGCGAATATTACCAGCATAAGAGCTAACAGAGTATATAGCAGGGGTCGGGAAATCATGGCTCGCGAGCCAGATGTGGCTCTATTAGTGGCTGCATCTGGCTCTCAGACGAATGTTCGTTTATAAAATTTTTTAAAAAGTTTATTCAGACTCTTTTGATATAAATATTCATTGCACATAAAAAAAAACAATAAAAACATGTTATTAAAAAGAATTCAGACATAACTATTGTAATTTCAGTGTAAAAATTACACAAAATGCACACATTTACTTGAATTTTCAGTTTTTAACATATTGTATGGCTCTCACAGAATTACTTTTAAAAATATGTGGTGTTTATAACTCTCTCAGACAAAAAGTTTCCCGACTCCTAGTATATAGTGTATCGACCCCTGGTATATAGTGTATCGACCCCTGGTAAATAGTGTATCGACCCCTGGTAAATAGTGTATCGACCCCTGGTATATAGTGTAGCACCTTGAACTAATTTCACAATAAATCTATGCGAAATTAAAAAATGTGGCTCCTAATTCTTTCCAGGTAAAAATTTCCTTTGAAAATGTAGAGGTTTCAGATTTGATCCAAGTACAAGAGTAGGGAAATAAATTCAAATAGAGCAATAATTATTATAATTCATACATGTACAAGGTAAGCAGTACATCTGTATCTGCTATTCAGGCGATAAAAAAACTATCGTAAGCTAAAGTTTCTCAGTGCTCCATATTTGTAGAAATTACCTGTAACCTAAGCTGAGCCATGTCTCTCATCAGTTGATTCCTGCGACTCTCAGAATCTTTCTGTAGAAGAATAAATAGATAACAGGTCAAATAAATATAGTCAGAATCAAAGACACAATCAGAATCAAATACACAGTCAGAATCAAAGACACAGTCAGAATCAAATACACAATCAGAATCAAAGACACAATCAGAATCAAAGACACAGTCAGAATCAAAGACACAGTCAGAATCAAAGACACAGTCAGAATCAAAGAATCGTTAATCTTGACGCGATTAAAGCTTTAACAAATCCCTTAAACACAAGCAGTTACTGCCAAGACCGGAAATCCAGAATCAAGTCAACTCAATGAGAGCTGAGAGCCCGCAGTAGAATAACACGCAGTAGAATAACACGCAGTAGAATAACACGCAGTAGAATAACACGCAGTAGAATAACACGCAGTAGAATAACACGCAGTAGAATAACACGCAGTAGAATAACACGCAGTAGAATAAACACGCAGTAGAATAACACGCAGTAGAATAACACGCAGTAGAATAACACGCAGTAGAATAACACGCAGTAGAATAACACGCAGTAGAATAACACGCAGTAGAATAACACGCAGTAGAATAACACGCAGTAGAATAACACGCAGTAGAATAACACGCAGTAGAATAACACGCAGTAGAATAACACGCAGTAGAATAACACGCAGTAGAATAACACGCAGTAGAATAACACGCAGTAGAATAACACGCAGTAGAATAACACGCAGTAGAATAACACGCAGTAGAATAACACGCAGTAGAATAACACGCAGTAGAATAACACGCAGTAGAATAACACGCAGTAGAATAACACGTACCAACAGACGCCACGCTTATCTCTAGACTCTAGATTACATCCTCTTCATAATGGCCACACACAACACAAAGTTACAAGCATCTTTCATCAACCGATTTTCTCTCCCTAAGATTCACCATCATTTACATTTAAATATCCAGGAACAAACTGAATAAGGACCGTGAATTTGAAAATGAACAAAGGGATGTTGAACAAATTGACTTTTTTGTCCGTAATATTAATAGGCAGATGTCCCATGGCGTTTCATGTTGGAGTGTGTGTTTGTATGAGTGGGGGAAGGGAGGGTTGGGCAAGTCATTGGATATAAGTTCAACATGGTGCAGCATCCGCTGTGCACAGAAACTGACCCCCCCCCCACCCCCAGATCTTAGATACCCACAAACAAGATATTTGTTGACGTAATGGCAAGATGGAAAATATAACGCCCATCTAATTATGGATCACACGAAAGCAAAATATTACAGTGGTTTCAAAAATGACGTCATTTCTTTGGTTGTGAATCTTCCCAGAAATCTCCGGCTATAAGCAGCTGTTCTGGCAAACAGATTTCGTTATTTACAAGAAGCTCGTCAACGGATTGTGTGTGTTGAAAGTACGAATGTATTTGTTTCGTCCACCGATAGACTAAGAACGGTCAAGGTGACCTGGATGTTCCATAGGCTAAGAACGGTCAAGGTGACCTGGATGTTCCATAGGCTAAGAACGGTCAAGGTGACCTGGATGTTCCATAGGCTAAGAACGGTCAAGGTGACATGGATGTTCCATAGGCTAAGAACGGTCAAGGTGACCTGGATGCTCCATAGGCTAAGAACGGTCAAGGTGACCTAGATGTTCCACTGATAGGCTAAGAACGGTCAAGGTGACCTAGATGTTCCACTGATAGGCTAAGAACGGTCAAGGTGACCTAGATGTTCCACTGATAGGCTAAGAATGGTCAAGGAGACCTAGATGTTCCACTGATAGGCTAAGAACGGTCAAGGTGACCTAGATGTTCCACTGATAGGCTAAGAACGGTCAAGGTGCCCTGAGGTAATACAGGTCAGAAGGTAATACAGGTCAGGAGATCACTAACACTCATGAAACACCCGTAAACAAACACACACAAAAATCAATAAATAACAGGATTAAAGGATTTGGCATCTTGTGAGACGGATTATATACTTCAACTGTCTAATCAAACTTGATTTTAAAAAAAAATTAACCCGAAAAAAAACCAAGTTTTTGACTATAAATCCTTTACATATATGAGACATAACTAAAAGAATGTTCATTATAATACGCATCGCACGACAATCCCAAAATCCCAAATTTTAGTTATGTCTCACATATATAAAGGATTTATAGTAAAGAAAACGTCTAGTCTGCCTGCTAAATTTCAGCTCGATTTGATCACGGGAAAAGAGTTGTAAAAACACGTTTAACATAGTGCGCACCGCGAGACAGATTAGCAATTAATAGAATTTATGTTTACAGATCGGGAATATATTTTTAAAAAGTATCGTCAACATAATACGCACCACACAGCGCGACAGGAATGTATTAAAAAGGTCGTTCAATATAATACGCACCACGACAATATAACAAAAAAAAAGTAACATGTTACATAGAGATAAATAAAATAATCTAAAAATTCATTAATTTAATAACGGTACATTCGATTTATCTGAAATTTTGATAGATCATTTTTATCATCGGCACGAGTCTGCCTGCAAAATTTTAGCTCGCTAGCATATGGCGAAGTGGGTTAAAAATCGAACCAAAGTTTTTTCGGCAAGCAAGGCATCAAGCAATCAATCAAGCAAGGCATCAAGCAATCAATCAAGCAGACGCCACGAGTTAATATAAAGGATATAAAAGTGAATTGAAAACCCTGGTCTCCCCACTGACTTATCTTTGTTAACTACTGCCATATCCACTACCTGGTGCCATGGTGCTGTCAACAACGATTGAAGTGGACTAATTTCAAAGCATGGACTTGATGGTTCATCAACTCAGGAGATCAAAATCCTCAGGACATGAGCAGCCAGAAGAGAAAAGTCACGAGTCTCCACTTGGTCCAATCAGGACTTGAACAGCGAGAAGAGAAAAGTCACGAGTCTCCACTTGGTCCATCAGGACATGAACAGCGAGAAGAGAAAAGTCACGAGTCTCCACTTGGTCCATCAGGACATGAACAGCGAGAAGAGAAAAGTCACGAGTCTCCACTTGGTCCATCAGGACATGAACAGCGAGAAGAGAAAAGTCACGAGTCTCCACTTGGTCAACTACTCAAACAAACAAAATCAATGATCTGGAGGAGGTTATGGCCCCTGGAGGAGGTTATGGTCCCTTTCAAACAAAGCCAGGAACCTGCTGGCATCACGTGGTACTGTGTTAGAACAAAGCGGGGCGGGCGGACCAAGTGTATACATGGAGGAGTCGGTGGATAGAGGAGTTGATGTGAGTGTGTAACAATTAGAAAGAGTAAGTGAAGAGAGGAGGTGATGTGAGTGTATAACTACTAGAAAGAGTAAGTGAAGAGGGGATATGATTGGAGGTATAACTACTAAAAGAGCGAGTGAGGAGGTGTACAATTATGTATTAACGGAAGAATGTTGTTGGGGAAGAAGTTAATGTTAAGCCTGTTTTCTGAAGATGCCAAGTAACGCCCCGGCCAAGTAACGCCCCGGCAATGGACCAACTGAAAGAGAGAAACTAAACTGAATGCAGCGAATAAATGAAATGTTCAATGAATGAATGTGAGCCTGGTGTAATGAACCTCGTAATAAGGGCGAGTAGATTAAAGACGTATTTCTAGACAAGTCTGGATAAACACACGAGTTATCCCCACTGGCATACAAGGGGGAATCATTCCAGATGGGGGAGAGCTGTGGAAAAGAAGGAAGCGATCCTCAGCGGTTGTAATTTTGAAGGGCCCGTGAATAATTAAAATAAAATGTGTATTGACAAGACATTTCATCTACGAATAAACATACACCAAGTAACAAAAACAAACTAAAGAGTTCGAGTACAAATAACACCAAAGTAAAAAGGGGCTCGGATAGCGTTACAAGGTGCTGGGATAGCTTTACAAGGTGCTCGGATAGTGTTACAAGGTGCTCGGATAGTGTTACAAGGTGCTCGGATAGTGGTACAAGGTGCTGGGATAGGTGGTACAAGGTGCTCGGATAGCGTGTACAAGGTGCTGGGATAGCGTTACAAGGTGCTCGGATAGTCGTTACAAGGTGCTGCGATAGCGTTACAAGGTGCTGGGATAGCGTTACAAGGTGCTGGTATAGCGTTACAAGGTGCTGGGATAGCGCTACAAGGTGCTCGGATAGCGTTACAAGGTGCTGGGATAGCGTTACAAGGTGCTCGGATAGTGTTACAAGGTGCTAGGATAGTGTTACAAGGTGCTCGGATAGCGTTACAAGGTGCTCGGATAGCATTACAAGGTGCTCGGATAGCGTTACAAGGTGCTAGGATAGTTAGGTAGAAAGGGGAAGAAAGAAACGAGTGAAATATGGATGAGAAACAGAATTGAGATATTATATTAAAATGGAAAGAAAATGAGAAAACAGATGCCCGTAACGATTATGCAGATTAGCCAATAAAGAGATTGGAAATGGCCCGGCCAGCCCAGGGCCCCAGCTAGACAAGAGTAAGCCGCTTGGCTGTGGGGATGAGGACAAATTGGCCGCCTTGCACGACTCTAACCTGGGGCTAGCAGGCTACAAGGCGATACACAGATGTACACAGGCCGCCAGGCACTACACATATGTACATATGCACATGCTATAAGGTGCTAAACATATGTAAACATGCTGCTAGTGGCAAAATATATGACAACAGGCGGCAAGTGCCCACATATATAACAGGCGGCGAGCGGCTACTATATGTACACATGCTTCAAGGCGCTGGCGCTACACATGTGTACCCATGTTGCAAGGCACTATACATATGTGCAAATGCAACAAGTGGCTACACATGTGCACATGCTGCAAGTGGCTACATATATGATAACAGGCTGCAACTGCAAGTGGCTACATATATAACAGGCTGCAAGTGGCTACACATGTACACATGCTGCAAGTGGCTACACATGTATACATGCTGCAAGTGGCTACATATATGATAACAGGCTGCAAGTGGCTACATATATAACAGGCTGCAAGTGGCTACACATGTACACATGCTGCAAGTGGCTACATATATGATAACAGGCTGCAAGTGGCTACATATATAACAGGCTGCAAGTGGCTACACATGTACACATGCTGCAAGTGGCTACACATGTATACATGCTGCAAGTGGCTACATATATAACAGGCTGCAAGTGGCTACATATATAACAGTGCTGCAAGTGGCTACATATATGATAACAGGCTGCAAGTGGCTACATATATGATAACAGGCTGCAAGTGGCTACATATATAACAGTCTGCTAGTGGCTACATATATAACAGGCTGCAAGTGGCTACATATATAACAGTCTGCAAGTGGCTACATATATAACAGGCTGCAAGTGGCTACATATATAACAGGCTGCAAGTGGCTACATATATAACAGGCTGCAAGTGGCTACATATATAACAGGCTGCAAGTGGCTACATATATAACAGGCTGCAAGTGGCTACATATATAACAGGCTGCAAGTGGCTACATATATAACAGTCTGCAAGTGGCTACATATATAACAGGCTGCAAGTGGCTACATATATAACAGCTGCAAGTGGCTACATATATAACAGGCTGCAAGTGGCTACATATATAACAGGCTGCAAGTGGCTACATATATAACAGGCTGCAAGTGGCTACATATATGATAACAGGCTGCAAGTGGCTACATATATAACAGGCTGCAAGTGGCTACATATATAACAGGCTGCAAGTGGCTACATATATAACAGGCTGCAAGTGGCTACATATATAACAGGCTGCAAGTGGCTACATATATAACAGGCTGCAAGTGGCTACATATATGATAACAGGCTGCAAGTGGCTACATATATAACAGGCTGCAAGTGGCTACATATATAACAGGCTGCAAGTGGCTACACATGATAACAGCTGCAGTGGCTACATATATAACAGGCTGCAAGTGGCTACATATATGATAACAGGCTGCAAGTGGCTACATATATAACAGGCTGCAAGTGGCTACACATGTAACATGCTGCAAGTGGCTACATATATGATAACAGGCTGCAAGTGGCTACATATATAACAGGCTGCAAGTGGCTACATATGATAACATGCTGCAAGTGGCTACACATATATAACAGGCTGCAAGTGGCTACATATATAACAGGCTGCAAGTGGCTACATATATAACATGCTGCAAGTGGCTACATATATGATAACAGGCTGCAAGTGGCTACATATATAACAGTCTGCAAGTGGCTACATATATAACAGGCTGCAAGTGGCTACATATATAACAGGCTGCAAGTGGCTACATATATAACAGGCTGCAAGTGGCTACATATATAACAGGCTGCAAGTGGCTACATATATAACAGGCTGCAAGTGGCTACATATATAACAGGCTGCAAGTGGCTACATATGATAACAGGCTGCAAGTGGCTACACATATAACAGGCTGCAAGTGGCTACATATATAACAGGCTGCAAGTGGCTACATATATAACAGGCTGCAAGTGGCTACATATATAACAGGCTGCAAGTGGCTACATACATGATAACAGGCTGCAAGTGGCTACATATGATACACAGGCTGCAAGTGGCTACATATATAACAGGCTGCAAGTGGCTACATATATAACAGGCTGCAAGTGGCTACATATATAACAGGCTGCAAGTGGCTACATATATGATAACAGGCTGCAAGTGGCTACATATATAACAGGCTGCAAGTGGCTACATATATAACAGGCTGCAAGTGGCTACATATATAACAGGCTGCAAGTGGCTACATATATAACAGGCTGCAAGTGGCTACATATATAACAGGCTGCAAGTGGCTACATATATAACAGGCTGCAAGTGGCTACACTATGATAACAGGCTGCAAGTGGCTACATATATAACAGGCTGCAAGTGGCTACATATATAACAGGCTGCGAGTGGCTACATATATAACAGGCTGCAAGTGGCTACACATGTACACATGCTGCAAGTGGCTACATATGTATAACATGCTGCAAGTGGCTACATATATATAACAGGCTGCAAGTGGCTACATATATAACAGGCTGCAAGTGGCTACACATGTAACATGCTGCAAGTGGCTACACATGATAACATGCTGCAAGTGGCTACAATATACAGCTGCAGTACAATAACAGGCTGCAAGTGGCTACAATATGATAACAGGCTGCAAGTGGCTACATATATAACATGCTGCAAGTGGCTACATATGATAACAGGCTGCAAGTGGCTACATATATAACAGGCTGCAAGTGGCTACACATGTACACATGCTGCAAGTGGCTACATATATGATAACAGGCTGCAAGTGGCTACATATATAACAGGTTGCAAGTGGCTACACATGTACACATGCTGCAAGTGGCTACACATGTATACATGCTGCAAGTGGCTACATATATGATAACAGACTGCAAGTGGCTACATATATAACAGTCTGCTAGTGGCTACATATATAACAGGCTGCAAGTGGCTACATATATAACAGGCTGCAAGTGGCTACACATGTACACATGCTGCAAGTGGCTACATATATAACAGGCTGCAAGTGGCTACATATATAACAGGCTGAAAGTGGCTACATATATAACAGGCTGCAAGTGGCTACATATATGATAACAGGCTGCAAGTGGCTACACATGTACACATGCTGCAAGTGGCTACATATATAACAGGTTGCAAGTGGCTACATATATAACAGGCTGAAAGTGGCTACATATATAACAGGCTGCAAGTGGCTACATATATGATAACAGGCTGCAAGTGGCTACACATGTACACATGCTGCAAGTGGCTACATATATAACAGGTTGCAAGTGGCTACATATATAACAGGCTGCAAGTGGCTACACATGTACACATGCTGCAAGTGGCTACACATGTATACATGCTGCAAGTGGCTACATATATGATAACAGTCTGCAAGTGGCTACATATATAACAGGCTGCAAGTGGCTACATATATAACAGGCTGCAAGTGGCTACATATATAACAGTCTGCTAGTGGCTACATATATAACAGTCTGCTAGTGGCTACATATATAACAGTCTGCTAGTGGCTACATATATAACAGTCTGCTAGTGGCTACATATATAACAGTCTGCTAGTGGCTACATATATAACAGTCTGCTAGTGGCTACATATATAACAGTCTGCTAGTGGCTACATATATAACAGTCTGCTAGTGGTTAATGAGAACAACTGTTCTGCTTTTCTTTGAAGATATGGTCTTGGGCCAATATTTCTCACTTTACCCTAGCGGGCTGGGCGGGGCCTGGAGGGTTGATTTTAACCTCTCAGTCATCGTCATAATATCAATGTAACTTATGGCACCTGGCTGTGACATAATATCAATGAAACTTATGGCACCTGGCCCCTGGCTGTGACATAATATCAATGTAACTTATGGCACTTGGCTGTGACATAATATCAATGTAACTTATGGCAACTGGCTGTGACATAATATCAATGTAACTATTGATACTTATGGCACCTGGCTGCGACATGTAAGAAATTGAATAGGGCTATTGGAAAATAAATACAACAACCTTAAAAGCGTTGGATGACTTCCTTTAAAAGTTCACCTCTTCTATGTTGTACATATTGACGAGTCCTATAGGCTGTAGGTACCCATCTCTGAGTCCTATAGTTACCCATCTCTGAGTCCTATAGTTACCCATCTCTGAGTCCTATAGTTACCCATCTCTGAGTCCTATAGGTACCCATCTCTGAGTCCTATAGGTACCCATCTCTGAGTCCTATAGGTACCCATCTCTGAGTCCTATAGGTACCCATCTCTGAGTCCTATAGGTACCCATCTCTGAGTCCTATAGGTACCCATCTCTGAGTCCTATAGGTACCCATCTCTGAGTCCTATAGGTACCCATCTGAGTCCTATAGGTGCCCATCTCTGAGTCCTATAGGTACCCATCTCTGAGTCCTATAGGTATTATTAAAAGTAAAGTCCCCTTTTCAGACCATGATGGCCTATGGGGGGGGTGGGGCAAGTGAAGTAGCATTCACAGGTTTTAGTTAGCCATGGCATACGAGCGAGGGATTGTGTGGCTAGCACAATGCCCAGCCGCCTTTATCTTTCCCTGTAGTAGTGCAATATCTGGTCAAAATAACGTTTGTGAAAACTCTGCACTAGTAGCAACCAATGTTATACTATTACTTAAGAAAAATAAGAACTAATGTCAGTAAATTCAGGAGGAAGGAAGCATCTTGCCATTGTCCTTCCATCTTGGTGGGTGGTAAACAGAAGTAGAAACTTCTGACGCAAAGTCACAATTATCAAAGGGTGTGTGGACAGTTTTAAAGAAGATACACAAGCCCTTTCCCTTCCTGCAATTGATTAAAACTACACATAAAGAAATCTAAGTTGAAACAACCCTGACGTATCCAAAAGAAAACGTTTTGCCTTTGGCGCATTGATCTCTAGTAGGCACACCAGCGCCATCTACAGGCGAGCACTGACGGGGCTTCTCTCGGATACAAACATTTTATGGTGGGGGTGGGGGGAGTGAAGGGGAGTCTTTCAGACAGTTGACACCAACCAGCGAGACCTGAGCTCCATTACGAGACCTGAGCTCCATTACGGCTTGTATGCTTGTGAAGGAAGGGGAGTTAACTTGTTCTGGTCTTCCAGACACCCCCTCCCTCCCTCCCCATCTGAGCTACGTCACCGGGAAAACAGATGATTGCCACTTGATGGAAGGTTAATATTGGCAATAAATAATAACACATGTCCTTGTCTGGATCTCAAACTGGAACAGGGTGGTACTACTTGGATCTCAAACTGGGACAGGGTGGTACTACTGGGATCTCAAACTGGGACAGGGTGGTACTACTGGGATCTCAAACTGGGACAGGGTGGTACTACGGGGATCTCAAACTGGGACAGGTTGGTACTACTTGGATCTCAAACTGGGACAGGTTGGTACTAGTGCATTACAAACGTTTTTTTTAATAAACCGGACACTGCACTAAAGGGAAAGATAAATTCAACCAAAAAACGACAATAATATAAAGAAATAAAAGCCCAGTCCATTCTGTAACGATAAGGGACATAATCAGCATATTTTTTTAAAAATTGAAAATATAGACGTAAAATCATAATTATTTTGGTTTTTCGCCGTAAAATATTATATGACGTCATTGTTTGCGCTTATATTTTAATTTTGGAAAAAGGATGAATAGAGAAATTTTGTGAAAATAAAATCATTCTAATAATGATTTAATTATTCATTCTTTTTATTGAACTCATTCACATACCAATTGTTTGTTGTCGGACACACTGATTCGAACATTCACATACCAATTGTTGGTTGTCGGACACACTGATTCGAACATTCACATACCAATTGTTGGTTGTCGGACACACTGATTCGAACATTCACATACCAATTGTTGGTTGTCGGACACACTGATTCGAACATTCACATACCAATTGTTTGTTGTCGGACACACTGATTCGAACATTCACATACCAATTGTTGGTTGTCGGACACACTGATTCGAACATTCACATACCAATTGTTGGTTGTCGGACACACTGATTCGAACATTCACATACCAATTGTTGGTTGTCGGACACACTGATTCGAACATTCACATACCAATTGTTTGTTGTCGGACACACTGATTCGAACATTCACATACCAATTGTTTGTTGTCGGACACACTGATTCGAACATTCACATACCAATTGTTTGTTGTCGGACACACTGATTCGAACATTCACATACCAATTGTTTGTTGTCGGACACACTGATTCGAACATTCACATACCAATTGTTTGTTGTCGGACACACTGATTCGAACATTCACATACCAATTGTTGGTTGTCGGACACACTGATTCGAACATTCACATACCAATTGTTTGTTGTCGGACACACTGATTCGAACATTCACATACCAATTGTTTGTTGTCGGACACACTGATTCGAACATTCACATACCAATTGTTTGTTGTCGGACACACTGATTCGAACATTCACATACCAATTGTTTGTTGTCGGACACACTGATTCGAACATTCACATACCAATTGTTTGTTGTCGGACACACTGATTCGAACATTCACATACCAATTGTTTGTTGTCGGACACACTGATTCGAACATTCACATACCAATTGTTTGTTGTCGGACACACTGATTCGAACATTCACATACCAATTGTTTGTTGTCGGACACACTGATTCGAACATTCACATACCAATTGTTTGTTGTCGGACACACTGATTCGAACATTCACATACCAATTGTTGGTTGTCGGACACACTGATTCGAACATTCACATACCAATTGTTTGTTGTCGGACACACTGATTCGAACATTCACATACCAATTGTTTGTTGTCGGACACACTGATTCGAACATTCACATACCAATTGTTTGGTTGTCGGACACACTGATTCGAACATTCACATACCAATTGTTTGTTGTCGGACACACTGATTCGAACATTCACATACCAATTGTTTGTTGTCGGACACACTGATTCGAACATTCACATACCAATTGTTTGTTGTCGGACACACTGATTCGAACATTCACATACCAATTGTTGGTTGTCGGACACACTGATTCGAACATTCACATACCAATTGTTTGTTGTCGGACACACTGATTCGAACATTCACATACCAATTGTTTGTTGTCGGACACACTGATTCGAACATTCACATACCAATTGTTGGTTGTCGGACACACTGATTCGAACATTCACATACCAATTGTTTGTTGTCGGACACACTGATTCGAACATTCACATACCAATTGTTTGTTGTCGGACACACTGATTCGAACATTCACATACCAATTGTTTGTTGTCGGACACACTGATTCGAACATTCACATACCAATTGTTGGTTGTCGGACACACTGATTCGAACATTCACATACCAATTGTTGGTTGTCGGACACACTGATTCGAACATTCACATACCAATTGTTTGTTGTCGGACACACTGATTCGAACATTCACATACCAATTGTTTGTTGTCGGACACACTGATTCGAACATTCACATACCAATTGTTTGTTGTCGGACACACTGATTCGAACATTCACATACCAATTGTTGGTTGTCGGACACACTGATTCGAACATTCACATACCAATTGTTTGTTGTCGGACACACTGATTCGAACATTCACATACCAATTGTTTGTTGTCGGACACACTGATTCGAACATTCACATACCAATTGTTTGTTGTCGGACACACTGATTCGAACATTCACATACCAATTGTTTGTTGTCGGACACACTGATTCGAACATTCACATACCAATTGTTTGTTGTCGGACACACTGATTCGAACATTCACATACCAATTGTTTGTTGTCGGACACACTGATTCGAACATTCACATACCAATTGTTTGTTGTCGGACACACTGATTCGAACATTCACATACCAATTGTTTGTTGTCGGACACACTGATTCGAACATTCACATACCAATTGTTTGTTGTCGGACACACTGATTCGAACATTCACATACCAATTGTTTGTTGTCGGACACACTGATTCGAACATTCACATACCAATTGTTTGTTGTCGGACACACTGATTCGAACATTCACATACCAATTGTTTGTTGTCGGACACACTGATTCGAACATTCACATACCAATTGTTTGTTGTCGGACACACTGATTCGAACATTCACATACCAATTGTTTGTTGTCGGACACACTGATTCGAACATTCACATACCAATTGTTTGTTGTCGGACACACTGATTCGAACATTCACATACCAATTGTTTGTTGTCGGACACACTGATTCGAACATTCACATACCAATTGTTTGTTGTCGGACACACTGATTCGAACATTCACATACCAATTGTTTGGTTGTCGGACACACTGATTCGAACATTCACATACCAATTGTTTGTTGTCGGACACACTGATTCGAACATTCACATACCAATTGTTTGGTTGTCGGACACACTGATTCGAACATTCACATACCAATTGTTTGTTGTCGGACACACTGATTCGAACATTCACATACCAATTGTTGGTTGTCGGACACACTGATTCGAACATTCACATACCAATTGTTGGTTGTCGGACACACTGATTCGAACATTCACATACCAATTGTTGGTTGTCGGACACACTGATTCGAACATTCACATACCAATTGTTTGGTTGTCGGACACACTGATTCGAACATTCACATACCAATTGTTTGTTGTCGGACACACTGATTCGAACATTCACATACCAATTGTTTGTTGTCGGACACACTGATTCGAACATTCACATACCAATTGTTGGTTGTCGGACACACTGATTCGAACATTCACATACCAATTGTTTGGTTGTCGGACACACTGATTCGAACATTCACATACCAATTGTTTGTTGTCGGACACACTGATTCGAACATTCACATACCAATTGTTTGTTGTCGGACACACTGATTCGAACATTCACATACCAATTGTTGGTTGTCGGACACACTGATTCGAACATTCACATACCAATTGTTTGTTGTCGGACACACTGATTCGAACATTCACATACCAATTGTTTGTTGTCGGACACACTGATTCGAACATTCACATACCAATTGTTTGTTGTCGGACACACTGATTCGAACATTCACATACCAATTGTTGGTTGTCGGACACACTGAATCGAACGCATGCAATAACATTCACGTAAGTTACTTGGGCTTTTGAAAAAAGTGGGCGCCGTAGGCGCCCCAGAACAACAGTCAAAGATAACACAGCATAGCGACGATTTGCCGAACATCCCCATTTCTCTTATATAATCACGTCATAGAACATAAGCTTATAAAAACAAACAACGGAAGAGAATCCAAACCCTGTCTCATAATTTAAAGTGAGTCATTTGAAATATCTCTAATATTTCAATATAAAATGGAATTGGATCATCGGACCTTTAAACCCTCTACCTCTGCCATCTCGCACCCTTACCTCTGCCATCTCGCACCCTTAACTCTGCCATCTCGCACCCTTACCTCTGCCATCTCGCACCCTTACCTCTGCCATCTCGCACCCTTACCTCTGCCATCTCGCACCCTTACCTCTGCCATCTCGCACCCTTACCTCTGCCATCTCGCACCCTTACCTCTGCCATCTCGCACCCTTACCTCTGCCATCTCGCACCCTTACCTCTGCCATCTCGCACCCTTACCTCTGCCATCTCGCACCCTTACCTCTGCCATCTCGCACCCTTCACTTATTAAATAAAATGATCAAACAATATTCTGCAAATACCTTTTGCTGGTACAAGCAAACTAAACAAATATGTTCCTTTGCATAGGGTCCTAGTGGGTTGGCCAAATAGTATTACTTGTTTACAGCAGCAATAATTCTACACTGTAGAGCCCAGATATATACAGTATACAGGTTACTGTGGCGTTGGTAGGTCTAACGAATACCGAATACCGACCTTTACAATCTGGCTTGGGCCAAGCTGGAAACGGTGTCTAATCAAATTGGATAAAACAACCTTTAAAATACAGCCCCGGGGCTTATGAGTTAAACAAGAGGGTTCAAACAATGGAGCACTTCCTGGTTGGTCCCAGACGAGCCAATCCACATCCTGTAATGAAATCATTTATCTGATTGGTCAGTGCCATTATGTCTGTGACCAGATATTATGATGGGAAGACAAAAAACCGAGTAAGTTCTTGCACGGACGGTCAATCTTGTATAGTAGATGGATAACAAGTAAACAGGGTATGAGTGAGCCTGAAAGGACGTAACAAAACAGCGAACGTTTCGGCAAAGAGCCTTCATCAACGAACAAATAGTACACGAATAAAACGAATAAAAAAAAATAAATAACTTAGCTGCGGTGAAATCCAGAGCCAAAGAAAAAAATAGTAAGAAGAGAGTAGTATGTGCTTATATAGGAAAGGAGACAGTGGCTATGGTAAATCATTTAGGTTGTTAGCGCAAACAGACAGGTCATCGACACCCATATGGTCACGTCCATTGAAGTGTCGGGAGACAAGACACTGTTAGTCTTGTGTAACCGCACGTACATGCTCTGCGATACGATAGGAGAGTAACCTCCCCGTCTCACCTATGTATTTCAAAGAGCAGCGCTTACACAAAGCGAAAAACAGCGAAACGTTCGCTGTTTTGTTACATCCTGTCAGGTTCACCCATACCCTGTTTATTTGTTATCCATCTACTAATCTATAAGCCTGATTGCGGTCTCACCCACATTTTGTTCAATGTTGTATAGTCATTTTAACGTGGCTATTTCTTTACACATATATAGGCACACATAAAAAAGATCCTGGATTGAGGCAAAATCTAAACTATATTCCTTTGCCCAAATTGAGCAGGCAGAAAATGTAATCAAACTACATTGAAAGCAAAATGTTTCATTTTTGTTTTGATCATGTCACGGAGCACCAATAACATCATGTCTGCACGAATGGAGTCTTTCACTTCCATGCTTGAACTAAAGATATTCAATGATAATCTGACTACAAACACATTGTTGATCTTCAAATACCAGTAAATTAATTGTTATCATCATCAAGAGTATAGTAAAATCCACAATCTGTATCAGAGACGGTCCTAACAGGTGCGAGCCCCAGGCCCTGCAATAGGAAAAAGTCTATCCTCAGGTCCCCACGTGACGTGCTACCGAGGTCCCGCGTACTGCTAGACTGGCACACGTTGCCGGGAAAAGTAAAAAAAAAGTAATCGCCTTGCTTTCACTAACGACGCCTCCTTTTCATTAACAATATATATAATCCGCTATCAGACTGTACCATCGCCTGATTTTTTTTACGTTGTAAGTGTAAGTAGAGTGCACAAAAATACATAATTAAACATTTCGAGAGTATAAATGACTTGCCCCACACATAAAATTACCTCTCAAGGTAATCACAAACTATGACAGCTAGGGCAAATGGCACCATGTTGTGGTATCACAAACTATGGCAGCTAGGGCAGATGGCACCATGTTGTAGTATCAAAAACTATGGCAGCTATGGCAGATGGCACCATGTTGTAGTATCAAAAACTATGGCAGCTATGGCAGATGGCCCCATGTTGTATCACAAACTATGGCAGCTAGGGCAGATGGCACCATGTTGTAGTATCAAAAACTATGGCAGCTAGGGCAGATGGCACCATGTTGTGGTATCACAAACTATGGCAGCTAGGGCAGATGGCACCATGTTGTGTATCACAAACTATGGCAGCTAGGGCAGATGGCACCATGTTGTGGTATCAAAAACTATGGCAGCTATGGCAGATGGCCCCATGTTGTGGTATCACAAAACTATGGCAGCTAGGGCAGATGGCACCATGTTGTGGTATCAAAAACTATGGCAGATGGCCCCATGTTGTGGTATCACAAACTATGGCAGCTAGGGCAGATGGCACCATGTTGTAGTATCAAAAACTATGGCAGCTATGGCAGATGGCCCCATGTTGTGGTATCACAAACTATGGCAGCTAGGGCAGATGGCACATGTTGTGTATCAAAAACTATGGCAGAGCCCCATGTTGTGGTATCACAAACTATGGCAGATGGCACCATGTTGTAGTATCACAAAACTATGGCAGCTAGGGCAGATGGCACCATGTTGTGGTATCACAAACTATGGCAGCTAGGGCAGATGCACCATGTTGTGGTATCACAAACTATGGCAGATGGCACCATGTTGTGGTATCACAAACTATGGCAGCTAGGGCAGATGGCACCATGTTGTGGTATCACAAACTATGGCAGATGGCACCATGTTGTAGTATCACAAACTATCGCAGCTAGGGCAGATGGCACCATGTTGTGGTATCACAAACTATGGCAGCTAGGGCAGATGGCACCATGTTGTGGTATCACAAACTATGGAAGATGGCACCATGTTGTAGTATCACAAACTATGGCAGCTAGGGCAGATGCCACCATGTTGTGGTATCACAAACTATGGCAGCTAGGGCAGATGGCACCATGTTGTGGTATCACAAACTATGGCAGCTAGGGCAGATGGCACCATGTTGTGGTATCACAAACTATGGCAGCTAGGGCAGATGGCACCATGTTGTGGTATCACAAACTATGGCAGCTAGGGCAGATGGCACCATGTTGTAGTATAAAAAACTATGGCAGCTATGGCAGATGGCCCCATGTTGTGGTATCACAAACTATGGCAGCTAGGGCAGATGGCACCATGTTGTAGTATCAAAAACTATGGCAGCTATGGCAGATGGCCCCATGTTGTGGTATCACAAACTATGGCAGCTAGGGCAGATGGCACCATGTTGTAGTATCAAAAACTATGGCAGCTAGGGCAGATGGCACCATGTTGTGGTATCACAAACTATGGCAGCTAGGGCACATGACACCATGACAAACTATGGCAGCTAGGGCAGATGGCACCATGTTGTGGTATCAAAAACTATGGCAGCTAGGGCAGATGGCACCATGTTGTGGTATCACAAACTATGGCAGATGGCACCGTGTTGTAGTATCACAAACTATGGCAGCTAGGGCAGATGGCACCATGTTGTGGTATAACAAACTATGGCAGCTAGGACACATGCCACCATGACAAACTATGGCAGCTAGGGCAGATGGCACCATGTTGTGGTATCACAAACTATGACAGCTAAGGCAGATGGCACCATGTTGTGGTATCACAAACTATGGCAGCTAGGGCAGATGGCACCATGTTGTGGTATCACAAACTATGGCAGCTAGGGCAGATGGCACCATGTTGTGGTATCACAAACTATGGCAGCTATGGCAGATGGCCCCATGTTGTAGTATCAAAAACTATGGCAGCTATGGCAGATGGCCCCATGTTGTGGTATCACAAACTATGGCAGCTAGGGCAGATGGCACCATGTTGTGGTATCACAAACTATGGCAGCTAGGGCAGATGGCACCATGTTGTGGTATCACAAACTATGGCAGATGGCACCGTGTTGTAGTATCACAAACTATGACAGCTAGGGCAGATGGCACCATGTTGTGGTATAACAAACTATGGCAGCTAGGACAATGCCACCATGACAAACTATGGCAGATGGCACCATGTTGTGGTATCACAAACTATGACAGCTAAGGCAGATGGCACCATGTTGTGGTATCACAAACTATGGCAGCTAGGGCAGATGGCACCATGTTGTGGTATCACAAACTATGGCAGATGGCACCATGTTGTAGTATCACAAACTATCGCAGCTAGGGCAGATGGCACCATGTTGTGGTATCACAAACTATGGCAGCTAGGGCAGATGGCACCATGTTGTGGTATCACAAACTATTGAAGATGGCACCATGTTGTAGTATCACAAACTATGGCAGCTAGGGCAGATGCCACCATGTTGTGGTATCACAAACTATGGCAGATGGCACCATGTTGAAGTATCACAAACTATGGCAGCTAGGGCAGATGGCATCATGTTGTGGTATCACAAACTATGGCAGCTAGGGCAGATGGCATCATGTTGTGGTATCACAAACTATGGCAGGTAGGGCAGATGGCATCAGTTTGTGGTATCACAAACTAAAGCTGTTTTAGAAAATTATCGATGTAAATGAAATGAATCAAGGCGTCATAATAGAATAGTATGTATCTGAAGAAAATATAGATACTAGTATTACTAGAAGAAATATAGATACTAGTATTACTAGAAGGAAATATAGATACTAGTATTACTAGAAGGAAATATAGATACTAGTATTACTAGAAGGAAATATAGATACTAGTATTACTAGAAAGAACTAGTATTACTAGAAGGAAATATAGATACTAGTATTACTAGAAGGAAATATAGATACTAGTATTACTAGAAGGAAATTCTAGTATAAGTATTACTAGAAGAAAATATAGATACTAGTATTACTAGAAGGAAATATAGATACTAGTATTACTAGAAGGAAATATAGATACTAGTATTACTAGAAGGAAATATAGATACTAGTATTACTAGAAGGAAATATTATGTTTAGTCTCAACTGAGTATAAGATCATGAGTTGTCAAAGAAATTATCTTTTTTAAAAATAAAAAATAAATTAAATTATATTCCAATGAACGTCATGTCCTTTACATATCTGACTTTGAAGGTAAATATCACTTTCATGTGCTGCACTTAAATGCGTGAGCAGTGACTTGACTTTGAAGGTAAATATCACTTCATGTGCTGCACTTAAAGGCGTGAGCAGTGACTTGACTTTGAAGGTAAATATCACTTCATGTGCTGCACTTAAAGGCGTGAGCTAGTGACTTGACTTTGAAGGTAAATATCACTTCATGTGCTGCACTTAAAGGCGTGAGCTAGTGACTTGACTTTGAAGGTAAATATCACTTCATGTGCTGCACTTAAAGGCGTGAGCTAGTGACTCTCTTGGTCAGGAAACATGCCAGTCCAAACAGGAGACCCAGCGAGTGGAAGTGGAAGATATGACGTGTTGCACGAGAACTCTTGACGTTACTAACGCCATGAACATAAGAACATGATGACTGCTACAGCAGCATGTTTTTCATTCCCTTGTTTTCAGTTAAACAGGTTTTGAAAACGCTGCAATAAAGCTGGATAAAAAAGCTAGGAAGAGTCAAAGAGAGAAAAGTCAACAACTTAAGATACGGAGGGAAAGTATACGAATGTTTTATAGAAGGAAACAAAATTAACCCCTTGAACTTAGACTTAAAAGCAAACGAGTTTTAATCCAAGGGAAGTTAAGGATACATATCGTCTTGACTTCTGAGTAATTCCCCCTGAGTAGATGTTAAATGAGATTCTTTAATGGCTAGACCTTAACAGAAATGCAGACAATCGATGTAGGTGGCATTAGATTCTTATATGAAATAGTAAAGGCCACATTATACACCATGATATACATATACACTAACAGGCTCATCACACGTTGCAACGATCTCAGTATCAAAGAATAAAATAAAAGAAAGCAAAGAGTTACTTTAGAAAAACAATTATGCCAGAAACCTTCCCAAAGTGTGCTAAAAAACAATTCCCAAGTTTCATGGTGGTAAAAATTCACAAATTCCATGGCGATAGGATAAATAAAATAATATTTAAAAAGCTTCTATAAGGGAAAAAAAAACCTATATTAAGGGCCCCAGCCCCAAAATGAGTGATAATTTTCAAATATATATAGTACTAACTTATCAACTTAGAGCAATCAGTTGATTAAATAAACATTATGAGCTTATATCACTCAAACAAAACAAAAGCAATGGTGCAAGATATAAATTTCAATGCCCTATATATTGCAATCTGGATCATGATGGATATGTGATGCATATGTGATGGATATGTTTGTTAATATTTGTCAAGATGTGTTAAATGGTTATGGGAAATAATGTCTTAAAAGTTTACACACAAAAAAAACCCAACAAACAAGATTTTGGGCCCCCGACCAAAAAGGAATGGACCTTAGGAGTTCAATATCCAATAGTATTTTTATGGGCCTTCAAGTATTTATGTACCAAGTTTGGTCAAGTATTTATGTACCAAGTTTGGTCAAGTATTTATGTACCAAGTTTGGTCAAGTATTTATGTACCAAGTTTGGTCAAGTATTTATGTACCAAGTTTGGTCAAGTATTTATGTACCAAGTTTGGTCAAGTATTTATGTACCAAGTTTGGTCAAGTATTTATGTACCAAGTTTGGTCAAGTATTTATGTACCAAGTTTGGTCAAGTATTTATGTACCAAGTTTGGTCAAGTATTTATGTACCAAGTTTGGTCAAGTATTTATGTACCAAGTTTGGTCAAGTATTTATGTACCAAGTTTGGTCAAGTATTTATGTACCAAGTTTGGTCAAGTATTTATGTACCAAGTTTGGTCAAGTATTTATGTACCAAGTTTGGTCAAGTATTTATGTACCAAATTTGGTCAAGTATTTATGTACCAAGTTTGGTCAAGTATTTATGTACCAAGTTTGGTCAAGATCCATCCATTAACCCAATAACTTTTTCATATAGCTCTTTAAGGAAACAATTACTTTAGATGCCCCAGACCTCCCATGAAAGGTATTTACATAAAAAACAACAAAATTAGCCAGAACTGTATGGGGAAGTGTAGTCAACAACTTCCTAAAGTTTCATGCCGATCAGATGACTAGTTCCAGCAGTGAAATAATATTTATATAGCTCATGTAAGGGAAAAAAATGGCATTTAGGCCCCCCCCCCAGCCTAAACCATGAAGATTTTAATCTGGAAAATGATGGATATAATTATTGCTTGCTTGGTTTTATGGCTTGTTAAGATAGTGTACAGAAAAAAACAACCCAAAACATTGTGTTGAAGCTGCATTTTAACTGTATCAAACTAGTTGACAAACTAGCAACAGCTCAAAGGAAAGTTCCAAGTAGAGCTGACACATTTCTCTTCTTTAATAAGGTCAAACAAGTATTTCAACTCAAAGTTTAATTAAAGAAGGAAGCTTAAATATTAAAATTTGAATAGCAGTATTTTATACACTAATTTGACAAATATAAATGATTATTTAATGGTAATGAATTCAGAAAAACTGTAGAGGAAAATTCCTGTTAGTTTATAGTACTTGGAACAGAAATTAGGTTATTGCCTAATTATTTCCAAATACAGTTCATAATTGTGCATACAACTTTGGCTTGGTGAGGTTAGCAGTTGTGGATCTGTCTTAACAGAACATGCTCACAAGTTTAACTATGTACAATTTAAGGAAAGACTATTTATAAATTTGTTTGTCCAATCTGCTTGTTTCTTATTGTCTGTCATTGCTGTAACTTGGGAGGACGAAACAAGAAGATTTTTAAGTGAATGAATTGAAATGTACCTTCATTCTTTTACTTACCATTTTAATCATAGTGTCATGGCTGTTGCTGCTGATACTTGAGTCACTGGATGGACCAAAGAACATGGCTGACTCTGGCTGGTAGGTGAACTCAATATTTTCAATGGTGGTTAAAAAATAACCAAATCTCCGCAAGCAGCAGATTCTCAGGCAAGTCTGGGGAAACAGAAAAAAACATATGATGTTTTTCTTTATTAGCTTAAAGTTGAAAAAATGACCCCCTTACCAGTCCATGATGGACTATGGGGCAAGTGATGTAGCGTTCACAAGTTTTTTAGCCACCACTAACGAGCAGGGGAATGTGTGGCCAGCACAATGCCCCAGGGGCCTTGCCAGTACCCGGGCTCGAACCCACGACTCGGGATCTGCCTCGGATCGATAGTCCAGTGCGCTACCACTTAGACCATCGCGCCCCGATAGCTTAAAGTTATTTGTCAAATATTTAAAAAACCCAGAAATATTTTAAATTGCATTTTTTTAAAAACAGAATTTCACCCTAAATTTTCCCAAGTTCTAACCCCGTTTTCACAACTTATTTTGTTTCCACTAACAATATAATAATGTCATAAATTGCATAACAAGGAAAGAAACATACAAAGGCATTTTGAATTAAGTTATAATAAATTAATAGTTGTGATATTTAACAAGTTATTTAAAAAAAACTATGTTTTGTAACACTGC
>CALYLW010001294.1:54639-211932 GCA_944989445.1 Ampullaceana balthica | reverse complement strand
TCTATCTAACAATGACCGTGTACCAAAACTCTGTCTCTAAAAATGAAAGTGTTAGCGTGAACCAATCTCTCATCTCTATCGAAACAATGAAGGTGAACCACACTCTATCTAACATAATATGAAGTGAAAACCAACTCTATTTATAAAATTCAAGGAACCAACTCGATCTAACATGAAGTGAACAACCAAACTCTGTCATAATACATTTGACGTGACGACACAATACTACTGTATAACAATGTATAGCTGCAACCATCCTCGTATGCTATACACTGATGAAAGTGGAACCAAGCTACGCATATCATAACAATGCATGAAGTGAACCAACTCTATCGTATACAATGAAGTTGATAACCAACTATACTATCAAAAACAAAGACCGTGCAAATTTTTTCCTACGAAACGAGATACACAACTCTGCTCCTACTAGAAACTAAAAGACTGAAACCCAAAACATGAGCTAGCCTGTACGGCGTACTGAAAGTGAACCACACTCTATCTAAACAGGAAGTGAACCAACTACTCTATGTAATCAATGAGGCTTCACAATTTAGCAAACCAACTCTCCTATCAAACTAACATGAAGTGAACACTGAGTGAGACCAACTCTATCTAACAATGAAGACGTGAAATCCAACTCTATCTAATTATCAGACTGAAATCGACCCGTGATAATCCAACTCTATCTAACAATGTAAGTGACCATACTCTATCTAACAAATGAAGAGCTGAACAACTCTGTTCTAACCAATGAAGAGTGAACCAACTCTATCTAACAATGACGTGAACCAACTCTTCTTAAAAAATGAACCATCCTATCTACAATGAGTGAACCAACTCTTATATAACAATGAACGTGAACCAACTCTAGTCTAACAATGAAGTGAACCAACTCTATCTAACAATGAAGTGAACCAACTCTATGTAACAATGAAGTGAATCAACTCTGTCTAAAAATGACGTGAACCAACTCTATATAAAAATGAAGTGAACCAACTCTATCTAACAAAAAAGTGAACCAACTCTATCTAACAATGAAGTGAACCAACTCTATGTAACAATGACGTGAACCAACTCTGTCTAAAAATGACGTGAACCAACTCTATATAAAATGAAGTGAACCAACTCTATCTATCTAACAATGAAGTGAACCAACTCTATGTAACAATGAAGTGAACCAACTCTATCTAACAATGAAGTAAACCAACTAACCTCTATCTAACAATGACGTGAACCAACTCTATCTGACAATGACGTGAACCAACTCTATCTAACAATGAAGTGAACCAACTCTATCTAACAATGAAGTGAACCAATTTTATCTAACAATGAAGTGAACCAACTCTATCTAAAATGACGTGAACCAAGTCTATCTAACAATGACGTGAACCAACTCTATCTAACAATGAAGTGAACCAACTTTATCTAACAATGAAGTGAACCAACTCTATCTAACAATGAAGTGAACCAACTCTATCTAACAATGAAGTGAACCAACTCTATGTAACAATGAAGTGAACCAACTCTGTCTAACAATAAGTCAACCAACTCTATCTAACAATGAAGTGAACCAACTCTATCTAAAAATGACGTGAACCAACTCTATCTAGCAATGACGTGAACCAACTCTATCTAACAATGAAGTGAACCAACTCTATCTAACAATGAAGTGAACCAACTTTATCTAACAATGAAGTGAACCAACTCTATCAAACAATGAAGTGAACCAACTCTATCTAACAATGAAGTGAACCGTCTCTATCTAACAATGAAGTGAACCAACTCTATGTAACAATGAAGTGAACCAACTCTATCTAACAATAAGTGAACCAACTCTATCTAACAATGAAGTGAATCAACTCTATCTAACAATGAAGTGAACCAACTCTATCTAACAATGAAGTGAACCAACTCTATCTAACAATGACGTGAACCAATTCTATCTAACAATGAAGTGAACCAACTCTATCTAACAATGAAGTGAACCAACTCTATCTAACAATGACGTGAACCAACTCTATCTAACAATAAAGTGAACCAACTCTATCTAACAATAAAGTGAACCAACTCTGTCTAGCAATGAAGTCAACAACCTCTATCTAACAATGAAGTGAACCAACTCTATCTAACAATGACGCGAACCAACTCTATCTAACAATGAAGTGAACCAACTCTATCTAACAATGAAGTGAACCAAATCTATCTAACAAAAAAGTGAACCAACTCTATCTAACAATGAAGTGAACCAACTCTATCTAACAATGAAGTGAACCAACTCTATCTAACAATGAAGTGAACCAACTCTATCTAACAAGGAAGTGAACCAACTCTGTTTAACAATGAAGTGAACCAACTCTATCTAACAATGAAGTGAACCAACTCTATCTAACAATGAAGTGAACCAACTCTATCTACAATGAAGTGAACCAACTCTATCTAACAATGAAGTGAACCAACTCTGTCTAACAATGACGTGAACCAACTCTATCTAACAATGAAGTGAACCAACTCTATCTAACAATGAAGTGAACCAACTCTATCATAACAATCGAAGTGAACCAACTCTATCTAACAATGAAGTGAACCAACTCTATCTAACAATGAAGTGAACCAACTCTGTCTAACAATGAAGTGAACCAACTCTATCTAACAATGAAGTGAACCAACTCTATCTAACAATGAAGTGAACCAACTCTATCTACAATGAAGTGAACCAACTCTATCTAACAATGACGTGAACCAACTCTATCTAACAATGACGTGAACCAACTCTATCTAACAATGAAGTGAACCAACTCTATCTAACAATGAAGTGAACCAACTCTATCTAACAATGAAGTGAACCAACTCTATCTAACAATGAAGTGAACCAACTCTATCTAACAATGAAGTGAACCAACTCTATCTAACAAGGAAGTGAACCAACTCTGTTTAACAATGAAGTGAACCAACTCTATCTAACAATGAAGTGAACCAACTCTATCTAACAATGAAGTGAACCAACTCTATCTACAATGAAGTGAACCAACTCTATCTAACAATGACGTGAACCAACTCTGTCTAAAAATGACGTGAACCAACTCTATCTAACAATGAAGTGAACCAACTCTATCTAACAATGAAGTGAACCAACTCTATATAAAAATCAAGTGAACCAACTCTATCTAACAATGAAGTGAACCAACTCTATCTAACAAGGAAGTGAACCAACTCTGTTTAACAATGAAGTGAACCAACTCTATCTAACAATGAAGTGAACCAACTCTATCTAACAATGAAGTGAACCAACTCTATCTACAATGAAGTGAACCAACTCTATCTAACAATGACGTGAACCAACTCTGTCTAAAAATGACGTGAACCAACTCTATCTAACAATGAAGTGAACCAACTCTATCTAACAATGAAGTGAACCAACTCTATCTAACAATGAAGTGGACCAACTCTATCTAACAATGAAGTGAACCAACTCTATCTAACAATGAAGTGAACCAACTCTATCTAACAATGAAGTGAACCAACTCTATCTAACAATGAAGGGAACCAACTCTATCTAACAATGAAGTGGACCAACTCTATCTAACAATGACGTGAACCAACTCTGTCTAAAAATGACGTGAACCAACTCTATATAAAAATGAAGTGAACCAACTCTATCTAACAATGAAGTGAACCAACTCTATCTAACAATGAAGTGAACCAACTCTATGTAACAATGAAGTGAATCAACTCTGTCTAAAAATGACGTGAACCAACTCTATATAAAAATGAAGTGAACCAACTCTATCTAACAAAAAAGTGAACCAACTCTATCTAACAATGAAGTGAACCAACTCTATGTAACAATGACGTGAACCAACTCTGTCTAAAAATGACGTGAACCAACTCTATATAAAATGAAGTGAACCAACTCTATCTAACAATGAAGTGAACCAACTCTATGTAACAATGAAGTGAACCAACTCTATCTAACAATGAAGTAAACCAACTCTATCTAAAATGACGTGAACCAACTCTATCTGACAATGACGTGAACCAACTCTATCTAACAATGAAGTGAACCAACTCTATCTAACAATGAAGTGAACCAATTTTATCTAACAATGAAGTGAACCAACTCTATCTAAAATGACGTGAACCAAGTCTATCTAACAATGACGTGAACCAACTCTATCTAACAATGAAGTGAACCAACTTTATCTAACAATGAAGTGAACCAACTCTATCTAACAATGAAGTGAACCAACTCTATCTAACAATGAAGTGAACCAACTCTATGTAACAATGAAGTGAACCAACTCTGTCTAACAATAAGTCAACCAACTCTATCTAACAATGAAGTGAACCAACTCTATCTAAAAATGACGTGAACCAACTCTATCTAGCAATGACGTGAACCAACTCTATCTAACAATGAAGTGAACCAACTCTATCTAACAATGAAGTGAACCAACTTTATCTAACAATGAAGTGAACCAACTCTATCAAACAATGAAGTGAACCAACTCTATCTAACAATGAAGTGAACCGTCTCTATCTAACAATGAAGTGAACCAACTCTATGTAACAATGAAGTGAACCAACTCTATCTAACAATAAGTGAACCAACTCTATCTAACAATGAAGTGAATCAACTCTATCTAACAATGAAGTGAACCAACTCTATCTAACAATGAAGTGAACCAACTCTATCTAACAATGACGTGAACCAATTCTATCTAACAATGAAGTGAACCAACTCTATCTAACAATGAAGTGAACCAACTCTATCTAACAATGACGTGAACCAACTCTATCTAACAATAAAGTGAACCAACTCTATCTAACAATAAAGTGAACCAACTCTGTCTAGCAATGAAGTCAACAACCTCTATCTAACAATGAAGTGAACCAACTCTATCTAACAATGACGCGAACCAACTCTATCTAACAATGAAGTGAACCAACTCTATCTAACAATGAAGTGAACCAAATCTATCTAACAAAGAAGTGAACCAACTCTATCTAACAATGAAGTGAACCAACTCTATCTAACAATGAAGTGAACCAACTCTATCTAACAATGAAGTGAACCAACTCTATCTAACAAGGAAGTGAACCAACTCTGTTTAACAATGAAGTGAACCAACTCTATCTAACAATGAAGTGAACCAACTCTATCTAACAATGAAGTGAACCAACTCTATCTACAATGAAGTGAACCAACTCTATCTAACAATGACGTGAACCAACTCTGTCTAAAAATGACGTGAACCAACTCTATCTAACAATGAAGTGAACCAACTCTATCTAACAATGAAGTGAACCAACTCTATATAAAAATCAAGTGAACCAACTCTATCTAACAATGAAGTGAACCAACTCTATCTAACAAGGAAGTGAACCAACTCTGTTTAACAATGAAGTGAACCAACTCTATCTAACAATGAAGTGAACCAACTCTATCTAACAATGAAGTGAACCAACTCTATCTAACAATGAAGTGAACCAACTCTATCTAACAATGACGTGAACCAACTCTGTCTAAAAATGACGTGAACCAACTCTATCTAACAATGAAGTGAACCAACTCTATCTAACAATGAAGTGAACCAACTCTATCTAACAATGAAGTGGACCAACTCTATCTAACAATGAAGTGAACCAACTCTATCTAACAATGAAGTGAACCAACTCTATCTAACAATGAAGTGAACCAACTCTATCTAACAATGAAGGGAACCAACTCTATCTAACAATGAAGTGGACCAACTCTATCTAACAATGACGTGAACCAAATCTGTCTAAAAATGACGTGAACCAACTCTATATAAAAATGAAGTGAACCAACTCTATCTAACAATGAAGTGAACCAACTCTATCTAACAATGAAGTGAACCAACTCTATGTAACAATGAAGTGAATCAACTCTGTCTAAAAATGACGTGAACCAACTCTATATAAAAATGAAGTGAACCAACTCTATCTAACAAAAAAGTGAACCAACTCTATCTAACAATGAAGTGAACCAACTCTATGTAACAATGACGTGAACCAACTCTGTCTAAAAATGACGTGAACCAACTCTATATAAAATGAAGTGAACCAACTCTATCTAACAATGAAGTGAACCAACTCTATGTAACAATGAAGTGAACCAACTCTATCTAACAATGAAGTAAACCAACTCTATCTAAAATGACGTGAACCAACTCTATCTGACAATGACGTGAACCAACTCTATCTAACAATGAAGTGAACCAACTCTATCTAACAATGAAGTGAACCAATTTTATCTAACAATGAAGTGAACCAACTCTATCTAAAATGACGTGAACCAAGTCTATCTAACAATGACGTGAACCAACTCTATCTAACAATGAAGTGAACCAACTTTATCTAACAATGAAGTGAACCAACTCTATCTAACAATGAAGTGAACCAACTCTATCTAACAATGAAGTGAACCAACTCTATGTAACAATGAAGTGAACCAACTCTGTCTAACAATAAGTCAACCAACTCTATCTAACAATGAAGTGAACCAACTCTATCTAAAAATGACGTGAACCAACTCTATCTAGCAATGACGTGAACCAACTCTATCTAACAATGAAGTGAACCAACTCTATCTAACAATGAAGTGAACCAACTTTATCTAACAATGAAGTGAACCAACTCTATCAAACAATGAAGTGAACCAACTCTATCTAACAATGAAGTGAACCGTCTCTATCTAACAATGAAGTGAACCAACTCTATGTAACAATGAAGTGAACCAACTCTATCTAACAATAAGTGAACCAACTCTATCTAACAATGAAGTGAATCAACTCTATCTAACAATGAAGTGAACCAACTCTATCTAACAATGAAGTGAACCAACTCTATCTAACAATGACGTGAACCAATTCTATCTAACAATGAAGTGAACCAACTCTATCTAACAATGAAGTGAACCAACTCTATCTAACAATGACGTGAACCAACTCTATCTAACAATAAAGTGAACCAACTCTATCTAACAATAAAGTGAACCAACTCTGTCTAGCAATGAAGTCAACAACCTCTATCTAACAATGAAGTGAACCAACTCTATCTAACAATGACGCGAACCAACTCTATCTAACAATGAAGTGAACCAACTCTATCTAACAATGAAGTGAACCAAATCTATCTAACAAAAAAGTGAACCAACTCTATCTAACAATGAAGTGAACCAACTCTATCTAACAATAAAGTGAACCAACTCTATTTAACAATGACGTGAACCAACTCTATCTAACAATGAAGTGAACCAACTCTATCTAACAATAAAGTGAACCAACTCTATCTAACAATGAAGTGAACCAACTCTATCTATCCATAAAGTGAACCAACTCTATCTAACAATGATGTGAACCAACTCTATCTAACAATGAAGTGAACCAACTCTATCTAACAATGAAGTGAACCAACTCTATCTAACAATGAAGTGAACCAAATCTATCTAACAATGAAGTGAACCAACTCTATCTAACAATGAAGTGAACCAACTCTATCTAACAATGAAGTGAACCAAATCTATCTAACAAAAAAGTGAACCAACTCTATCTAACAATGAAGTGAACCAACTCTATCTAACAATAAAGTGAACCAACTCTATTTAACAATGACGTGAACCAACTCTATCTAACAATGAAGTGAACCAACTCTATCTAACAATAAAGTGAACCAACTCTATCTAACAATGAAGTGAACCAACTCTATCTATCCATGAAAGTGAACCAACTCTATCTAACAATGATGTGAACCAACTCTATCTAACAATGAAGTGAACCAACTCTATCTAACAATGAAGTGAACCAACTCTATCTAACAAGGAAGTGAACCAACTCTGTTTAACAATGAAGTGAACCAACTCTATCTAACAATGAAGTGAACCAACTCTATCTAACAATGAAGTGAACCAACTCTATCTAACAATGAAGTGAACCAACTCTATCTAACAATGACGTGAACGAACTCTCTCTAACAATGAAGTGAACCAACTCTATCTAACAATGAAGTGAACCAACTCTATCTAACAATGAAGTGAACCAACTCTATCTAACAATGAAGTGAACCAACTCTATCTAACAAGGAAGTGAACCAACTCTGTCTAACAATGAAGTGAAACAACTCTGTCTAACAATGAAGTGAACCAACTCTATCTAACAATGAAGTGAACCAACTCTATCTAACAATGAAGTGAACCAACTCTATCTAACAATGAAGTGAACCAACTCTATCTAACAAGGAAGTGAACCAACTCTGTTTAACAATGAAGTGAACCAACTCTATCTAACAATGAAGTGAACCAACTCTATCTAACAATGAAGTGAACCAACTCTATCTACAATGAAGTGAACCAACTCTATCTAACAATGACGTGAACCAACTCTGTCTAAAAATGACGTGAACCAACTCTATCTAACAATGAAGTGAACCAACTCTATCTAACAATGAAGTGAACCAACTCTATATAAAAATCAAGTGAACCAACTCTATCTAACAATGAAGTGAACCAACTCTATCTAACAAGGAAGTGAACCAACTCTGTTTAACAATGAAGTGAACCAACTCTATCTAACAATGAAGTGAACCAACTCTATCTAACAATGAAGTGAACCAACTCTATCTACAATGAAGTGAACCAACTCTATCTAACAATGACGTGAACCAACTCTGTCTAAAAATGACGTGAACCAACTCTATCTAACAATGAAGTGAACCAACTCTATCTAACAATGAAGTGAACCAACTCTATCTAACAATGAAGTGGACCAACTCTATCTAACAATGAAGTGAACCAACTCTATCTAACAATGAAGTGAACCAACTCTATCTAACAATGAAGTGAACCAACTCTATCTAACAATGAAGGGAACCAACTCTATCTAACAATGAAGTGGACCAACTCTATCTAACAATGACGTGAACCAACTCTGTCTAAAAATGACGTGAACCAACTCTATATAAAAATGAAGTGAACCAACTCTATCTAACAATGAAGTGAACCAACTCTATCTAACAATGAAGTGAACCAACTCTATGTAACAATGAAGTGAATCAACTCTGTCTAAAAATGACGTGAACCAACTCTATATAAAAATGAAGTGAACCAACTCTATCTAACAAAAAAGTGAACCAACTCTATCTAACAATGAAGTGAACCAACTCTATGTAACAATGACGTGAACCAACTCTGTCTAAAAATGACGTGAACCAACTCTATATAAAATGAAGTGAACCAACTCTATCTAACAATGAAGTGAACCAACTCTATGTAACAATGAAGTGAACCAACTCTATCTAACAATGAAGTGAACCAACTCTATCTAAAATGACGTGAACCAACTCTATCTGACAATGACGTGAACCAACTCTATCTAACAATGAAGTGAACCAACTCTATCTAACAATGAAGTGAACCAATTTTATCTAACAATGAAGTGAACCAACTCTATCTAAAATGACGTGAACCAAGTCTATCTAACAATGACGTGAACCAACTCTATCTAACAATGAAGTGAACCAACTTTATCTAACAATGAAGTGAACCAACTCTATCTAACAATGAAGTGAACCAACTCTATCTAACAATGAAGTGAACCAACTCTATGTAACAATGAAGTGAACCAACTCTGTCTAACAATAAGTCAACCAACTCTATCTAACAATGAAGTGAACCAACTCTATGTAAAAATGACGTGAACCAACTCTATCTAGCAATGACGTGAACCAACTCTATCTAACAATGAAGTGAACCAACTCTATCTAACAATGAAGTGAACCAACTTTATCTAACAATGAAGTGAACCAACTCTATCAAACAATGAAGTGAACCAACTCTATCTAACAATGAAGTGAACCGTCTCTATCTAACAATGAAGTGAACCAACTCTATGTAACAATGAAGTGAACCAACTCTATCTAACAATAAGTGAACCAACTCTATCTAACAATGAAGTGAATCAACTCTATCTAACAATGAAGTGAACCAACTCTATCTAACAATGAAGTGAACCAACTCTATCTAACAATGACGTGAACCAATTCTATCTAACAATGAAGTGAACCAACTCTATCTAACAATGAAGTGAACCAACTCTATCTAACAATGACGTGAACCAACTCTATCTAACAATAAAGTGAACCAACTCTATCTAACAATAAAGTGAACCAACTCTGTCTAGCAATGAAGTCAACAACCTCTATCTAACAATGAAGTGAACCAACTCTATCTAACAATGACGCGAACCAACTCTATCTAACAATGAAGTGAACCAACTCTATCTAACAATGAAGTGAACCAAATCTATCTAACAAAAAAGTGAACCAACTCTATCTAACAATGAAGTGAACCAACTCTATCTAACAATAAAGTGAACCAACTCTATTTAACAATGACGTGAACCAACTCTATCTAACAATGAAGTGAACCAACTCTATCTAACAATAAAGTGAACCAACTCTATCTAACAATGAAGTGAACCAACTCTATCTATCCATAAAGTGAACCAACTCTATCTAACAATGATGTGAACCAACTCTATCTAACAATGAAGTGAACCAACTCTATCTAACAATGACGTGAACCAACTCTATATAAAATGAAGTGAACCAACTCTATCTAACAATGACGTGAACCAACTCTATATAAAAATGAAGTGAACCAACTCTATCTAACAATGAAGTGAACCAACTCTGTCTAACAATGAAGTGAACCAACTCTGTCTAACAATGAAGTGAATGAACTCTCTCTAACAATGAAGTGAACCAACTCTATCTAACAATGAAGTGAACCAACTCTATCTAACAATGACGTGAACCAACTCTATCTAACAATGAAGTGAACCAACTCTATCTAACAATGAAGTGAACCAACTCTATCTACAATGAAGTGAACCAACTCTATCTAACAATGACGTGAACCAACTCTGTCTAAAAATGACGTGAACCAACTCTATCTAACAATGAAGTGAACCAACTCTATCTAACAATGAAGTGAACCAACTCTATCTAACAATGAAGTGGACCAACTCTATCTAACAATGAAGTGAACCAACTTTATCTAACAATGAAGTGAACCAACTCTATCTAACAATGAAGTGAACCAACTCTATCTAACAATGAAGGGAACCAACTCTATCTAACAATGAAGTGGACCAACTCTATCTAACAATGACGTGAACCAACTCTGTCTAAAAATGACGTGAACCAACTCTATATAAAAATGAAGTGAACCAACTCTATCTAACAATGAAGTGAACCAACTCTATGTAACAATGACGTGAACCAACTCTGTCTAAAAATGACGTGAACCAACTCTATATAAAATGAAGTGAACCAACTCTATCTAACAATGAAGTGAACCAACTCTATGTAACAATGAAGTGAACCAACTCTATCTAACAATGAAGTAAACCAACTCTATCTAAAATGACGTGAACCAACTCTATCTGACAATGACGTGAACCAACTCTATCTAACAATGAAGTGAACCAACTCTATCTAACAATGAAGTGAACCAATTTTATCTAACAATGAAGTGAACCAACTCTATCTAAAATGACGTGAACCAAGTCTATCTAACAATGACGTGAACCAACTCTATCTAACAATGAAGTGAACCAACTTTATCTAACAATGAAGTGAACCAACTCTATCTAACAATGAAGTGAACCAACTCTATCTAACAATGAAGTGAACCAACTCTATGTAACAATGAAGTGAACCAACTCTGTCTAACAATAAGTCAACCAACTCTATCTAACAATGAAGTGAACCAACTCTATCTAAAAATGACGTGAACCAACTCTACCTAGCAATGACGTGAACCAACTCTATCTAACAATGAAGTGAACCAACTCTATCTAACAATGAAGTGAACCAACTTTATCTAACAATGAAGTGAACCAACTCTATCAAACAATGAAGTGAACCAACTCTATCTAACAATGAAGTGAACCGTCTCTATCTAACAATGAAGTGAACCAACTCTATGTAACAATGAAGTGAACCAACTCTATCTAACAATAAGTGAACCAACTCTATCTAACAATGAAGTGAATCAACTCTATCTAACAATGAAGTGAACCAACTCTATCTAACAATGAAGTGAACCAACTCTATCTAACAATGACGTGAACCAATTCTATCTAACAATGAAGTGAACCAACTCTATCTAACAATGAAGTGAACCAACTCTATCTAACAATGACGTGAACCACCTCTATCTAACAATAAAGTGAACCAACTCTATCTAACAATAAAGTGAACCAACTCTGTCTAGCAATGAAGTCAACAACCTCTATCTAACAATGAAGTGAACCAACTCTATCTAACAATGACGCGAACCAACTCTATCTAACAATGAAGTGAACCAACTCTATCTAACAATGAAGTGAACCAAATCTATCTAACAAAAAAGTGAACCAACTCTATCTAACAATGAAGTGAACCAACTCTATCTAACAATAAAGTGAACCAACTCTATTTAACAATGACGTGAACCAACTCTATCTAACAATGAAGTGAACCAACTCTATCTAACAATAAAGTGAACCAACTCTATCTAACAATGAAGTGAACCAACTCTATCTATCCATAAAGTGAACCAACTCTATCTAACAATGATGTGAACCAACTCTATCTAACAATGAAGTGAACCAACTCTATCTAACAATGACGTGAACCAACTCTATCTAACAATGAAGTGAACCAACTCTATCTAACAATGAAGTGAACCAACTCTATCTAACAAATGAAGTGAACCAACTCTATCTAACAATGAAGTGAACCAACTCTATCTAACAATGAAGTGAACCAACTCTATCTAACAATGAAGTGAACCAACTCTATCTAACAATGAAGTGAACCAACTCTATCTAACAATGAAGTGAACCAACTCTATCTAACAATGAAGTGAACCAACTCTATCTAACAATGAAGTGAACCAACTCTATCTAACAATGAAGTGAACCAACTCTATCTAACAATGAAGTGAACCAACTCTATCTAACAATGAAGTGAACCAACTCTATCTAACAATGACGTGAACCAACTCTATCTAACAATGAAGTGAACCAACTCTATCTAACAATGAAGTGAACCAACTCTATCTAACAATGAAGTGGACCAACTCTATCTAACAATGAAGTGAACCAACTCTATCTAACAATGAAGTGAACCAACTCTATCTAACAATGAAGTGAACCAACTCTATCTAACAATGAAGGGAACCAACTCTATCTAACAATGAAGTGGACCAACTCTATCTAACAATGACGTGAACCAACTCTGTCTAAAAATGACGTGAACCAACTCTATATAAAAATGAAGTGAACCAACTCTATCTAACAATGAAGTGAACCAACTCTATCTAACAATGAAGTGAACCAACTCTATGTAACAATGAAGTGAACCAACTCTGTCTAAAAATGACGTGAACCAACTCTATATAAAAATGAAGTGAACCAACTCTATCTAACAAAGAAGTGAACCAACTCTATCTAACAATGAAGTGAACCAACTCTATGTAACAATGACGTGAACCAACTCTGTCTAAAAATGACGTGAACCAACTCTATATAACAATGAAGTGAACCAACTCTATCTAACAATGAAGTGAACCAACTCTATGTAACAATGAAGTGAACCAACTCTATCTAACAATGAAGTGAACCAACTCTATCTAAAATGACGTGAACCAACTCTATCTAACAATGACGTGAACCAACTCTATCTAACAATGAAGTGAACCAACTCTATCTAACAATGAAGTGAACCAATTTTATCTAACAATGAAGTGAACCAACTCTATCTAAAATGACGTGAACCAAGTCTATCTAACAATGACGTGAACCAACTCTATCTAACAATGAAGTGAACCAACTCTATCTAACAATGAAGTGAACCAACTTATCTAACAATGAAGTGAACCAACTCTATCTAACAATGAAGTGAACCAACTCTATCTAACAATGAAGTGAACCAACTCTATGTAACAATGAAGTGAACCAACTCTGTCTAACAATAAGTGAACCAACTCTATCTAACAATGAAGTGAACCAACTCTATGTAAAAATGACGTGAACCAACTCTATCTAGCAATGACGTGAACCAACTCTATCTAACAATGAAGTGAACCAACTCTATCTAACAATGAAGTGAACCAACTCTATCTAACAATGAAGTGAACCAACTCTATCAAACAATGAAGTGAACCAACTCTATCTAACAATGAAGTGAACCATCTCTATCTAACAATGAAGTGAACCAACTCTATCTAACAATGAAGTGAACCAACTCTATCTAACAATAAGTGAACCAACTCTATCTAACAATGAAGTGAATCAACTCTATCTAACAATGAAGTGAACCAACTCTATCTAACAATGAAGTGAACCAACTCTATCTAACAATGACGTGAACCAATTCTATCTAACAATGAAGTGAACCAACTCTATCTAACAATGAAGTGAACCAACTCTATCTAACAATGACGTGAACCAACTCTATCTAACAATAAAGTGAACCAACTCTATCTAACAATAAAGTGAACCAACTCTGTCTAGCAATGAAGTCAACAACCTCTATCTAACAATGAAGTGAACCAACTCTATCTAACAATGACGCGAACCAACTCTATCTAACAATGAAGTGAACCAACTCTATCTAACAATGAAGTGAACCAACTCTATCTAACAATAAAGTGAACCAACTCTATCTAACAATGAAGTGAACCAACTCTATCTAACAATGAAGTGAACCAACTCTATCTAACAATGAAAGTGAACCAACTCTATCTAACAATGAAGTGAACCAACTCTATCTAACATAAAGTGAACCAACTCTATCTAACAATGATGTGAACCAACTCTATCTAACAATGAAGTGAACCAACTCTATCTAACAATGACGTGAACCAACTCTATATAACAATGAAGTGAACCAACTCTATCTAACAATGACGTGAACCAACTCTATATAAAAATGAAGTGAACCAACTCTATCTAACAATGAAGTGAACCAACTCTGTCTAACAATGAAGTGAACCAACTCTGTCTAACAATGAAGTGAACCAACTCTTCTAACAATGAAGTGAACCAACTCTATCTAACAATGAAGTGAACCAACTCTATCTAACAATGAAGTGAACCAACTCTATCTAACAATGAAGTGAACCAACTCTATCTAACAATGAAGTGAACCAACTCTATCTAACAATGAAGTGAACCAACTCTATCTAACAATGAAGTGAACCAACTCTATCTAACAATGAAGTGAACCAACTCTATCTAACAATGAAGTGAACCAACTCTATCTAACAATGAAGTGAACCAACTCTATCTAACAATGAAGTGAACCAACTCTATCTAACAATGAAGTGAACCAACTCTATCTAACAATGAAGTGAACCAACTCTATCTAACAATGAAGTGAACCAACTCTATCTAACAATGAAGTGAACCAACTCTATCTAACAATGAAGTGAACCAACTCTATCTAACAATGAAGTGAACCAACTCTATCTAACAATGAAGTGAACCAACTCTATCTAACAATGAAGTGAACCAACTCTATCTAACAATGAAGTGAACCAACTCTGTCTAACAATTTTAACTTCTAACAAAGTACGATCAATGAGTTCATGTAGTGGTGTAATCAGGGTAAGTGTATCCCGGGGTGGTGTGATCATTGTTCTGCCGTCTGTTCACTTCACCATAGAAAGAACATTATGCTGACCGAGACAAAACGAACATTCCCTCCATAATTTGACTTCATATTTAAATGAAGCTGAAGTAGGCGACAAGGAATACATTTTCTAGGGTTAAAAAGCGAATAGTCGGACATGTTATCTTTAAATGCAGAATCAAAATTTATAAAGAAAACAAAAATCAAAGATCAGCGACAAGCGGGAAGACACAGAGGACGTGTTGGCATGTGCAGAATATGCAGGCTAACAATCTTAACCAGATGACGACCCGCAGAGCTTCACTGATCCCCCCACCCAATATTGACACGAAGATAAATTAGTGGCCACTATCTCACCAGCCCATGATAGAAAACCTCAAGTATTATGTAAAAAAAAACACACAAAATATTAAGTTGCAATATAATTTTTTATTGACCTGAGAAATTAAACATCCATATCGTCGAATTCTTAATGCAAGAAGGAAGTTAAGAAATTAAAGGGGTGATAACACTCACACTGTCTATTCTTCTTGACAAACTAGACAATACGCTGAAATTAAATGTAAATGACAGTGACGTATGCAAATAAATATGTATATATATAAGAATATAGCAGCTATAAAAATATTATAGTTCATATTATCCTTAGTATTGCTTGGCAATTTTAATACGAATATGATTATTTTGCACGACTTTTCTTTGTATTGATACCTTAACGCGAATTCTTCATCTTAGGAAAATATTAATTCAGTTCAACCAAAGGCTTTCTATAACCAAATTGGGTCATATGTGGTTTTGAGGCTATAAGTTGCTGCCCTGCCTTAAAAATATACTTACAGCGTCTTTTTTACTTCAAATGATTCTTTAAAAAAACTTGTCTTTCTCCATTGCCTACAGCTGTGTTAACGCATGATCACGATGTGCAGCTATCTCCAGGGCTATGAGAGGACAAACGGCTGTGTGCTCGCAAGTACAAATAGTGGTCTATATTTTTAATATTTTTTTCGAAAATTGGGATTTTTTCCCACAACCGATCAACTAGACAATTTAAGGTAATTAACATTTGTGTTATTGGAACAGAAAAGGGCCAGTCATCCATACTGAAAGTAGAACTCTGGATGTTATTATTTGTTGATACTACCCCTTAGTTACAGTCCAAAGGTCGCTTACAAAATCTGACGTATTGAGAATTTAGTCTGATTTAAATCACAATAGCTCCGTCATGTCTGGTCCAAAGTCCTGATGCAAAAGGAAGAAGGGGGGGGGTCAAGCCAGGAACTTCACCTGTAAAAATGCTAATTGCCCACAAAAACACAACACACAAAAATATGTTTTTAGCCCTAATTGACTTTTTTTTTACCCAAGTCGTGAGGCCGAAGTCAGGTTAGACTGGGAGCCCGAATTTTGAGGAACCTCAGTTCAAAAGCAACAAGTCCGTAGAATTATGGAACCATTGACCAGATATCGGCAGAAATTGTTGTAGGAACACACAACCTCACCCTACTCGGCTTTTGTAAACAAAAGATGATGACAAGGTAGATATTTGAATGTTACATATGGTACAAAGTAAGCTCATTTGATGGGAAGCTCATTTGATGGGAAGCTCATTTGATGGGAAGCTCATTTGATGGGAAGCTCATTTGATGGGAAGCTCATTTGATGGGAAGCTCATTTGATGGGAAGCTCATTTGATGGGAAGCTCATTTGATGGGAAGCTCATTTGATGGGAAGCTCATTTGATGGGAAGCTCATTTGATGGGAAGCTCATTTGATGGGAAGCTCATTTGATGGGAAGCTCATTTGATGGGAAGCTCATTTGATGGGAAGCTCATTTGATGGGAAGCTCATTTGATGGGAAGCTCATTTGATGGGAAGCTCATTTGATGGGAAGCTCATTTGATGGGAAGCTCATTTGATGGGAAGCTCATTTGATGGGAAGCTCATTTGATGGGAAGCTCATTTGATGGGAAGCTCATTTGATGACAGCTCATTAGATGGGAAGCTCATTTGATGGGAAGCTCATGGTCAAAGAATTATTGCAGCAACATTCAGAACCAAGAAGAAGTCAAGGAATATCAACAAATGTATTAGATATTTATGCAATCGGCAGTCATTTTTAGGCACGTAAAAAAAAGATATTCTACAGTAGACTTAACTAGAACAATTGCCAAGAATGTTAAAATTATAAAATAATATTTCAATACTAAGCGTGCGAAGATAAAATAGATATAGAAATTATAGTGGACCGTGGTTTAGCAAAAAGAAATGAAAAAAGGAAAGACGGAAAGACTGACAGACTTTTGCACGGCTTGACTTTTTATGTTTGTTTTGGTGTGGGGAGCAGGGGGGGATATGCATTTTTTCTATCATTAAAAAACAAATCAAGGCAACTTGAGGAATTTGTGATAATGAAACATAAAACCAGAATTTACAAATAAAAAACTAAACTAGATGGACTAGTCATGAAGCAGCCGATGCTGTATCTCATCACCGCGTAGTTTAGGCTCAGCACAAGGTGAACAATTGGGAAGAGCCAAGTGTTGCACGACTGAAATAAAAGGTAGTCTTCCTGACTGATCAGTTATTTATATTTACTCTAAAATAGTTACTAAATATTGTTTGTATTGACATGAATAAGAGTTCGCCATGAACAATAAATACAATCCAGCTATAACAACATCTTATCATATCTGTTGCATACGCTAGTTATATACAGAAGATTATTGCGTCCTACGCTTATGCATGGTTAATGTCTAGTCTGCATTTTTATTAGAATTTTAAATGTTGATAGAGTGCTGGCTTTCTTGGTTTCCTCAGGGAACCCATTCCACGTCCGAATTCCGGACGGGAAGAACGAGAATTTCCACGTTGTTGTTCTTGAATACGGAATAAGAAAAGTGTTTTTTTATGTCCATCTGAGGGTTGTATTAGATTATCTTTGTGTTGTATTTACAAGTTAGAACTTATTGACTTACGTAATATTTCTACTTTGCTCTTTGCTCTTCTATCCTCTTGTGTGTCAAGGTTTAATGATTTAAGTAATGGTGTTACTCTTGTCAGTTTTAAATATTTTCAAGTAATGAATTCGGCAACTCTTTAAAAATAATTTGTTTTAGTTTATCAATGTTTTCTTTGGTAACCAGATTATAATTCCCCTTGAAGTATTCGGTCACATGAAGCACAAAAACAAAGTGGTGCTCATCCTGCACACGATGCGTAAATTAAACCAGAGGAAAGAAATGAAGTCAGAAGCCAAAAACACAGCAGAACTAGGGCGGAGGAAACATTAAGCACAAGAGAAATATAAAGACCACAAAAGAAAGGTAAAGAAGAGTTCTAATAAGGATAAAAGAGGGTATGTTATAAATGACAAAATGCCGACAGCAACAAGAAATGGGACACGAAGAACTCGATGGCGTAAATAGAAAGCTGTCAGCTAGAGTGATCAGTAGGCTGTCAGCCAGAAAGACCAGTAGGCTGTCAGCCAGAGGGATCAGTAAGCTGTCAGCCAGAGTGACCAGTAGGCTGTCAGCCAGAGTGACCAGTAGGCTGTCAGCCAGAGTGACCAGAAAACTGTCAGCCAGGGTGACCAGAAAGCTTTCAGTCAGAGTGACCAGAAAGATGTCAGCTAGAGTGATTAGAAAGCTTTCAGCTAAAGTGCCCAGCAAGCTGTCAGTCAGAGTGACCAGTAAGCTGTCAGCCAGATGACCAGCAAGCTGTCAGCCAGAGTGACCAGTAAGCTGTCAACCAGAGTGACCAAAAAGCTGTACGCTAGAGTGATTAGAAAGCTTTCAGCCAAAGTGACCAGTAAGCTGTCAGTTAAAATGACTAGAAAGCTGTCAGCAAGAGTCAGCTTGGTATTTAAAGTGGGCTGTTATTTTCGTTCAAAAAATTTGATGCATCATCGTAATGGCTATTCCAGAATGTGAATGACACACAATGTCTTAATATGGGGAAAAACAATGTGTTAGCCGTCTAGTGATAACGAAATGAATCGCTAGTCTATCAGGTGAAAGTGTCTTTACAAGAATTAGATATATAGATAAAGTACTGACATATTCAATAATAACCATAGAAACTGTATAAATTTGTCCCTTTTCTGTTAAATGACACTACGGACCTGTCACGCTGTTAGGTCATTTACACGCTTCCTGTCTGTCACTTTGTCAGGTCATTTGTACGCTTCCTTTCTGTCACTTTTCCCATGTCATTTACACGTCTCCTTTCTGTCACTTTGTCAGGTCATTTACACGCATTCTTTCTGTCGCTTTATCGGGCTATCAACATCTTTAACATGCTTCTTGTCACCTTTTCGATCATTTGCACGCCTCAAGTGAGTCAGTGAAAATAATGGGGGTGAGACTGCAACCAGGCTTATAAATAGTTAACTGTATAACATATAAACAGGGTATGAGTTACCCTAACAGGACGTAACAAAACAGCGAACGTTTCGGCAAAGAGCCTTCCTCTTCTTTCCAATATAAGCTCTTACTATTCTCTCCTTACCATTTCTCTACTGGACTATTTGGATTTCACCACAGATACGTTTTTATTAAATCCTTTATATTAAATCGTGGTGTCTGGTTGAACCATTGATTGCTTGTCGGTCGCCAAAACTTTGGATCGATTTTTAACCCACTTCCTCGTAAGCTAGCGAGCTGAAATTTAGCAGGCAGTTTTGTGGCGATGATAAAAACTATGTATCGAAATTTCAGATCGATCGCATGTACGGTAATTAAATTATTGAATTTTTAGATTATTTTTATTTATTCCTATGTAACATGTTATTTTTTAAAATAGAGTGTCGCGGTGCGTATTCTATTGAACAACCTTTCTGTCGCGCAATAAGGTGCGTATTTTATTGACAACACTTTTTATAAACATATTCCTGATCGGTGCGCATTATGTGAAACATGTTTTAAGACTAAACTGCAATTTTGTATTTTTGGATGGTCTTGCGCTGCGTATTATAATGAACATTCTTTTAGTTACGTCTCGTACATAAAGGATTTATAGTGAAAAACTTTTTTACGTTTTTTTAATTTTATTGTTTATTTAGTTATATTCTTTTTATTTGTGTGCTATTTGTTCGTTGAGAAAGGCTCTTTGCCGAAACGTTCGCTGTTTTGTTACCTCCTGTCAGGCTAACTCATACCCTGGTTATATGTTATACATTTACCTACTCAAGTGAGTCAATACTTTTTTGTAAATCGTTTTCATCACATTCAATACATAATTTTACTCTTTAAAAAACTTAATGATTTTTTGTTGGAAAAAAATCATTCCCCCCTCCCCCACTGTGGTGGAGGGAGTAGTGAGGTCGGGTTCGTCCATGGTGTCAGTATGTCGAAGCCAAGTTGGCTTTATTTCATTTACAACAAAAGACACCGCCTCTTTCATGTCCAGCCTTTTAAATTCACTCTCTGGTGCGGGTGTTTCTCTCTCCCTCAATTTGTTTCATTGTAGTTTGTTGGGACTGTTTCATTATTGCATGTTAACTGCATTTTTTTAATTAATAAGTTTTCGCAGTTAACGTATTTCATTGTATATCGTTTTTTTTCCTAGGTGAAAAAAATTTGTCGTCTCTTTTTCGACATAAAATCGTACACAGTAACATTGCAGATTTTGGTGACATCCCTCTGTTGGTGTCACCCGGGGCGGCCAGCCCCCAAACGCCTAATGACGCCACTGCATTGTTGTCACACATTTTAATGATGTAACAAATTTTAGTAACTTTTTCTACTTGAGCTTCATTAATGTTCTTTAAAGGAGAAAGTGTTCAGGGTTATCTAACCTGTGGGCACTGTTCCCTTGTGGCGTAGCAAGAGTTGTTTCACCCGATCCGGTCTACCAATTAGTTCATTTAGATACAGGCGTTAGTAAGAAAACAAAGCATTGGAATTTTTAATATCAATTTTATTATTATTCCCTCCATAATATTTAAACAATCTCCAAAATAAAGAAAACTCCAATTTGAAAGGAAAGAGATATAATACAACGTTATTTTAAAGACATACAAACTTCATACATTTCTGCCATAGAAAAATATTCCTGAACACTTAGAATGTTCATATACATTTTAAAGTCGTTATTTACAACATTTAAGCTGACATCAGGAAAATTGGAAATGAAACAATAGAAAACAGAATTGTTGAACGATATCTCATTGGAATATCTGATCCTGAACCAAATCCAATAGTTAATTTAACAAACAAAGTAAATTAACTTAAGAAAATAATTAAAGTTAACTTCAAAATATGTTCAAATATTTTCCAAAACATCTTCGGAAGTAATCTACAATGGCAATATTAATTAACTGTATTATTATCACATTCATATTTCTAGCCCAGCGTCTAGGATTAAACTTCAAATAATTCAACTGTTGTAACGGTCCCTCTATACCCAGCACGTTAGTCAGAAGAGCTTGGACACTGTAGCTGGACATTTGGTTTTAGTAGAATTGATCTAAATGAGGCTAAGGTCAAGCTAATCTTTCACTGCCTGGACTACGGTGGCCAATTTTGACCAGCAGACGACAGTGTGAACACCCGAGGTGAAAGCCAGCTTGACATATTCTTGACAGCAGAGGGTGCGGAAATAATGACCGTGTACAAGGAAATGTAATACATTCTGTGATTACTAGTCGCTGTTATGTTTCCAGGAAGTTATTATTTAACTAAAGACATAACGATAACGGTGTAGAAGTAAAAGCTGTAAGTCTATACTACTACTATGGTTAGCCGTTAATGAACGATGTTCCTTGAGCGAGTAGGTCCAGAGTTCTGATATTCCCGCGTGAAGACTAGCAACAAAGTTGATCACTTCTTACAGTCATGACTTCAGTCATTGGTGAATCGGTTTAAACCGTTCTGAAATGGACTCAAATTATTATCAAGTGACCACTTTTATCAAGAAAGGTCCTTAAAGGTCCAGACAGACAATCTCGCAATCTAAAATATATAAAAGCATTTATTTCAAACCTATAAGGTTGAACATCTTAACAATTTAGTTGAAGTTACGAAACAACGCCAACAAAAAAAAACCCCGCTGAAGTTGTATGTGTAAATAGCGACAATAATGTTAATGTTTTAACAGTGCACACCTCTGACATACCAGCACAATGTTGACATGTAAACACCATAAGTACACCATGCAGTGGCAGTATTCACTCTGAGAGTAAAGATAGCGTTAGGCTTGAGATGTATGAGAGGACAATAATGTGGACGACGTACAGCCGAGACTATTCCTTATCGAATCTTTCATTTCAGGACAAAATATCTTGGTCCCTATTGACCACCCACGGCTCAGTTTATCATATACTATCAATATTATAGATATTTATCAACATCTTACATCGTGTTAGTCTGTTCACTGTTAACAACTTTCATAACGGTGCCCATTCAAGACCCTCCCGGTATTTGATTTGAACGAATGGCTTGGATTCAATGTTCAGACCTTGTGTTGAAATGACGTGTCGTCCCCCCCTCCCCGGGCTGCTCTTCCATGCCCAAGTTTTGATTCCAGAGAGGCAAGTGGCATTGCAAGCGGGGACGTAATTGAACTAAATTATGCAACTGGCTTCTTCTAATCATGGCAACATCTCGTGAGCTCTGATGGCGGACGTCCAACACTGCAATGAGCAGAGGTCACGCTATTCATTCATCAGCTTGCTAAAGTCTCTCAGGATCCTAGGAGGGAATTAGGAGATTGCTGTTAAGACAAGGTCTGCTCGTGTCGGATATCTGCTAACTCGAGCCTGTTGGTCTGTCTTTCATTTCCAGTGGAAACCTTAAACAGCCGCAGGAGTTATACACATTTCTAACACAATCCCAAGAGATGGACACATTTATTAAACAATGTTACAAACTTGACACATTTAGTTTAAAAATAAACTTAAACAACACATTTTACCTACAATGAAAAAAAGGCTAATTTAAGTATTAATTGTTGAAAAAAAAAGAGTCTTAAATTAAAAAAAAATTGATGAAAGTAATGCTATCAGAGTTCAAAAACGATAGCTCTTATATCTGACAGTGTCACATTTATCTAGGTGACTTTGTAAGTGAAATTTTACCAGGAGATACAAGACTGATCCTAGTATTTGTTAGACGGAGATACAAGACTGGTCCTAGTATTTGTTAGACGGAGATACAAGACTGGTCCTAGTATTTGTTAGACGGAGATACAAGACTGGTCCTAGTATTTGTTAGACGGAGATACAAGACTCGTCCTAGTATTTGTTAGACGGAGATACAAGACTGGTCCTAGTATTTGTTAGACGGAGATACAAGACTGGTCCTAGTATTTGTTAGACGGAGATACAAGACTGGTCCTAGTATTTGTTAGACGGAGATACAAGACTGGTCCTAGTATTTGTTAGACGGAGATACAAGACTGGTCCTAGTATTTGTTAGACGGAGATACAAGACTGGTCCTAGTATTTGTTAGACGGAGATACAAGACTGGTCCTAGTATTTGTTAGACGGAGATACAAGACTGGTCCTAGTATTTGTTAGACGGAGATACAAGACTCGTCCTAGTATTTGTTAGACGGAGATACAAGACTCGTCCTAGTATTTGTTAGACGGAGATACAAGACTCGTCCTAGTATTTGTTAGATGTGTTTTAGCCCAGGAAGATCATCAAACTTCACAGCTACAACTTCACAGAAAACACCGCCCATAAAGCTGACGTTGGTCGTCAGAAGTCCAAGTGTTTGTTGAAATAGTTGATGAAATGAAAACATCAACGGGGGAAACACTGGCATAAAAGAGCACTAATTAATCATCAGGGTTTTCCACTTGACAGCCTTTACAAGAATTCTTTGTTTTTTTTTAATAACTTCTATAAACAAAGAGAAAAATCAGATGAACATAATTCACAACACTGTCAAGTATTTGGAAGTTGTCAGTGTATAAGCAGGTGTTACAACAAGAATGTTGTAAAACTTATTTCCACTATTTACATATTCAGAAAAGATCCAGGCTTTTTTTAGCTTTTTTGGCAATTTTTTAAATCAATTTTAAGTGTAACATACAATTAAAATTACAATTAGATACAGGATTAGTTTTTTGTTATTGTAACATATTCCCTGAAAAGACCCCCACAAACTGATTACAACTTAAATTTTTGGTCTTTTTCAATAAGATGACAGCAACCCACCATGATACATAGAATATAATATTGGTGTCTATTTGATTACCTCCATTGATAATGTCGCTATTTTTGGACATGTCATCTACAATGTACAAAAGTAGATCAACAATTTATTGCTGTCAATGTAATCTGAGTCAGAACTGACGTTAAATCATAGAGCATAAATACTCCATCATTAGACCAAGTCTTATATAGAACATAAATACTCCATCATTAGACCAAGTCTTATATAGAGCAATAATACTCCATCATTAGACCAAGTCTAATATAGAACATAAATACTCCATCATTAGACCAAGTCTTATATAGAGCAATAATACTCCATCATTAGACCAAGTCTAATATAGAACATAAATACTCCATCATTAGACCAAGTCTTATATAGAGCAATAATACTCCATCATTAGACCAAGTCTAATATAGAACATAAATACTCCATCATTAGACCAAGTCTTATATAGAGCAATAATACTCCATCATTAGACCAAGTCTTATATAGAGCAATAATACTCCATCAAGTCTTGCTCTCACTGGGGCTATAACAGTGAGGTAAGAAAATCTGCTGCTTACAATATGAGAAAGGAGGGAAACATGCGGCCGGCCATCGTGTTTTCAGTTGGGACAATTAATATTTGAAAAGAAAATGTTAACATAGTCATAAGGATTATTTGTTATTTGTTTAAAAATGGAATTTCTTCAAAATCTCCCCTCTCTGAGCAAGCCAAGCAATTTACAATTTTGGAGAACAAATGTGTACAAAATAAAGCAAAATTATAAATAAAACACAATTACATACACAAGTCGTCATTTTAAGGATAATTAGTCAAATATTTGGATCAATGAAAATTCTGATGCTTGATATTTTTGATGTTCTTTTACTTTTAGTTTTCTATTTATTAGTTAAAAGCAACTGATAGGATTTACTCCCCTCTTTTTAATGATATAGAAAGGCAACTTTCATAAAAAATAGTATTAAAATAACAATTCTCTTAAAATAATCAAAATGGTTATTAACCAAACATTTTTGTTGTTGAATTATTTCCTAGAAAAATTAAATTTCAAATTAAAAAGTTGCTGGGATGAGTTGGAGTAAACTTTAATTATTCTTATTATAAAGGGAGAAAAGCGTTGTCTAAGTACTTGTTATTGAATAAACTGTGTGACACAAGAAATACATTTAAATTTAATCATAGTTGATGGCAGTAAAAAAAAATTATGGACCAGTTTTGTACAAACTATGAAATACTTAAATTTATATTTTCTGGACCAGTTTTTGTATAACCTGTACAATACTTTCATATTTATTGTATCAGAAAATTCCACTGCTCATGCACAAACAACATGTGTGGTGTGTGGATAACACTTTATAATGTAAAAATAAACATGAAAAAAATGTAATCATCATAAATTATAAATTACTATTCTTAAAGGGAAATATTAACTAGATAGATCTAACTTGTAAGTTGTAAGACACACTTTAGTTTTAGGTGAAGTGTCCAAATCATCTGAACACTAAAACAGTATTAATAACTATTCCATAATTCATAGAATTAATGACATGATCAATCTAGGATATGTGATATTTTGTGTTTGTGTTCCATCTTCTCTCAAACTTAGAGGTTTAGATACACCAAATAACCCCGACAATGTTACACCTAGTGCTAGTGGATCTAATTGAATGGTTTTTGTCAAAGAGATGCTCCAAGACATTACCCATTGAGAGGGGCAAGGTAATAGATCAGGAGGGTATTGAAAGAACATCATCAAATGAGAAGGATTTCATGAAAGCATGAATGAATAAAAAAATGAATAAACAATGATTTAAAAAATGGAACAACTAAAATTATCTCATACTAGCTTCAAACAATTTTAAACAAAGATAACTTCACTCTGGCTTACAAAGTTGAGATAACTTCACTCTGGCTTACAAAGTTGAGATAACTTCACTCTGGCTTACAAAGTTGCAACTTCACTGGTAAACTTTAATAACATAGTAAAAAGAAGCTCTGGTTAACAATTGAAATAATTAAACTTAACAAACAAAGTACGAAGTGAAATCTAATAAATAAAAGTATTCTCCCTTTGGCAAGGAAATAACAGATAGAAAGGAAACAATAGGGCATACTTCAAACTCTACTCATTTCTCACTAACATCTACGGTATCTTCAGAAGTGAAGTCATTTAAAGAAATACAAAGTCACTAATAGTGACATGATAGCCCATGGTATTTCCTCAAGAACTTTAGCTACAGCACAATCAGACGATGGAATGGATCAGAGTCATAACTCAAGTTCGCCAGATCGGTTTCACAGGTTTAGGGATTGACTCCGATTTGTTTCTGTGCAATATTCCCAGATTTTCAAATAGTGAAAAGACGTCACAAAAGTTTGAAAATTCTCTGGTTACTACCAGGTGGAGGTAGATGATTCCATAGTGTGACTGCAAGAGCGAAGATTGCCGTGTTCCTGTAAGCAACTAGTCTAAACTGAATGGTAAATTGTGTGTTGCTTTTGATAGATAAGGATCCCGATTTACCCAGAGTTGAGGAGGCCCAGGGCGGCACAAATGAGATATGAGCAACTGCATAATGTTGTCAGTCCAGTGACTTGTTTAAACTTCTCAGCCTCCTCAGGATCTACAGAAATCTTTTGAAAGTTGAATGAAGTGAATCAGAAGAGAAGACCAAGCATGCCTAGGATTTAGACTTGACAAACAGGCGTCTTCCACAGTTGCTCTTCCTTGTGCTATAACTGGAAATCAATCATTGGCTAGGTCATGTCCCCACCCCCAACGAGAGGGTTGACTTGCCCTCCGTATGTTCCCCAAACAGTGAGAACTTTCTCAGTAACGATTTTTCTCTCTCTGCGTCGTCCTCCGGGAGTGCATGTAGTCTCATGTTTTACTACAAGCATCGACCTCTCATCCTCCCCCTTCCTCCATCTCCCTCTCTACACATCCTCGTCTCCTGACGTGAATCTTGCTGGCTGACCTTGTCTCGTGCATTGCTGACCAATATGAGCAACACCTGTGGAGATTTAAATAGAAACATTTGTTAAATATTGCTCTTTGATAATAACGATTATAAAATTTTAAAAATAAATTATAATACCAAATTAATGTTAAGTGCTTATAAAAACGATTAGTTCAAGAAGACTTTGCAGGATATCTCAGTCATTGCGGGATATCTCAGTCATTGCGGGATATCTCAGTCATTGAGGGATATCTCAGTCATTGATACCTAAAGGGCGATTATATATGAAATTATAAATTTCTTATAGCAGAAATACGTAGAGGAAGCCGTAAGACCAAAAAACTTCCACATTAATGGAAATAAAATCAGGCTTGAATATCAGTCATTAAAACGCAAAGCCTTAAAGAGAAGAATATTTTTTACATGATCAAGTAAAATATATTCATTGCCAAGTTCTTCCGACAGCACGGGATGAAGACAGCGGCTTGAGGTGGTGAAGGAAGAAAACAAATAATTGCAATATGTAAATCTTATATGAAGTGGATGTTAAACTGAGCATGTCTAAGGAGTGTCTCACATCTGAGCATGTCTAAGGAGTGTCTCACATCTGAGCATGTCTAAGGAGTGTCTCACATCTGAGCATGTCTAAGGAGTGTCTCACATCTGAGCATGTCTAAGGAGTGTCTCACATCTGAGCATGTCTAAGGAGTGTCTCACATCTGAGCATGTCTAAGGAGTGTCTCACATCTGAGCATGTCTAAGGAGTGTCTCACATCTGAGCATGTCTAAGGAGTGTCTCACATCTGAGCATGTCTAAGGAGTGTCTCACATCTGAGCATGTCTAAGGAGTGTCTCACATCTGAGCATGTCTAAGGAGTGTCTCACATCTGAGCATGTCTAAGGAGTGTCTCACATCTGAGCATGTCTAAGGAGTGTCTCACATCTGAGCATGTCTAAGGAGTGTCTCACATCTGAGCATGTCTAAGGAGTGTCTCACATCTGAGCATGTCTAAGGAGTGTCTCACATCTGAGCATGTCTAAGGAGTGTCTCACATCTGAGCATGTCTAAGGAGTGTCTCACATCTGAGCATGTCTAAGGAGTGTCTCACATCTGAGCATGTCTAAGGAGTGTCTCACATCTGAGCATGTCTAAGGAGTGTCTCACATCTGAGCATGTCTAAGGAGTGTCTCACATCTGAGCATGTCTAAGGAGTGTCTCACATCTGAGCATGTCTAAGGAGTGTCTCACATCTGAGCATGTCTAAGGAGTGTCTCACATCTGAGCATGTCTAAGGAGTGTCTCACATCTGAGCATGTCTAAGGAGTGTCTCACATCTGAGCATGTCTAAGGAGTGTCTCACATCTGAGCATGTCTAAGGAGTGTCTCACATCTGAGCATGTCTAAGGAGTGTCTCACATCTGAGCATGTCTAAGGAGTGTCTCACATCTGAGCATGTCTAAGGAGTGTCTCACATCTGAGCATGTCTAAGGAGTGTCTCACATCTGAGCATGTCTAAGGAGTGTCTCACATCTGAGCATGTCTAAGGAGTGTCTCACATCTGAGCATGTCTAAGGAGTGTCTCACATCTGAGCATGTCTAAGGAGTGTCTCACATCTGAGCATGTCTAAGGAGTGTCTCACATCTGAGCATGTCTAAGGAGTGTCTCACATCTGAGCATGTCTAAGGAGTGTCTCACATCTGAGCATGTCTAAGGAGTGTCTCACATCTGAGCATGTCTAAGGAGTGTCTCACATCTGAGCATGTCTAAGGAGTGTCTCACATCTGAGCATGTCTAAGGAGTGTCTCACATCTGAGCATGTCTAAGGAGTGTCTCACATCTGAGCATGTCTAAGGAGTGTCTCACATCTGAGCATGTCTAAGGAGTGTCTCACATCTGAGCATGTCTAAGGAGTGTCTCACATCTGAGCATGTCTAAGGAGTGTCTCACATCTGAGCATGTCTAAGGAGTGTCTCACATCTGAGCATGTCTAAGGAGTGTCTCACATCTGAGCATGTCTAAGGAGTGTCTCACATCTGAGCATGTCTAAGGAGTGTCTCACATCTGAGCATGTCTAAGGAGTGTCTCACATCTGAGCATGTCTAAGGAGTGTCTCACATCTGAGCATGTCTAAGGAGTGTCTCACATCTGAGCATGTCTAAGGAGTGTCTCACATCTGAGCATGTCTAAGGAGTGTCTCACATCTGAGCATGTCTAAGGAGTGTCTCACATCTGAGCATGTCTAAGGAGTGTCTCACATCTGAGCATGTCTAAGGAGTGTCTCACATCTGAGCATGTCTAAGGAGTGTCTCACATCTGAGCATGTCTAAGGAGTGTCTCACATCTGAGCATGTCTAAGGAGTGTCTCACATCTGAGCATGTCTAAGGAGTGTCTCACATCTGAGCATGTCTAAGGAGTGTCTCACATCTGAGCATGTCTAAGGAGTGTCTCACATCTGAGCATGTCTAAGGAGTGTCTCACATCTGAGCATGTCTAAGGAGTGTCTCACATCTGAGCATGTCTAAGGAGTGTCTCACATCTGAGCATGTCTAAGGAGTGTCTCACATCTGAGCATGTCTAAGGAGTGTCTCACATCTGAGCATGTCTAAGGAGTGTCTCACATCTGAGCATGTCTAAGGAGTGTCTCACATCTGAGCATGTCTAAGGAGTGTCTCACATCTGAGCATGTCTAAGGAGTGTCTCACATCTGAGCATGTCTAAGGAGTGTCTCACATCTGAGCATGTCTAAGGAGTGTCTCACATCTGAGCATGTCTAAGGAGTGTCTCACATCTGAGCATGTCTAAGGAGTGTCTCACATCTGAGCATGTCTAAGGAGTGTCTCACATCTGAGCATGTCTAAGGAGTGTCTCACATCTGAGCATGTCTAAGGAGTGTCTCACATCTGAGCATGTCTAAGGAGTGTCTCACATCTGAGCATGTCTAAGGAGTGTCTCACATCTGAGCATGTCTAAGGAGTGTCTCACATCTGAGCATGTCTAAGGAGTGTCTCACATCTGAGCATGTCTAAGGAGTGTCTCACATCTGAGCATGTCTAAGGAGTGTCTCACATCTGAGCATGTCTAAGGAGTGTCTCACATCTGAGCATGTCTAAGGAGTGTCTCACATCTGAGCATGTCTAAGGAGTGTCTCACATCTGAGCATGTCTAAGGAGTGTCTCACATCTGAGCATGTCTAAGGAGTGTCTCACATCTGAGCATGTCTAAGGAGTGTCTCACATCTGAGCATGTCTAAGGAGTGTCTCACATCTGAGCATGTCTAAGGAGTGTCTCACATCTGAGCATGTCTAAGGAGTGTCTCACATCTGAGCATGTCTAAGGAGTGTCTCACATCTGAGCATGTCTAAGGAGTGTCTCACATCTGAGCATGTCTAAGGAGTGTCTCACATCTGAGCATGTCTAAGGAGTGTCTCACATCTGAGCATGTCTAAGGAGTGTCTCACATCTGAGCATGTCTAAGGAGTGTCTCACATCTGAGCATGTCTAAGGAGTGTCTCACATCTGAGCATGTCTAAGGAGTGTCTCACATCTGAGCATGTCTAAGGAGTGTCTCACATCTGAGCATGTCTAAGGAGTGTCTCACATCTGAGCATGTCTAAGGAGTGTCTCACACCTGAGCATGTCTAAGGAGTGTCTCACATCTGAGCATGTCTAAGGAGTGTCTCACATCTGAGCATGTCTAAGGAGTGTCTCACATCTGAGCATGTCTAAGGAGTGTCTCACACCTGAGCATGTCTAAGGAGTGTCTCACATCTGAGCATGTCTAAGGAGTGTCTCACATCTGAGCATGTCTAAGGAGTGTCTCACATCTGAGCATGTCTAAGGAGTGTCTCACACCTGAGCATGTCTAAGGAGTGTCTCACACCTGAGCATGTCTAAGGAGTGTCTCACATCTGAGGATGTCTATTTCGGTCATTTACAAAAGAACATTGAAGTTGCATTGAAGAACTGCATTAGACAAACGTCCAATGTGCAGGTGAATAAAGACGATGGAATCAGAGACACAAGCTTTCACACTGAATGACGTCACTGAAAGCCCATCACCCTACGAGTAATTGTATGTAGTGGGCAACACTAAGTTCATATGTTGAATAAATCAGATACTAACATTAATGTTGTATTTCTAAAGACCTTTATTACACGTTTTATAAATGAGCAATTAACGCCTAGAATCACCGTCTCCTTATTGTCAAACTCGGACTAAACGAATACTGGTGGAATTAATTCATCAATAATTCATAAAGACTAAATGCAAGACCTCATTTTTGTCAGTGATACATACATGAGGAAAATAAAAGATAAATTAATTTATTGGACAGTCGGACCACAGTTAGAACTAATGTGAGCACCCCCCACCACCCCACCGTCCTGTTGTCATCGGCCAATGGGCAGCATGTGTCGTTATATCTTAGATGATGTGTGTAACTAGTGCAGTGCTTCTCAACATTTTGGGATTCAAGGACCACTTGAAAAAATTGTCTTAGACGTGGACCACTACTGAATATTGTGCTAGTGCCGTGCTGGAAAGTACATGTAAATATACTTTAAATATAGCTAGTTACTAGTATACATGTAAGTTAATAAATATAAAACTTTACTTAAATGCTACGATTAGCTTGCTCCAAAAACAATATTGAATGGAAACAGATTGTGAAGGCTTTCTTTTGTAACGAACAAATGTCACTTATACTAGTCTTATACTTATAGTATTATTAAATTCTTATTGCTTACTATTAGTCATAAAAAGTAGTTAGTATTAGTAAGACTGCTACATTAGTTTATTTATTGCGTGCCTTGAGCTTGTATATTTAAACACAGCACATCCAAACGAGGTGTACTGCTAGAAAGACTTGTATATTTGAACACAGCACATCCAAACGAGGTGTACTGCTAGAAAGACTTGTATATTTGAACACAGCACATCCAAACGAGGTGTACTGCTAGAAAGACTTGTATATTTGAACACAGCACATCCAAACGAGGTGTACTGCTAGAAAGACTTGTATATTTGAACACAGCACATCCAAACGAGGTGTACTGCTAGAAAGACTCCAGCGTAGTTCATCTTCAATTTCAAGTCGGGAGCAATGTTTTCTTTTAATTGTAACCAATGCAGAAAATCCACATTCACAAAGATATGATGTTGGAAAGGGTACATTTTAAAAAAAGCTTTCAGAGACAGTTCTGAGTACTCCAAAATTTCAACAAGCTTACTTTCTGAAGCAACATATTCAAAGTAGTATCGCTGGTCAATTCAATGAATTTGTTTCAATTCGATGTTAGTAAATTTAATGAGTCTATGTGTGCAAGAAACGGACTAAAAACCAACGAAAAATTCTGAATTTTCAAATCACCAAAGTAGAAGTTAAATTTGATCCTGCAGTGATTGAATATAGTCAAAAATCAAATTTATCAATAGCTGTTTAGAGATTTCAGCATTTTCTGGTTTATGGGTAAATTCGTACAATATCTCAATCACGTCAAAGTTACCCTTAAATAAACGTGTTTTCCAAAGGTCTAGCTTTTTCGTAAAAACAGCCACTTTGTTACTGAGAGGAATTTAATGTGTCTGCTTTCCTTGCAGATAGGAATTAATTTTTGTCAGTTCTTAAAAAATCTCAGCCAATTAAGTCAGAACAACAACCTATGAGCTATCGTTCAAATGATCAACAAGCTTTGATTTTTTTTCCCTCAAGAAACTCACACGTCACCACGTAATTCAAACAGTTCAGTATGCGAAACACTCCCCCCCCCCAGCTTTTTGACCTGTGCAACTCGTTTAAACACCAAACATGATGCTCTCACAGCGTTTTCATTGACTTTGGTTGCTTGTTGTATGCAGGACTGCTGACTATCAAGTGATTTTTTTTTGCGCAGAAAGTATTCCAATGGTTTTTCCGAGCAAACATTAAGATCGTCTTTTTTTCTCTCCGAAATTTCAATAGATTCACACATAGATTGTGAGGATGAGTCTGAGGAATCGTTGTTGTTCTTATGTTCGGTTGTTGTTCTTATGTTCGGTTGTTGTTCTTATGTTCGATTGTTGTTCTTATGTTCGATTGTTGTTCTTATGTTCGATTGTTGTTCTTATGTTCGGTTGTTGTTCTTATGTTCGGTTGTTGTTCTTATGTTCGGTTGTTGTTCTTATGTTCGGTTGTTGTTCTTATGTTAGGTTGTTTTCTTATGTTCGGTTGTTGTTCTTATGTTCGGTTGTTTTCTTATGTTCGGTTGTTGTTCTTATGTTCGGTTGTTTTCTTATGTTCGGTTGTTGTTCTTATGTTCGGTTGTTTTCTTATGTTCGGTTGTTGTTCTTATGTTCGGTTGTTTTCTTATGTTCGGTTGTTGTTCTTATGTTCGGTTGTTTTCTTGTATTCCTTATTAAAAATGTATCCATGTGTTTAATCAATTTAATTAATTCATTACTTTAACAATTGTAATATTTGCTAAGGGCTAATTTGCTCAATGGTTTCAAAAAATATTTCTGAATGTCAATATAACAACCATAGTATTCTAGAATCTAGTGTGACATCATGTGATTTCCGTTATAGCTGAAAGTAAACATAGAATCAAAACAAATTATTTTTTTGGCGCTATGCTATCGCCATCGAGTGATTAAAATTAATCACTATATTAAAAAAAGACAACATTTATGCCTTTTCGTGTTTTTAATTTAACAAATAAAAATTTCATCCTTTGCTCGCGGAACACCAGGCACATCTCCACGGAACACTAGTGGTCCGCGGACCACAGGTTGAGAACCACTAAACTAGTGGCATAATGATGGGGGCGGGACGGAGAGGTGGAAGTGGTGGGCAGATGGTTATGAAGGGGTGATGGGGTAGGTGGTGGTGGGCAGATGATTATGAAGGGGTGATGGGGTAGGTGGTGGTGGGCAGATGGTTTTGAAGGGGTGATGGGGTAGGTGGTGGTGGGCAGATGGTTATGAAGGGGTGATGGGGTAGGTGGTGGTGGGCAGATGGTTATGAAGGGGTGATGGGGTGGGTGGTGGTGGGCAAATGGTTATGAAGGGGTCATGGGGTAGGTGGTGGTGGGCAGATGGTTATGAAGGGGTGATGGGGTAGGTGGTGGTGGGCAGATGGTTATGAAGGGGTGATGGGGTAGGTGGTGGTGGGCAGATGGTGTTTGAGGTTACATAAAGTTGATCATGATGGGTGTGGGTGGAGTGGTGCTGTATGACTTCTGGATGTACATACATACTGGTCCATAGAACTAATGCATATGAACACGGCGGATTCAATCGTTTTAAAATGTTATTCCGTGCCCTAGTCCAACTTTTTTTCGTTAAATGACAACTGTCTATACCTAAAAGAATCAGGTGTAATCGAAATATTACAACAAAGTTTCATTGTGTGTGTGTGTGGGGCAGGGGCGGATTAAGACTGCACGGGGCCCCTGGCTGCAATTCAAACTGGGGCCCTATCCAGCCAGTGTACCTTTAGATAAAATTATTGCTAGCAGCTAATATAAGACTGTAACTTGTAAATATTCATCCAAAATGATTATTCAAGAAAAAACCGATTTCGAAGAAATAACTTTTTGCCGGTATCCTAAAATTGAGTGTAAAAGACAATTTATAAAATTAAAAAACACATGAAAAAAAAATTTCACACCCCACCCGGGGATCGAACCCTGCCGCCGCATGCACCATAAGCCTTAGTACTTCACATTCGGCCACGAGAGCTCATTTAGGGTTGTCAATTTAAAAAATATATATACTATTCTTTAATAATTTCTGTTATTGAGCCTATCAAATCAGGTTTTTTGACTGCTAAGACTATCGTGTTGGAAAAGAGATCATTTTAATAGATGAGATTTTATTAATTTATCATATTTTCAGCAATTCATGTATACATTTGTCCACATTTATTATAAAATATGCTAAGTTTGGGGGCCCTAAATCATCGGGGGCCCCTGGCTTTAGCCCGTTCAGCCCCCCCCCCTTAATCCGCCATAGGTGTGGGGGGGGGGAAGTCACTAGCGCTACACCAACAATTCTAACCATATCAACTGAGTGCAGTGATTGGACGAATGGTTGTCACATGACAGCTATCTTGTGCTCTCTATCAAATCAATTGGAGTAAGTGCCGTCGGTAGAGTCACGTTGTTTTACCAATTTAACATGTACGACGCGAGAATGACGTATACAAACTGAATGTCACATGACTTAATAACGAGCACATATTAACTCGTGACATATGCAGCAGACATTAAAACAATAGATGCCATTTTGCCCTGGAAACAAACGCCATGTAGAACAAAGTCGTTTATACAAACGAATCAATGTTCAGTGCTTACTGTCATTGTTCATCTTATAACATACATAGAACACTCTCAAACAACAGGTCCGGGATACGACCCTGGGGGGACCACTGATCTTGGGGTGCCGTTAAACAAATCTACAAATATTGGCAGTGGCGTTGTAAAGGTTACTGGAGTTACTGTATATATTGTTACTGTAGATAGTGTACCGTCACCCGCAGTTGTCCAAGCTCCCTTCATCGACAACATTTCACCAATATGCCGTAAACGCACCGTTTCAATAAAAATAATGACTACCGTATTTACTCGCATATAAGCCGGGTTTAGAACTATAACATACTATACTGAAATGAGGGGGTCGGCTTACATGCGCATAAAACAAAATGGACACAAGGGCAGACACTAAAATGTATAATTTTTTTTCTCTAAATTAATACTGCGTTAATCATCAGTTGTGAACAACTTATGGTCGGAGGTTCAGATATTATTATATTATATTATATTATTATAGCAAATAATTTGGAAAGAGCAGAACACGTTTTTGTGTCATTCCAAAAGGTGAACAAACTGGTATGTAACAGAAAAGTAAGCATCTTACATCTTTAAAGTACCAAATTTCTATGAACCAAAAATATGGAGTAAAATTAGACCATTGTATAGTCGGCTTAATTGCGGGATTTTGCAAAAAATGGCAATTTTAAAGCAGTTTTAGGGGGTCGGCTTGTATGCGATGTAGACTTATATGCGGGTAATTACGGTAAGTACTGTCCGTTTCACATCGCCCTCCCAACAAAACTCATCTTACGTAACTGCTTTTGTAGAATTGGTATACTGAATGGAAATAAAAGTTGACTAAACCACGATGCCATGCCAAGAAAAGCGGGCGGCCCTTTGGCCGAGTCTTGGGTATTTAGTCTTTTGGCCGAGTCTTGGGTATGTAGTAGAAGTGGGTATATGAAGAGGCTTTAGCCGATGCTCAGAAAATTATCTACTATGCAAAATGCCGGGTTGAAATGGTGCAAATGCCCGATTTTTGTCTCAGACTAAGCTATTTTTCGATCAGCGTTATGTCTATTTGTGTTGTACACATGATTCTGTCTATTTGTGTTGTACACATGGTTCTGTCTATTTGTGTTGTACACATGGTTCTGTCTATTTGTGTTGTACACATGGTTCTGTGTATTTGTGTTATACACATGGTTCTGTCTATTTGTGTTATACATATGGTTCTGTCTATTTGTGTTGTACACATGGTTCTATCTATTTGTGTTGTACACATGGTTCTGTCTATTTATGTAGTGAACATGCTCTGCATATTTGTTTTTTATTCATGGTCTTAACATTTGTGTTTTACTTATGATCTGTACATAAGTATTGTACTATTGATCTTTACACATTTACTGAGCCAATCATATGTTTCGCTAAGCATTGCTCCATCAAATTAACAGTCTATGACGGTGATGCGTCCATTTCTGAACATTTATATGAAATTTTGTGTGTGTAACTATGTTTAGGAAGATTTAGAGTGCAATGTGTTTTATGTAGTTGTTGAACATGTTTGTAAAGCGCTGTGAGCCCAGCTGTAGGCTGGGGTACTGCGCTATATAAGTGAACTAATAATAATAATAATAATAATAAATTGTTATTGTACCCATGTTCCGTATATTTTTGTTGTATACACGCTCAATACATTGTGTTCCCTTTTATCATACCCCACTTCATAATAATGCACTAGTAATTGCAGTGCTTAGACTTTAGACCAACACTAGCCACAATTGTTCCATTATTTGGAAAAAAGAGGGGGGGGGGTACTTGCGCAGCTAGATGAATCTTAAAGTTCACGTCATTATTTCAAATACCACATCGTGTGCTACACGTAGCTTACGTGCGTCCCTCTTTTGTCATCAACAACGAACGCTCTCCTCACTTGATATTACTCACTATCTTACGGGACACATTCAGTTGACAATCATTACTTGAATTCACTATTTGAAAGCAAAATCAATAACTCTCTATGCAACTACTAAACTAACTCTACCGAAATAACTGATAACAAACTGAGAAATCTGAAGCAAATGAGATTCTCAAAACTAACACTAGCACGTTTAGTGTGTATTAGTTTTGTGGAAATATAAATATTGGGGCAATAAATCTGGGGCGTGAAACATTGTGGACAGAAAACAATGTAGTTTTGGGGCGTGAAACATTGTGGACAGAAAACAATGTAGTTCTGGGGCGTGAAACATTGTGGACAGAAAACAATGTAGTTTTGGGGCGTGAAACATTGTGGACAGAAAACAATGTAGTTTTGGGGCGTGAAACATTGTGGACAAAAAACAATGTAGTTTTGGGGCGTGAAACATTGTGGACAGAAAACAATGTAGTTTTGGGGCGTGAAACATTGTGGACCAAAAACAATGTAGTTTTGGGGCGTGAAACATTGTGGACAAAAAACAATGTAGTTTTGGGGCGTGAAACATTGTGGACAGAAAACAATGTAGTTTTGGGGCGTGAAACATTGTGGACAAAAAACAATGTAGTTTTGGGGCGTGAAACATTGTGGACAAAAAACAATGTAGTTTTGGGGCGTGAAACATTGTGGACAGAAAACAATGTAGTTTTGGGGCGTGAAACATTGTGGACAGAAAACAATGTAGTTCTGGGGCGTGAAAAAAGTGGGCGATGATGATACACCTAGATTGGAGTGAAAGAACCAACTGGGATGGTCATACAGCCCTACTTTAAGGCATGTCTGGTTGGTCCTAAGTGATGATTTAGTACATCGACATAATAACCTAAACCTGTAGAGTGCACATCACTTCATGATTAAGTGATTAAAAAATAGACTTGAGAAAAATATAATGGCGTCTTCAAAGAGTTAAAAATTACACAAAAGGACAAAATGGTTACAAGGGGAGCTAATCAAGACCACTTGGTTTTTAAACGGTGACTCATTACTCTGATGGTCGCATGCCTTCATTAGCTGCTGGAAGTGGCCGCTGTTTAACAAAGGGACTATTAGAGCTTTTGTTGGCGGTACGTGGATCAAGGTCAGGGTCACCGCCAGTACTTTGTTCCCATCAATAATGGAAGAGAAACACGTCAGCTAATCGATTGTTTTCTTTACACAATTCGAATTTTTTGACGTCCCTGAAGCATTTAAAATGCTGACGAGAAATGTTTGTATACGGGTTGTTTGTAGATACAGGTGATGCTGGTTCTACAGTTAAGAACCAAATAAGTGTGTCATGAAGCTCATTACGCTTTGTGTCCAAACGACCTACGCGACGTGCCACATGGGGAAACAACCCCTTCCAACCCATGCACGGCCTTTTAAAAACGGTTCCAGTTGATTTGTTCACACAATTATCAATTACCGGGCTCCACGTTAGTGTGACATGAGCCCGATACCACGACCGTATCGAACTCATTAAAAATGTAAGCTTAACAAAATGTATCACGTACTGGCAAAAAAGAAGTAAATATATTTTTTTAAAATAATTTTTTTTAATGACACACACGTACACTCTAAATTTTAAGCATCTCTCATTTTTTGCTTACTTTTCTAAATTGTAAATACCTATGTAAACCATGAAGTCAATCGGTGATTTTTCTAAGGCTACTTTCTGTCTGAGCGTAGTTTATACAAGTCAAAGATGTTTATAAATCCATTACAATAATCCAAATAATATACTCTGAACTCTGAACAATTCTTCAAAATTATAATTTGATATCATGATTACAACCACACGCTTTTAACCATGTCAGCTGCAGTTTTAAATAGCCTAATACCACTTAATTCATTTGACGAATTTGTGTCTTATAAGGACACGCGGTTTTGAAAATTTGCCGTACAAACAGGAGCTCATGAATCTCCAGTATGGCCGCTATTCAAACTTGCATTTCTCCCTGTTCTGTGGGCCATTCATCACCCCTCACGAAACCCCAGCCTAATTCGTCCTTTGGCCTTCCCTCAAGCAATTATTCTTTGCATCATCTCGGTGTTAAGAAATCATTAAGGGTGGCGACCACTAAAGCAAGTTCGAGGAATACCCTTGAAAATTGAGCAGTCTCCGAGGAGAGATTTGATTTAGATCTCAAATCAAGAGCCTGATTTCCTTGAAGCCCTGCTGGAGGTGGAGCGGCGCGCCCGATTACCAGTCAGGCTAAATACGCCCAGGCTAAAGTGGGCTGAAGGAAGGGCTCACTCTATAAACGGGGGTTCTCGACCTTTTTAACGTAAGCACCGGGCTTTTATTATTACGTACAATTGAAATACACGTTAAAAAGCTATATTCGGAGAGTAGTTTAATAAGTAAGAAATTCATATACGCTGTACTTATGTTGTTCAGGCCATAGCAATTTCTCAGCCCGTCTCGTTGATTCAGTGCTTGAGAACCACTGCCAAAGGCGATGGGGAGAATCTCGGAAAAGAATGATTGTTTACGTTTGTGCGTCTGATGATTGCACTCAGCAATCAAGGTTTTCTCACGGCCGGGGTAATCTTATGAACGTAAATTGATTCAAGATTTGGTCACTCCGAAGATCAATGTAGAAGTTGTCAGCCCCTGCATGCACGTGACATATGTTTATTGGGTTTTCTTTGTCGTTTTTGTTTAAACTTTGGGATTTAACCTTGGTTTAAATTTTGGGGCCCGGTTGAAAGGGATGGAGGCTTTATTCCTCTTAACTCAAGCCTTACCTCAGATCACGGGTATGCGACTCGGGTATACGACTTGATTAAAAAAAATGAACCATGAGATCTAAAGGCGTAACACTTAATCAACTGTATATTTAACGTAATGTTAAGTTAGACGCAAATAAAATGACCTAATGGCCAGATGGAGTCCTTGGCTCAAGTCACATCTCAAAATTCTACTAGTCAAGAGGGTCAAGTCTAAGAATACATTTTAAAGATGAACTTTTCTAAATGCACTGCTGACTAGCTACACTATTCACACTGCTGACTAGCTACACTATTCACACTGCTGACTAGCTACACTATTCACACTGCTGACTAGCTACACTATTCACACTGCTGACTAGCTACACTATTCACACTGCTGACTAGCTACACTATTCACCCCAAAGTTGGTGCCTTCTCACCCTCTAGAATCTAGAGTATCTCTATAGTCTAGATTGATCAAAGACATTTGTCACAATTAAAATCAGCTATAAAAATGATCAAGATAATTCTTCAAAAGAAAATATCAGAAACAAGAAATGAGATTAAAACTATAATTACAATTATTACATATTATTTGAGTATCTATGTGATAATGGACGACATATACGATACAGTAACTATTATGATAAAACAATGAAGAAAATGACAAGAAAGGCGACTGCTCAGAAGATAATATTTTCTTTAAGATTCTACATATATTAATAACAGATCATTCTGTTAAATTTCAATAATTTGAATTGTCCATCATTTTTTTTAATGAAACCGACGACATTTCTACGACAGTGACAGAAATTACTTTCCAACTGTTCACTGTTTCAGCACAAAAAGAACAAAACAACGTCATCACCAAAGAGAACAAAACAACGTCATCACCAAAGAGAACAAAATAACGTTATCACCAAAGAGAACAAAACAACGTCATCACCAAAGAGAACAAAACAACGTCATCACCAAAGAGAACAAAACAACGTCATCACCAAAGAGAACAAAACAACGTTACCACCAAAGAGAACAAAACAACGTCATCACCAAAGCAATGAGACGTCCATCAAAAGGCTGATTCACAAAGTTTAGGAGTCGACTTATTATTCACTGTTAACGTAACAGACCCACGCATGAAAACGTGAAAATGTTTTGTTATAATACTGAAGAGGAACACGTTTAAAAAATTTAGTTCATGTTAATGGGATCATTTATCTCACAACTCACTATCATATAGCTAGACAAAGAGACATAAATGATTAATATTTTGTAAAGAATACAAATAACTATTATACGTCCGTCCACAAGTAAACGATTTCATTCTTCTCTAACGGGCAACACAGTAACTTACTAAAGTATTCCTTTCCTTCAACATAGCCCAGGGATACACGACGCAGGGGTAGAAATAAGTTACCAGAGGCGTAACAACGACTTGGCATCGGGACAGTTGCAAAGGGCGCCGAGGGCTAATCCTTTAATAATCAATTTATTCTGTATAATATAGTATTTTCCCTATTTCTCAAGGGCGCCAAAAATGAATTAGCCAAGGGCGCGGAAAACCCAGTTACGCTTTTGTAAGTTACTAGTGATTTATTTTGGTCATTCACCTTATCATAACTTTTGAAAATGATTCGGAGGTTGGGGGGATGGGGGTTGTTTTGTATGTGTGTGTGTGGGGGGGGGAGGCTTTTAAATTAGGAACAGAAATCTAACATGAAAGCAGTTTTTACCTGGAGCTTCTACCGTCTTAAATGGCTCTTAAAAACTGTCGATACAAGAATACCGCGGAGATACCACAAGTTTGATAGTTTAATGAACGGCCGATGAACTCAAGACTTGCCGTGGGGTAATGAGCTCCTCCAAAATATGCCGTGACTTTGAACGCTCGACCCCGTGGTTACAGGCTGTGTTAGGAACACCGGGATGTCAGGCGCCAAGCCGAGATTAAAGCGATGGGAAACTGAGGTGACCTTTACAGTCGCTAAACGGTCGCTTCAATAGACTTAACCGTGCCTCACAGATAGCGGTCAGCTTAACCAAATCGACCATAACCAGTTCCTTATAATGACTAAATAATTTTTTGATGCCAGCCTTTGAGAAATTAACATTTTTGGTAAAAGATTTTCATACTTGAAAAACAAAATAAATGACACAAACTTGTATAAAGTGCACACTTGTATTCCCTACTTTAGTTATGATGTATTTGACAGTTGCTGCAATATGTAAGAATATGTATGAAACTTGGTTCAGCAATGTTTCTAACAAGAAGGAAGGGTTCCAAAAATGGGGCTGCCCCAGGGGCTAAAATGAACCAGGGAGATGTTTTGTTACCCCTGGCGAAGCTGCTTACCTACCAATTGTTGACAACAAAGGAATCGACTCAGCAACGCATACACCAATTTTCTTATCAGAAAAATGAACCCAAAATATTCACCAGCTATTAGTTATACACGGCTGTGTGTTATAAAGATCGATTAATATTTTTTCCCAATAATTTCTCATTTATTGAACCTAAGTAGGTAACACTTCAAATCTTAACTTCTATGTTATTATAAACAAATATTTCATTGAGTTTCGATGAGTTAGATTTAGATGGGCAACATATGATATATATTACACACTAGCTTAATGAGTGACACTAACAAAGTAAACAAATACTGAAGAAATATGTGATACCGGCAAAATGAAAGGTACTTTTACGGTAAACATTCACAAAATGAAGTAAAAAATATGAAATTAAAAGATACTGATAAATTAAAGGCAGATAAAAGATGAACGGTACTGATATAAAGATACAATATAACAAAGACATAGTGATAAATTGAATTAACGCTACAGACAAAATTAATGCTTCTGATTACTAGTAAAATAAAGTACCGAGAAGAGAAAGTTGTTCACACATTGTATTATCTCCTGGGTACAAAAAAAAACAACAAAAAAAAACAAACAAAAAAACAAAACAAACAAACACTCATGAAAAACGAAAATCCCGGAAAAAAAGGAATTGTAAGGACAATAGCTAAATACTGAACAATGTATTTTACGAATTTTGAATTTAACAACTATGTTTAAGGTTAAAAATTCTAGTTTCGAAATACTCCATGAAATATATATGTAATAATGTTGCATATAACTTATTACAGTAAATTGTTTGAAAGAGACACTTCACCAGTAACACAATGACGGATAGAAAACCAATATAGCCCCCCGCCCCCACCTTTCCCAAACAGTGCAGACTGTGCGTGAACTTCCCACAAAAGTTACAGTGCATTCCAGAGACACATTTCACCTTAATTAGCGCCCCTTCCCACACCTTGGTATGCCCATGCACTCTTTGTTTCCCGCCCCTGAATAATGTTAATATTTTTGAAATCCCGTTTACATTAGAGATTTATACATCAATATTTAAATAAAAATTGAGTAAAAGAAAGCATTCAGAACACGCTTGTGATATTTTAAAGAATCCTATTTAGCGCAGATTTGTAGAAATTTGAGATAGTTTGATAACAGCAATACTTTCAGCAACATGCTACCTAGATTTATCTTAGGTGTCCACTCAGGCACATTTCTAGCTTGGATGGTTTTTAAAATAGCCCAAGCTCCATATACCTTAAAAACTATTTTCAGGGACGAGCTGTTCGGAATATTGAGTTACTAAGAGCCCTGGTTACCAGCCCATGGGGCATGACTTCATGGAGTTGAAAGTAGTCTGAAACAATTTAAAATAAGATTGTTCTTGATTGTTAAAGTTGTGATTTTTTTCCATTGTGAAAGTTTGAGTTTATGACAACGATATCGATATCGTGTTAATTGCAGTATTTAAAAATCGATTACGTTAAAAAAATTATAATACAAAAGTTTAAATGATTTGAGATTCATTACTGACGGTAGGCGTTACTTTGCTTGTTTCAAAATGTGGCCACAAGAACGTTTAATTTATTAGGCGTAGTTAACAGGATCCCACAGTTAACGGATCCTACGTGACCTATCTTAAGATATAAAAAACAATTTCTCACTTGTTGACATAATAAATTGATAATTGTAGTTGAAATTGTGTACCTGGGATCTCCTGGGATGTGGGCTATTCTGGAACATTAATCACATGCAGTATCACCAAAGAGCAAGGCCAGCAGTCAGAGGATAACATGTACTAAGTGAATAAAATAAAATGGGGGGTACTTACAAGAGCTAAGATTTGCGGGCGTTGAAGTGTGCACTAATGCGTGAGGCTGCTGGGCTCTACCGCCGAGCGCATGCTGTGAGACATGATGGGGTAGGATACAAGAGAGGTGGATGGTGCGCCTAGGTTCTGTGTTAAGGAATGCGCAACTTGCAGCTGCGACATGGATGCCATGGAGACGGCCAGATTACTTTGTGTCAGAGTCAAGGCACCGGCAACGTTCTGGGTGATGGTCGGGGTCCCGGTCATGGTGGGCTGAGGAGCCCTGGACTGTGCGGCCGCCATGCGCTGGGCAGCTATGGCGTGCTGGGTGGCCAAGTCACTGTTGAGAGCCACCTGTTGGGTCAGGGCCGAGTTCATCTGATTGATTGTCGCTTGGGCGTGTGCCGGGGTCACGGCGGCCCCGAGGGCTAAGGCCGGTAATGTCTGTTGGTTGGACGTCACTTGGAGAGCGGCTGCGGCCTTGCTGACTCTGTAGCGTGCGTTCTGGTCCAACAGGACTTCGTTAATAGCTGTCAGGTCCGAGACTTGTTTCTTTAACTCTTCAATTTTCCTTTTGAGCATGGCGTTCTCGTCCTCCAGAAGTGAGAAGCTGATCCCGGCACGAATGCTTTCATATTCGTCGTCTGCCCGGCGCCTCTTCAGGTCCGGTATGTAATCATAATGTCTCTCGTTTCTACGGTGGCGATGATGATGGCTGTGATGATCGTAATCCCCGGAACCTTTTTCGGAATCATGTCGGTATTTGCACTTAGATCCACGTTTACAGTCACCATTCAGGTAGTCACGACACACCGGTATGTCGGCTTTCAGGGCCAATTGGACAGCATTAGAATTGGAATAGTTGAGTCGTACTGGCAACAGGCCAGTTCGGTGAAAATGTTCCTCTTCGTCCCGAGAACAGTGCAGAAACTTGCAGTTGGGCCTTGTGCATCCATTGTTCTGGTAGTCGTGACAAAAAGTCAGGTCCCGGCGAGGTGGAGGCTCCGGTCGATCGTCCAGTGCCGGGTGTCTAAACCTGCACCGCTTTCCTCTAGTGCAGACGTTGCGCATGTAGTCACGGCAGATGTCGTCATCATACTGTTCTCCATTGTGTGCCCTCCCCGAGCCGCCATTGGCTGTGCTGGCATCCTCGCTTCCAGAATCACTTTTGTTAGACATTGCAGACAAAGAATAATATTTTGTTATTACAAGAAATGGAGCGTCCAGATTTGAAAATGCAATCGTCAAAGGAAAAAGGGGAAGTTATAACTGGTTGATTTGCTGACGTTACTTGGAAGTTTACAGATTCAACGGAATTACTCTACTGTCTTTGATTGAGGACAACGAACTTAAATCAATATCTCTTGCCGTTAACTTGAATTCGATATGGATCTGTCACCCTAAGATTTCAACGTTTATACATCTAATGGGGATTGAAGTCACTTTAATCTTGTTGGATCCGCTTAGGGTAACTATTAGTGTTGGCTTCTTTCAATTAGTAAAAGGGGGATAATTTTAGTCAGCACGCTTGTATAGGGAAACCTGCTGCCGCCGCCGCCGCTTGATCGCCGCTGCCCAAAGTCGCCGCAATGCAAAGACACACGCAGGGCGCTTACGTTGAGAAGACGGTAGCAGCTAGTTCTGATGGGCGCCAAAATGATTCAGTAGCCTGCAAGAGAAATACATAGTCATTAGTGACATCAATCGTGCTCTTAGGTGCTGCAGGCAAAGCTGTAACATATGTAAGAGAAGAAAAGAGACACCTTGGACTTTTCTTAGCAGGAGACTAGGGGCATCTTTGACATATCTATCAATGCAAGAGAAAGATGGGCTACAATTAGAAAATAATGTTTGGAAAGGTCAGTGTTAAAGACATAATCATGAATTTTTGACACGCATGCTGACATATACACCCCATCTTTGTCATGAAACTTGACATGCCAACATATAAAAAACATATATGTATTGAAATGGGGCACATATGCTAAGACTCATACCCTAATATTTAGACATCACGCTGAAATAGGCTAATATTAATTACCCAGTTTAATTAACATGTGCGAAATGTGCAAATTTCAAAAGTCGAAATAGACCGGATAAAGGAAATAATTTTTTTTTAAAATAATTTTTTAATACAAAACTTCTTTTTGAAATATATCACTACATATAACTAAAAGTGTTACAAAGGACCATCGTCGTTATTCCAATGTCTTGACTTTTAGAGACCAGACCTGTAACTTAACGACCATCGACCCAATAGTTGAGGTTATTCATTGATTCGTAATTTGGTCTGTTACAGAAGCAGTAATTAAGATTTCATTTTCTTGTCGTCAATATCAGTGCAGGGCTGTGTTCAGGACTTCATTAAATAAATCAACGTTCTATGTTCGTTCGTCCGTCGATACGACGAGGACCACTCTAGTCATCCGAGGGTTGTCTGTGCGTGCGTAGATGGCTGATTAGGCCGATCCTTGCACGAAAGGTTCGGGAACAGAAGGGACAAGGGACGAGTGCGACATCTCCTGGAGGGTTGACAGCATGGGCCTTTCGGGCTTGCCTCTTCTTTTCTGCGGCGGTGATCCGGTTTGCCTCGCATGACCCGGCACCTTCGTGGATGGAAGAGCGCCAGGTGGATCGGTCCATTGCAGCTCGTTCCCACGTGTCTGGATTGATGGCAAACGCTTTCATTGAGGCTTTTAGTGTGTCTTTGAAGCGTTTCTTTTGCCCACCGTGGGACCGCTGGCCATACTGGAGCTCACCATAGAAGATTCTCTTTGGCAGTCTCTCGTCTGGCATTCGGACAACGTGCCCTGCCCAGCGAAGCTGGGTCTGCATCAGGAGGGTGAAGATGCTGGGGAGACCTGCCCTGGTCAATACCACTGTGTCTGGAATTTTGTTCTGCCACTTTATGCCGAGAATCTTCCTGAGGCTTGTTATATGAAAGTGGTTAAGCTTTCTTGCATGGCGCTGATAAACAGTCCAAGTTTCACAAGCATATAGCAGTGTGGGGAGCACCACTGCCCTGTACACTTTCAGCTTGGTCTGGATGGTAATGCCTCTTCTGTTCCAGACATTAGGGTACAACCTGCCGAAAGTGGAGCTGGCTCTAGCAATTCTGACGTTCACTTCGTCATCGATGGTGACATTTTGAGACAGTGTGCTGCCTAGGTATGTGAACCGGTGCACTGTGTTGAGTCTCTGGCCATTGACAGTGATGTTGGGCTCTACGTAGGGGCCTTCCAGGCGCGGGCTGATGGAGGACCTCAGTCTTCTTAGTGTTGATTGTTAGACCAAAGTTTGTGCAGGCGCTGGAGAACAGGTTTACACTGCATTGCATGTCGGCTTCTGAGACAGCGTTGAGGGCACAGTCATCAGCGAACAGCAGGTCTCTGATGATGTCTGTCATAACCTTGGTTTTTGCCTGGAGCCTCCGAAGGTTGAACAGCTTGCCATCTGTGCGGTACTTCAGGTTGACACCAACATCCTCGTCTCTGAAGGCCTCTGTCAGCATGGCGGAAAACATGAGGCTAAACCGTGTTCAGGACTTCATTAAATAAATCAACGTTCTATGTCAACAGTAGCTAACCGACAGCACATACAATCATTTTTTCTAAATTAAAGTAATAAATATATCTCTCCCATGCCCCTCACGTTATCCAAAATAGGTGATTCATATATTTTATGGCGCGATCCCATTTTATAGAATGAGGTCCACGAACCGTTTGATATGGTAACATTGAGAGTTGCATTCATTGGACGAACCGTTTGATATGGTAACATTGAGAGTTGCATTCATTGGACGAACCGTTTGATATGGTAACATTGAGAGTTGCATTCATTGGACGAACCGTTTGATATGGTAACATTGAGAGTTGCATTCATTGGACGAACCGTTTGATATGGTAACATTGAGAGTTGCATTCATTGGACGAACCGTTTGATATGGTAACATTGAGAGTTGTATTCATTGGACGAACCGTTTGATATGGTAACATTGAGAGTTGCATTCATTGGACGAACCGTTTGATATGGTAACATTGAGAGTTGCATTCATTGGACGAACCGTTTGATATGGTAACATTGAGAGTTGCATTCATTGGACGAACCGTTTGATATGGTAACATTGAGAGTTGTATTCATTGGACGAACCGTTTGATATGGTAACATTGAGAGTTGTATTCATTGGACGAACCGTTTGATATGGTAACATTGAGAGTTGTATTCATTGGACGAACCGTTTGATAAGGTAACATTGAGAGTTGCATTCATTGGACGAACCGTTTGATATGGTAACATTGAGAGTTGCATTCATTGGACGAACCGTTTGATATGGTAACATTGAGAGTTGCATTCATTGGACGAACCGTTTGATATGGTAACATTGAGAGTTGCATTCATTGGACGAACCGTTTGATATGGTAACATTGAGAGTTGCATTCATTGGACGAACCGTTTGATATGGTAACATTGAGAGTTGCATTCATTGGACGAACCGTTTGATATGGTAACATTGAGAGTTGCATTCATTGGACGAACCGTTTGATATGGTAACATTGAGAGTTGCATTCATTGGACGAACCGTTTGATATGGTAACATTGAGAGTTGCATTCATTGGACGAAACCGTTTGATATGGTAACATTGAGAGTTGCATTCATTGGACGAACCGTTTGATATGGTAACATTGAGAGTTGCATTCATTGGACGAACCGTTTGATATGGTAACATTGAGAGTTGCATTCATTGGACGAACCGTTTGATATGGTAACATTGAGAGTTGCATTCATTGGACGAACCGTTTGATATGGTAACATTGAGAGTTGCATTCATTGGACGAACCGTTTGATATGGTAACATTGAGAGTTGCATTCATTGGACGAACCGTTTGATATGGTAACATTGAGAGTTGCATTCATTGGACGAACCGTTTGATATGGTAACATTGAGAGTTGCATTCATTGGACGAACCGTTTGATATGGTAACATTGAGAGTTGCATTCATTGGACGAACCGTTTGATATGGTAACATTGAGAGTTGCATTCATTGGACGAACCGTTTGATATGGTAACATTGAGAGTTGCATTCATTGGACGAACCGTTTGATATGGTAACATTGAGAGTTGCATTCATTGGACGAACCGTTTGATATGGTAACATTGAGAGTTGCATTCATTGGACGAACCGTTTGATATGGTAACATTGAGAGTTGCATTCATTGGACGAACCGTTTGATATGGTAACATTGAGAGTTGCATTCATTGGACGAACCGTTTGATATGGTAACATTGAGAGTTGCATTCATTGGACGAACCGTTTGATATGGTAACATTGAGAGTTGCATTCATTGGACGAACCGTTTGATATGGTAACATTGAGAGTTGCATTCATTGGACGAACCGTTTGATATGGTAACATTGAGAGTTGCATTCATTGGACGAACCGTTTGATATGGTAACATTGAGAGTTGCATTCATTGGACGAACCGTTTTGATAAGGTAACATTGAGAGTTGCATTCATTGGACGAACCGTTTGATATGGTAACATTGAGAGTTGCATTCATTGGACGAACCGTTTGATATGGTAACATTGAGAGTTGCATTCATTGGACGAACCGTTTGATATGGTAACATTGAGAGTTGCATTCATTGGACGAACCGTTTGATATGGTAACATTGAGAGTTGCATTCATTGGACGAACCGTTTGATATGGTAACATTGAGAGTTGCATTCATTGGACGAACCGTTTGATATGGTAACATTGAGAGTTGCATTCATTGGACGAACCGTTTGATATGGTAACATTGAGAGTTGCATTCATTGGACGAACCGTTTGATATGGTAACATTGAGAGTTGCATTCATTGGACGAACCGTTTGATATGGTAACATTGAGAGTTGCATTCATTGGACGAACCGTTTGATATGGTAACATTGAGAGTTGCATTCATTGGACGAACCGTTTGATATGGTAACATTGAGAGTTGCATTCATTGGACGAACCGTTTGATATGGTAACATTGAGAGTTGCATTCATTGGACGAACCGTTTGATATGGTAACATTGAGAGTTGCATTCATTGGACGAACCGTTTAATATGGTAACATTGAGAGTTGCATTCATTGGACGAACCGTTTGATATGGTAACATTGAGAGTTGCATTCATTGGACGAACCTTTTGATATGGTAAAATTGAGAGTTGCATTCATTGGACGAACCGTTTGATATGGTAACATTGAGAGTTGCATTCATTGGACGAACCGTTTGATATGGTAACATTGAGAGTTACATTCATTGGACGAACCGTTTGATATGGTAACATTGAGAGTTGCATTCATTGGACGAACCGTTTGATATGGTAACATTGAGAGTTGCATTCATTGGACGAACCGTTTGATATGGTAACATTGAGAGTTGCATTCATTGGACGAACCGTTTGATATGGTAACATTGAGAGTTGCATTCATTGGACCAGTGGTTCCCAAAGTGGTCCGTACGGACCCCCAGGGGTCCGCGGGACCTTTCAGGGGGTCCGTGGAAAATAAAAACTGATTTGGGGGTCCCTGAACAACGCCAGGGGGTCCAAGCAAAGCTTTAAAAATCAAATAATAAAACTCATTAATTTTTTATTATTATTGAAATTAACATAAATAATAATAAATAAAATCGTATGTGAATGCTTCTTCTACTAATTAAATACCATCTTAGGTGCTATCCTTCATTGATACAATGTTGTTTTACGTAAAAAAAGAATTAGAACTACTGTAATTTCCACATCTATAACCAATCTAAATACTTGGTTTGTTGAAATTTCAAGCTTGATGCAGATGAAATGCCGAATTCCCTATAGATCTAACTATAAGTAGAAATATACAAGTTTTTAACTTGAATCTACGAGGGTTGCAGGGTTGTGTATTATTCGATGTGTTGGGAAGTTATATTTATCTAAATTGTATCCTATCATCAAATGTTTTCAATAGGGCTTTACTGTAGCATTCCATTGAAAACGTTAATAATTCTTAACAGTGGTCTGTTACAACAGATAAGAGAATGAGTGAGCCCAAGGCTGGATTTAGACTTGATGGGGCCCTAAGCAAATTTAAGGACCTTTTGAAGTCTAGATAATCTATAGCAGTGACAAATATGAAAACAAACTTCCGGGGGGCCCCCAAGAAGGCAGGGGCCCTAAGTTATAGCTTTCTAAGCAAATAGGTAATTCCAGAACTGAGTGAGCCGAAGAAACAATGCCGACAATATGGTGTTAATGAATATTTGAAGTATGCCTAAATGTTTGGAAACAGATACGAAACATGAAACGTTATTTAAATAGTTATTTACTGAATTAATTAAAGCAATACATATACACTATTTACTGAATTAAAAAAATATATTTGAAGTTAAAGCAATACACATACACTTCAAATAATCCAAAAAAATCTTAGTGAAAGTTTGCATGGATCACTACATTATGTCATTAGAGCAGTTAATAAAATCAAAAGGAATGACTTGATGAGAGATTATTTGCTCACTATGGTTTGGAAAATGAAGAAGAAGACTATAATAGCTTTTTATTCACACAGAAGTACGCTGGTTATCATCACGTACATATTTAAATATATCTTATACTCTTTTTGATTCATTGTCCAAATTCCTGGAAAACAAAGACAATTAGCATCACAATTAACTCCCCAAAAAATGACATATCCTTTATTAATGAATTGTTTACCCAACTTTAACAAAACTTATTTGAAACTAAAACTACTACAAGGTAACCAATTAAATTTACTCAAAACTAAAAGCGTTACATATGAGTTTGTTGCAAATCTTTCTTTTTCTTTGTAAACAAAACTTAGGAACAAGAGAATGTTATCAGTTTTCAAATCTTTTGAAATTGCCACATAGTTAAAGATTTGCTTACTGACTGTCAAAAATTAAGGCTCTTTATGCAGACATTTTGTAGGCATTTACCACTAAAGGATATTTCCGACTGGCAGTTGAGCTCTATTAGCGCATGTACAAACTCAGATCCCAAACACAGATGATTACATACTAATACAGGAGCAGCTTATTGAAATATCCACAAATGAGGAACTTATACCACTGTTTGAACTAGGATACCACAAATTCTGGTTACAAAGTCAGATCCCAATTTTATATCATGCATTAAAGGTTATTGTACATATGTTGTTTTTTTTTACTGTTTTCCTGTTTTTCTATTTGGTAGAAAAAAGATTCAGTGGCGTTATGAACCCTCATCATAAAAAACAACACAACAACAAAAATAAAATAAAATAAACGACTAGAAATTGGTGCTCGTGAGGATTTTCGGTTCCTAGACACAAACATTGACTCAGGCATAAATATACTCATAAAATCTCATCACGTTAATCCAATTATTTTTTTCAATTTAATCTTAAACAAAAGTGATAATTTTTAATAAATACCGTACTTTTCATCAAAATGTTGCTTTTGTAATTTTTGTACTATGCATTTATAAAGTTTAGTTTTTTTTTACTTGGGGGTCCGTGGGGGAAATTTTGAGTATAAAAGGGGTCCGTGTGTCAAAAAAGTTTGGGAACCACTGCATTGGACGAACCGTTTGATATGGTAACATTGAGAGTTACATTCATTGGACGAACCGTTTGATATGGTAACATTGAGAGTTGTATTCATTGGACGAACCGTTTGATATGGTAACATTGAGAGTTGCATTCATTGGACGAACCGTTTGATATGGTAACATTGAGAGTTGCATTCATTGGACGAACCGTTTGATATGGTAACATTGAGAGTTGTATTCATTGGACGAACCGTTTGATATGGTAACATTGAGAGTTACATTCATTGGACGAACCGTTTGATATGGTAACATTGAGAGTTACATTCATTGGACGAACCGTTTGATATGGTAACATTGAGAGTTGTATTCATTGGACGAACCGTTTGATATGGTAACATTGAGAGTTGCATTCATTGGACGAACCGTTTGATATGGTAACATTGAGAGTTGTATTCATTGGACGAACCGTTTGATATGGTAACATTGAGAGTTACATTCATTGGACGAACCGTTTGATATGGTAACATTGAGAGTTGCATTCATTGGACGAACCGTTTGATATGGTAACATTGAGAGTTGCATTCATTGGACGAACCGTTTGATATGGTAACATTGAGAGTTGCATTCATTGGACGAACCGTTTGATATGGTAACATTGAGAGTTGCATTCATTGGACGAACCGTTTGATATGGTAACATTGAGAGTTGTATTCATTGGACGAACCGTTTGATATGGTAACATTGAGAGTTGTATTCATTGGACGAACCGTTTGATATGGTAACATTGAGAGTTACATTCATTGGACGAACCGTTTGATATGGTAACATTGAGAGTTGCATTCATTGGACGAACCGTTTGATATGGTAACATTGAGAGTTGCATTCATTGGACGAACCGTTTGATATGGTAACATTGAGAGTTGCATTCATTGGACGAACCGTTTGATATGGTAACATTGAGAGTTGCATTCATTGGACGAACCGTTTGATATGGTAACATTGAGAGTTGCATTCATTGGACGAACCGTTTGATATGGTAATATTGAGAGTTGCATTCATTGGACGAACCGTTTGATATGGTAACATTGAGAGTTGCATTCATTGGACGAACCGTTTGATATGGTAACATTGAGAGTTGCATTCATTGGACGAACCGTTTGATATGGTAACATTGAGAGTTGCATTCATTGGACGAACCGTTTGATATGGTAACATTGAGAGTTGCATTCATTGGACGAACCGTTTGATATGGTAACATTGAGAGTTGCATTCATTGGACGAACCGTTTGATATGGTAACATTGAGAGTTGCATTCATTGGACGAACCGTTTGATATGGTAACATTGAGAGTTGCATTCATTGGACGAACCGTTTGATATGGTAACATTGAGAGTTGCATTCATTGGACGAACCGTTTGATATGGTAACATTGAGAGTTGCATTCATTGGACGAACCGTTTGATATGGTAACATTGAGAGTTGCATTCATTGGACGAACCGTTTGATATGGTAACATTGAGAGTTGCATTCATTGGACGAACCGTTTGATATGGTAACATTGAGAGTTGCATTCATTGGACGAACCGTTTGATATGGTAACATTGAGAGTTGCATTCATTGGACGAACCGTTTGATATGGTAACATTGAGAGTTGCATTCATTGGACGAACCGTTTGATATGGTAACATTGAGAGTTGCATTCATTGGAAGACATAAACCAAAAAGGAGAGATACATGCCAGAAGGTTATTGAACTATTTTCTGGCTGTGTCTACTAGAATAACACGTAGAAACTCAGTGTTTTTGTTAAAAAAAAACTTCTTGTTGTTTATGTTTGTTCGCCGTGGAAAGCTTCTTGCCGATATGTTAGTTATCTTGAGACTTGTTCAATGAATTCGTTTCTACCTGGCCTGGTTACGGTCTCAAACCCCCTTTTAAAGATAAATTCATCGAATTTAAATATGGCAAAGGTTTCATTTGTCTTTAGACATCAATATTATCTTCTGTTGTTTTTTCCTCCAAAAATTTAATTGTTTTTATTTCTTAAGATGACGTGACAAGTAGCAACCCAATCGTGGGACACACGTGACCTTCATGACTGGTTCCAGGAAATTCTGCCACCCTCCTTCTCAGACTTAGCGTGTGCTTCAACGTCAAGTTGATGAAATCTTGAGTGAAGCAGCTTGTTAGTATGCCCCCCTGCCTGTGGTGAATCGAATTCTACAACATCTTTAGTCATGCCCTAGTCTAGGACATCTTTAGTGAGGCCCCAGTCTATCACATCTTTAGACGGGCCCTAGTCTATCACATCGTTAGTCAGGCCCCAGTCTATCACATCGTTAGTCAGGCCTCAGTCTATCATATCCTTAGATAGGCCAATATGAAAACAAAATGAAATACGACATAAAATATTATATTGAAATAGCAAACTTAGTCATTGATTCGACTTAAATCACTGCAAGGAAGAAAATCTACTAACATAATCTGTTAGTAGATAGTATATAGTAGTTAGTATTCCAATGGAGGGTAGTTTGTATACCAATGATGGTAGTTTGTATACCTATGATGGTAGTTTGTATACCTATGATGGTAGGTTTTAAATGAATTAATTACATATGTTAAAGCTTTAAATTTTAGTCACATTGAGTCAATGTAGAATAATTCATTCAAAAGGAACAGTGCTTACAAGTACAATAGAGAACATTTAGTACGCATGCGTGCGACCTCTTTTATTTAGCTCCAAATACTAGTTATAAGCTAAGCAGAGAAGATAACGTTGTATTTGACTCTAGTTATGTGTTAACGCTATGGCCAACAGTTTAACCCCCCCCCTCCCCTCACACCCACACAAATATCAACTAAAATCTTCGACGCAAAGCTCTTGTACAACTTGGGGACTGTTGACCAATTTATGGGTGGTCATGAATTCAATTCACGACAATCAAAATTGGAATGGCCATTCTAGCGGTCCAACAAACTAGTATTTGGTCAGTGCTTGAGGACAAGTGGCACATTGTGGAGGCTACTTCATACCAAAATAATTCTTCAACAGGATTCATAAGGGAGAGGGAAGGGAAGAGAGAGAGAGGAGGGAAGGAGGGGAGAGGAAGAAAGGGAGTGGAAACGAGAAAGCAAGACAGGGACAGACAGGCTGGGACATAAAGACGGATAGACAAGAGACAAAGAGAGAGAGACACACACAGCGAGAGAGAGAGAGAGAGAGAGAAAGAGAGAGAGAGAGAGAGAAAGAGAGGGGGATAGAGAGTGTGTGTGTGTGTGAGAGATAGAGAGAGAGAAATAGAGGCCGAAACAAAGAGAGATAGAAGAAGAAGAGGAAATGAGTCAAAGAATTGTAACAGTATTTCAAAAGATGAAATTGTGTGGAACAGGGACCACGCTGATTTGTTCTTGGGTGAAGCCGAGTTTTCCGATGGCGAGGAATCAAGGAGAAGGGTGACAAGTATCTGACTGTATCAATCTGTCGCGTCACGCCCCGGCGTGTTCATGAGAGTAATCGTATTAGCCCTAAACCCTTGTGCCCGGGACAATACGAGGGGCAAGGGAAAAAAATCAATCTCATTGGCGGCACAAGTCAACTCAATTGGCCTGACTGATAACAGAAAACGACCCCGTCCCGAGAGAAGGGAAATCCTGATTCGGATCAACTTTTCTTAAAATTTCTGTAGTCTCATCAAGAGAAATACGCACCATAGCAGGGCTAAGGAATAAGGCAGTTGGACTAGTTGTACTGCAGTGCCTAAGAGAATTGTCAATATTCAAACCACTACAACTGCGGACAAGCGATTACTGCCGCTAAGACTTAACAAAACCGGGAATCGAAGATTGGACTCAGTGTAGAATGCGTAGTCAGTCACTCATACCTCATATTAATATATTCTAAAATAAACTAGAGGGAGAATGCAATCAGGCTAGTTAGAGAGAAATCGATAAACATACTAAGAGGTAAACTAAAACGAAAACAAGACAACGATCGTGTGGGCTAGAAGCTTTCATCGCGAAAATTCAAAACATCAAAACATTATGTTGACTAACTTACTTAAACACGATGCATTAAGCAAGAGGATTGCAAACGGGGATACATGATTTAGCAGTAGAAGAACTGTGTATGGCAGGTGGAGGTGAAATAAATATTGAACATAAAATGCGGACGCCTGGACTGACACTATGCTTATGGAGGAGAGGAAAAGGTCAATCTGACGAATGAAATCTGACAGTGGACATCATCTCAAACATTCAACAGTAGACAGTAGGAAAACTTCAAGCTAGGACGCGTGCAGACGACATGAGAGGCAAACAAACGGTAGGGCAACAGTTAGAAGAGTTGAATAAACAGGTGACAGGAAGTGACCTTTACAATTCCCCGATTCACTCGAGCATGAACAAAACTGACAATTGCCGGTGTTTGTTCCCGATCATCAGCTTACGGCAGACGATGTCTTACGCCAGACGATGGCACGCTTTGTGCTTTGAACTTCTCTCTCTTAAGATTTTGTACAGTGTTGAGATTGGAGATGAAGAAAGTAGAATCAACGCTGGTAGGTCACACAAGTTATGCAATTACAGGGTTGATGGAATTTTAATGCACCGTCATTAAACATTAAGTCATATGAAATGGCTTTATAAAGGTGAGCAAGAGCTTACAAACAAGCCCGCGACAAAATGTTGTGGCAGAAATATGTTATCATACAATGTATTATGTGAACATGTTATGACTTTAGCCGCTGTCCTAGTAATTTAAATAACAAATGGGCGACATTCACATCGTATCCCAAACTGTCCGGATACATTAAATGGACACATATCTATTTATTTAGTGATGCGTGTCGTAGGTGGTAGTTACAAACTACATCATATAGCAAGAAGGACTGGAATGTGGGTGCAGCAATAACAATTTAGGGAAGTCATCTGATATAAACATTACGATATCAGAACCAGGGGAAAAAGGGAAGCTTTCATATTAGTAACTGAAGACTAACTCTAAAATGTAGTCCTGAAATATGTGGCAAATCTCATTTAACTATCAATTAAGCCCCAATGAACGTTTCTCACTGCTTCCACACATTCCTGTGTCTTCATCCCCACAAATGTGTCATGAGAGTGACCTAAACCCTCACAGCTGACACGTGCAGACATCAAACACAGCCATCTAGCAGATGCCAGCAAAAGCACGACACTCTCCTCCTAGCTTTAGAAAATGACGTAATCCGATTGTAGAAGCAATTTCCCCACATCATCCCCACATCCTGTTTTCGATCAACCCTTGAAGGTAAAAGTCCATCCGAGCACGACCCACACCCCGGCTTTACACTATTCATCATAACGCTTCCAACTCAACGACATTCAGAAAAAAAGTGTAAATTATATTCATTTTTGAAAACAAGGGGGAAAAAAAGAGGACAAAGCCGCACTCGGCTGTTTTATACTAAACTGTTCAAACTATTTCTGCATAGAATCCAGTAAGGGTGTAGTCAAACAAGAGTATCAACTTTACATCTGCCAACAATAATTAACAGATTAATAGAGCAATGTCTGATAGCTACAACATGTCAGAGAAACTCAAACTAAATAAACTCCCCAGAAACTGTCACTGAACGGAACGAAAGGCGACCTTGCCTAACTACACCATCTTCCAAAGGCAGTTTGAGTTTTGAAATGACTGAAAAGAGATAAAGATAAGCTATAAGATTAAACCGAGGGATTGTAAGGAAATGACTACATCTTAAGTTAAAGCCGAGTAAAAGAAAATAAAAAGTGACAGAGACAACGTATTTTGACCCCGCCTGACAGCACGTTTATTCCTGTACTGTTTAAAGCTTACGAGATTGGGTAAAAAATTGGTTTACAATTTCAGGATAACATAACAAGAGACACGATCTTGTCGTCATGGGAACGACGTCAGGTAGATAGGTGTCCAATTACATGGAATTCTGTGGGCTTTCATGGCTTCAATCGTTTAAAGGTAGACCAACAGAAAATGTTAAAATAAAACATCTTGATATGTGAAGGTGTAGCCACTGTGACATAAACGTGAACAACTAAATAATTAGGTTAATTATGAATGGATTACTTTAGTAAATATAAGGGAGTTTGGGAGAACTTGGTATAACAAATTAATATCAAGTTTTTAAAATAAGATATTTCATATTTATTTTACTTGTCATCAAATTAGATAAACTCAACTTATGTATATTAAAATGCCATTAATAACAATAGTTAAGAAATGTCAATGATTTAAAATCCAGGAACATGAATGTTATTTTTGATAATCTATACACAAAAGAATATATTTCGCATCAATAAGAAGCCATAAATATACCAAAGAAAGATGCTTTTTTTGAATCCATATAGAATACCCATAGACTTAACAAATAATTGATCTGCAGACACAAACCTTTCTATAACGGAGATTAATGAAAAGGAGCTTAATAATTGTTTTAATAATTATAATTACAGTGTTTTAATAATTACTTGTAAAATATAATTCAACTAATGTAATTTAAAAAAAAACTTTATTTAAAAGAAGAAATTTGTCAGACGATACCAAATCGTTTATTATAGAAACTCCAGCCCCCCCCCCTCGTCCATCCACCATATTGATATGTGTAATTAAAAAGGAAGAAGACAACTCTTACTTTCAGTTCAGAAGACAAGATTACTTCCAGCTATAGAAAGCCGACCCTCATCTGAAAGCCGGGATCTGATTGGATGTTGGGTGAAAGAAGGGGATTTTATGTCATAATCAATGATCTCTTGAAACACGTCAGTATCATTAAGCCAACTGAAGACAAAGATAGTATATCTATCCAATACATAGACGCGCTATGACGTCTAAAGAAGAGTGCTGGTATACAACAATGAAATAAATATCAGCGACATAATGCCTACTGAAGATTAAAGCTATAGAACAATGAAATACGTATCAATACCCCAATGTACATAGACGAATGTGGCTATAGAACTATAAAATACGTTTCAGTGGTACAATGAACATAGAATATTGTGACTATAGAACAATGAAATACGTATCAGTGCCCCAATGAACATAAAAGAATATGGCTATAGAGCTATGTACCTTGTCTATAGGCCATTGATTACACTGGCTTTGGTGACAACAAACACACAACACTATGATCATGATTCTCGATAAGATTATCGATTTGAATATACTTGTAAAAACAATGTTTATCTCACATTTTAAGACGCCTCTGCTTGGCAGGCATCGAGACATAATTACTCTTTCAAAATGTCAAGGTACGGTGAGCCTTTCACCAGATCTATACCAGCAAGGCTGGGAGACAGGAGACCGACACTAGTCTACTACTTATCTACACTAGAAGAAGCTTATGAACTGGCTTGAACTTTTTTATTAGGAAAGACCAACTAAATTATTAACGAGCATAAAATCAGGTAATTTAAAAGAAAAAGTTAATGGACGTAAAGCAACGTTAAGGGATTAGTTTTATTTTAATCAAGTTTTACGTTTGATTACAGTAGCAGTGATTGAAGCCGCTAAAACTTCGATACGGTCTGATAACATTGAAACTGATCATGATACGAGTTATTGGCCATTCATTGCATGCCAGCTATCTCAGAGGATCAGGTTCAATATCGACGCAATGACCTTGTGTGTGTGTGTGTGGGGGGGGGTCATCCAAGTTTAGATTACTCATCTACCTCAGAGTGTTATAAGGTCAATATGCAATCGGCCATGTGTATTACGATCCACGAATCGATACCAGTGGAGTAGAACGTGCTATCGAGCGAACCGCCCAATGAAATGTTTGATACTGGAATGAGTGTTGTTGGCCAATTATTGATGATAGGTACATTGTCAAAACGGAAACGCAGGCCACAGAAACTCCTGAGACTGTACATTGGGGAAACGCAGGCCACAGAAACTCCTGAGACTGTACATTGGGCTAAAAAATCAATCACTTTTAAATCAAGTAGAAATCACAATTTTTTAAATAAAAAATTCCAGTGGTAGCCATAAAGTTTTTAATATTAGCCCGAGCAATGTTTGGATGAAACAATGGAACCTGCTTTAAATGTCTGTCTGAAACCATTTCTGGGATTTGAAAATTCTCTCATGTCTGTAAACAGATGCTTGACTTGATCAAACCGACACAGTGCAGACATGTTCACTTTGGCATGAATTGAATGCCAGGGTCTGCTGGAAACAAGGCTTGAGAGCTACACCCAGGCCATTAATGGTGGCGTGCTGAGAGCAGTAAACAGGCCAACTATCAGCCCCGGTTCAGATGTGCTCCACGCATCTTATAATCAAAACACGAGCAATAAAGCTGTCACGTTTGCGTGATGCCAGTTCTGCTAGCTTTTAATCTTTGCTCAAGTTTTCAAATGAAATCCTGAGTTTACACCCTTCTACGTTTAATATGATCAGAGGAAAGAGATTCATTTACACGTAACGAAATGCTAATTTGTATAAAAAACAAAGCAGGAGAATATTCCACACTAAATCGAGACATTGTCTGTCGACATTCATGAAGCGAACGGATTCGAATTTATAGAAGAAGAACATTTAAATAATGATAAACAATTAATTTTGACTAATTTCGACGAAAGATTTAATTACATTGTTGTGCTTTAAAAGAAGCTATCTTTCTACATCTCAGTGCTCTTAAGCTCTTCATTCCAATAAAAACGTTTTAGAATGGAATCTAAAAAATGAGATGGTGGAGGTCTGCTTCAACTGACTAGAAAGGTCCGTATGGAACAGGTCGACTGACAAATGACTAGAAGGTCAGTATGGAACAGGTCGACTGACAAAGGACTAGAAGGTCAGTATGGAACAGGTCGACTGACAAAGGACTAGAAGGTCAGTATGGAACAGGTCGACTGACAAAGGACTAGAAGGTCAGTATGGAACAGGTCGAATGACAAAGGACTAGAAGGTCAGTATGGAACAGGTCGACTAACAAAGGACTAGAAGGTCAGTATGGAACATGTCGACTGACAAAGGACTAGAAGGTCAGTATGGAACAGGTCGACTGACAAAGGACTAGAAGGTCAGTATGGAACAAATCAACTGACATGTGACTAGAAGGTCAGCATGTAACAATTCAGCTGACATTGGACCAGTGGGTTAGAAACTGTTGCACTTACATGGGTCCAGTTGGTCTGCAAGGAGTTGAATGAAAGGTTATATTAGACCACAAAAATTACACTCCAATGACTTGAAAATACGACCCATCTGTACGAAAACGTGTATAAAATGTCGTGTGACAATCTGGAACGTAAGTGGCCTGATTCATAACTTCATATTATTATTTGGAAACAAGTTTTCTTATATGTAAATCAATCAATTCTACAAACTTACACACCACAGCTGTGTCAAGGGCTTAGACCTTGCGATTCTTTTGTTCTTTAATGAAATAAACAAGGGGGCTCTGAAAGAAAGAACACACCGTTTAGATTGAGAACCTCTGGTATCGGAGAGTGGTGAAAGCGGTTGGGGTTGGACCGGAGGGAAGTTTTTTCTTTAAAGTTTTGAAATGTGATAAACTGACGAGTGAAACGCTCGTCCCTAACAAGAGTTAATTAAGCGTCACGTGACCAGATGCACTAGCTCAGAATCAAGGTTGTTAAATTTAGCTGCAGCAAAGTAAACCTTTGTAGTATGGGCCTGGCTCATTCTGAGTCTGGCAGACCCACGTCATGCCTGGTTAAAAGTCTTGGTGTTTGTAAATTTAGCATCCTGCGAGGCACGAGTTGCGTAAACTAGATAATAGGCAGAGATGTCAAAAGATAGAGTGGGGCGAGAGAGGGATTCTTGCAGGTAATGTGTTGTATTGAGAACACTAGATAGACAACAAAAGGTGGGCGAATTAGAAAATGTGTGTATGTGGTTAAACACATGTGTGATAAACACAGAATGAAACAAATGGCAGGAGCGTCTCCTTATCATCACTGGCTACGAACATTTTCTCGGCGAAAGACATTTTATTTGGGACATGGTGAAAGATAAATTGCCTCTGCTAAGGGCACGAGCTGATGTCCTATCTAAGCAATACCTGCATCATAGCTGAAAGAATGGAAAAGACCCGCATCATAGCTTGGATGGTATGGCATGGAGGGGAGATACTTGCCCCATAGCTGGATGGGATGCGATGGATGGGACATACTTGCCGCAGTGCTGGATGGGATGAGATGGATGGGACATACTTGCCGCATAGCTGGATGGGATGAGATGGATGGGACATACTTGCCGCATAGCTGGATGGATGGGACATACTTGCCGCATAGCTGGATGGATGGGACATACTTGCCGCATAGCTGGATGAATGGAACATACTTTCCCCATAGCTGGATGGGATGAGATGGATGGGACATACTTGCCGCATAGCTGGATGGGATGAGATGGATGGAACATACTAGCCGCATAGCTGGATGGATGGAACATACTTGCCGCATAGCTGGATGGATGGAACATACTTGCCGCATAGCTGGATGAATGGAACATACTTGCCCCATAGCTGGATGAATGGAACATACTTGCCCCATAGCTGGATGAATGGAACATACTTGCCCCCTAGCTGGATGAATGGAACATACTTGCCCCGTAGCTGGATGAATGGAACATACTTGCCCCATAGCTGGATGAATGGAACATACTTGCCCCATAGTTGGATGAATGGAACATACTTGCCCCCTAGCTGGATGAATGGAACATACTTGCCCCGTAGCTGGATGAATGGAACATACTTGCCCCATAGCTGGATGAATGGAACATACTTGCCCCATAGCTGGATGAATGGAACATACTTGCCCCGTAGCTGGATGAATGGAACATACTTGCCCCATAGCTGGATGAATGGAACATACTTGCCCCATAGTTGGATGAATGGAACATACTTGCCCCCTAGCTGGATGAATGGAACATACTTGCCCCGTAGCTGGATGAATGGAACATACTTGCCCCATAGCTGGATGAATGGAACATACTTGCCCCATAGCTGGATGAATGGAACATATCTGAACCTTAGGTAGATTGATGGGATGAATGGAACATACTTGCACCGTTGCTGGATGGGTCTAGTATATTTGAAAGGCTAAGGGATTTCAGAGAAACCAAAACCACGGTTATACTTTGGGAGTCGTAAATTAGTTAAGTTTAAAATAAAATGTATTATTTCTTAGGGTGCCTAGACGGGCGAATATATCAAGAAAATATTAGGACAAGACATCTCAGCACCTTAAAACTGAACAAAACCAGATTTTTGGTTCTCTTAGTTTACTTTTCTGGCTAAACTCGCTAATAAATTTGTAGCTTACATATTTTTGAATATTACCAAGAGAAATAAGAATTGTAATTGCTCATGAGTATGTAAAAAATACATAAAAACGTTGTGATTAAAAAACCTGATCTGTAATAATACAAGCCCTGAGTTGATACATATGTAACATCTTGGGACATACTGATGAAAACTACGTCAATCTAAATGTTAGTATCAAGTCAGTGAGTATTGGTCTGAACATCTTAATTATGTCGTCTGATAATGGCTCAAGCGATTTACTCATGTCATTTGACACTGCTCGTGAAGTTTCTTGTACAAACGTCACCTAATTATTTTGATACAGTTACGTTTCTCGACTTGGTGTTATCAATAAGTGAACGTCACATGTCAAGTTTCTCGTACCGGTGTACTTTCCATCATGTACTTAACGTTTATATGTGATGCCTTTTAAGTTGTAAAATTTTCTCTAATAAAGTCAGTTGGAGAGAATGTTGACGCAATAATAAATACACGTTAACTGCTGTAAGCCATTGGTATTATTTAAATATACACCCTTAATGGCACTAACACATCCACTCTTTCAGCATATCGTGAAACTGGCTAGATTGAAACCAAGTTATAATACAATGTAAGATATAACAGATGAACTGAGGAAAGAACTTCTACGGAAATAAAGATTAAACAAACCGTGAAGACTCAAGATTAAGTCAGTTTTATATTGTCTAAGTCTTAGACGCCATTGATGTAAAAATAAATTAACGAAATAAGAAAAACCCGTAAAAAACACGTTTTTGACTGTAAATCCTTTATGTACGAGAAGTAACTAAAAGAATGTTCATTATAATACGCAGCGCCAGACCATCCAGAAATACAAAATTGCAGTTGAGTCGTAAAACATGTTTAATATAATGCGCACCCACCGATCAGAAATATGTTTATAAAAAAAGTTGTCAATAAAATACGCACCTTGTTGCGCGACAGAAAGGTTGTTCAATATAATACGCACCGCGACGCTCTATCTCAAAAAATAGCATGATACATAGGAATAAATAAAATAATCTAAAAAATCAATAATTTAATTACGGTACATGCGATCGATCTGAAATTTTGATACATTGTTTTTATCATCGGTACGAAACTGCCTGCAAAATTTCAGCTCGCTATCTTGCGAGCAAGTGGGTTAAAAATCGATCAAAAGTTTTGGCGACAAGGTCGGTCGGTCGGTCGGCCGCAGACACCACGAGTTAATATAAAGGATTTAATAAGAAAAAACCCGTAAAAAACCAAGTTTTTGACTATAAATCCTTTATGTACGAGAAGTAACTAAAAGAATGTTCATTATAATACGCAGCGCCAGACCATCCAGAAATACAAAATTGCAGTTGAGTCGTAAAACATGTTTAATATAATGCGCACCCACCGATCAGAAATATGTTTATAAAAAAAGTTGTCAATAAAATACGCACCTTGTTGCGCGACAGAAAGGTTGTTAAATATAATACGCACCGATACGCTCTATCTAAAAAATGATACATAGGAATAAATAAAATAATCTAAAAAATCAATAATTTAATTACGGTACATGCGATCGATCTGAAATTTTGATACATTGTTTTTATCATCGGTACGAAACTGCCTGCAAAATTTCAGCTCGCTATCTTGCGAGCAAGTGGGTTAAAAATCGATCAAAAGTTTTGGCGACAAGGTCGGTCGGTCGGTCGGCCGCAGACACCACGAGTTAATATAAAGGATTTAAATAAAACAAACCCGTAAAAACAAAGTTTTTGACTATAAATCCCTTATATATGAGACATAACTAACAGTATTGATTATTTTCAAACATTTACAGACTGACACCGAGTGATGTCCCTTGTCTTTAATAAATGGGGGTGGGATGTGAGGGGGTGTCGGCACGACGGTCGGCGTCAACACGACGGTCGGCGTCAACTCAAACTCACGTGAAACTGGAAGAAAAAAAAACAATAACAAACAGTGAATTTTGAATTACATACCTCATATAAGGATAAACTAAAAATGCATTAATTTAATTACGGTACGTTCGATCGATCTGAAATTTTGATACGATGCATTGTTAGGTCAGACGGGTCCGTGTGCCAAATTTCAGTTCGATCAGATCATGGGAAGTGGGTCATTTTTGACTTCTGTTTTTCCGCTCGCCCGCCGAGCCCAAGACAGAGAGAGACGGCCGCGAAGTTAATATAAGGGATTTAAAAAGGTTTAAGTTGAACAAATGTCTAAAACTGAATGTGGGCCCTGGTTTCAGTTGGTGTCTCTTCCTCGTATACACATAAGTATGCTTATGTCAATTTCCGGGAGTCGGGCACGGGGCTCTATTCGGTCCCCAACACTGGAGCCGCCACTGCTGAGACTTGATGTCCGTGTCAGCGACTCGCTATTTCGTTTCACCCATTCCAAATATAAAGTAGATAGAGATGTCAGATCAAAATGGACACTGATAAAGCGGGAAGTGGGGGGGGGGTGGGATATGTGTTGACAACGGAATAAAAGATCTGGTGGTAAGAATTAGATTTTGTATGGTTGGCCAGGGAGAATTCGGTTTGAAAGAGAAGACCAGCGCAAGCATTGTCCTACTGTTTACCCGCCATGAAAATTTAATAAGGCCACGTACTTAAGTTTCAAATTCAACAAAGTCTTATCAGTTATGCAGCAATTCACCTGAAAGAAGAGCAAGGAGCTGGGGCAGTGCGTGGTGCCAAGGAATGGATCAATAGAGAATCAAAGGATGGCATGGCCAACATTTCAACACAGGAAAACACAACAGACATCATAAAAAAATGTAGCAATCCGATGGCATACAATAAGTACACATCATTTTGCTGTTAAAACAGGCATTCTCCATACCGGAAAAAATATAGTTCAATCAAGAAAGTATCCAATATTTAAAAAAATAAAATATTAGCATAGTTTGTAAATTGTAAGAGATGAAGTACAAAAGAAAAAGGTAGAAGAGGGGGGGGGGTTGGTAAGGAAAGGACTGTGTTCTGATTATTACATGGGGTATGTAAAATGTGAAATATATGTGTGTTGATTATTGGATAGGATACGAAAGGAGTGTGTAGATTATAATAGAGTGTGCAGAGAATTTGAAGTCAGTGCCTTTAAAGGGGCCAAGTCAACAATAAAGGTGGCGATTGGCGTAAACAAGTAAGGACGTTACAGCATGCACATAGTACCAAAACCTGTAAATCATTTTGAAAAAAAAACCCAAACAATTTGATCAGTAAATGCTACTACACACATGGGTTGTGTCCTATTCGAAAACAAAAATAAGAATAGATTGCAATTCCCCAATTACTTAAATTGCATACGAAAATACGAAGTTGCAGATAGCTTTTAACTAAATGTATGCATTATAAAAATATTGATGCCTTTGTGCCTTTGTCCAAGTGCTGTTGATGCCTTTGTGCCATTGTCAAAGTGCTGTTGTCTTGGTTCCATTGTCTTGCTGCTATTGTCTTGGTTTGTTTTCTGTCCTGCTTTGGGTTCGTATCATGTCCAGTGTAGTAGGGAGGCCGTTTTTCTTCTTTGTATTCTACTAACTGTCCCATTTCTTGAATCCAGTTAACGTTAAGATGAGACGAAATGATTTCCCTTGAGAAAACCGTTTGGGATAAAGACCATAAAGAAGAAGAAAAAACAAATATGCCGGGCACATATGTCCTAGTTGGCAGCTCCATGATGCCCCTATCCTACCGGGCCAAAATATATTTTTGTAAGGGAAAAGAAAAAAAAACCTTAGAGATCTGGTGATAGAATATTTTAATGTGGACGCGAGTCTCGAGCGCTCGGATTCAAAGTATGCTTCGTCCAATAGGTGATCTGAGGCCATCTTACATGATAGTTCATGATACCCACACAGTCTGTGGCCATCTTACATGATACCCACACAGTCTGTGGCCATGCCATCTTACATGATACCCACACAGTCTGTGGCCATGCCATCTTACATGATACCCACACAGTCTGTGGCCATCTTACATGATACCCACAAGGCACGTGACCATCTTACACTTACATGATACCCACACAGTCTGTGGCCATCTGAAAGTTTACCCACAAGGCACGTTGCCATCTTACATGATCCCAACACGTTCTGTGGCCATCTGACTTGATACATGATCTGTGGCCAGTCAACAATCACAGGCGTTAACTCAAACAAACAATGGGAAATGTCTTGGAATGCGAGTTGACTGCCAAACAGGTAGAACGACTGCCCAATGATGACTTGAGCATGGTAAAACAACGGATAGCATATCCCACATACAAAATACAATTGTTTTCTTAGAAGGAACACACTAAAGAAACTTATCAGTGAAAAAATAAAGTTTATCACTAAGAAAAGAGATAAAATAAAAAGAGCGCGAGTGCGTGGGTAAAACAGAAAGCAAGAGACGAAGAGAAATGGGGGGAAACAAAAATAAAAAATTAAGGAAAAAAACTTTTAAAAATAAAATTGAGAGGAACAGTATAATAAAGGTTGTGAAAAATGTAAAAGTGAAATACAAAAACACACATACAGAGAAGAGAGAGAGAGAGAGAGAGAGTGGGGAGAGAGAGAGAGAGAGAGAGAGAGAGAGAGAGAGAGAGAGAGAGAGAGAGGGAGAGAGAGAGAGAGAGAGGAGGGGGGTAGAGGGGAAATTAAGAGGTCGAAAAATCGTAGTGCAACAGCTTGGAATTTCTTGTAAGCGATTATAATAGCTTACAGAGATAGACTATCACTGTTTAGATTATAATAGTAATAGCTTACAGAAATAGCCTATCACTGTTTAGATGTTAGGTTAACCAAATAAAAAAATTATTTCTTTTTAAAAATTAATTCTATGATACCATTATATATTATGTGCTATTTTAAGCAAACTCCTATCCTTTCCCGGAATAAAAAAAAGAATATGCAAGTCTTGACATAATTTATATCTTTATTAATTATTAACAGGAAACGTAACTATCATTGAAAGCTGCTGGCGTATTTCCCTCAAGACAGTTGGAAATCATAGCAATCAACACAGCACACTGCACAAATCCCAAATATAAAGGTGTCCGTATAATAAAAATCCCTCTAAAATATCAGACACACAGCTACAATAGAGCGCACCCCACAACACAATAGACGAGACAGATCATATCTGTCTGTTGGACATGCGGGAAAGCACATACCATGATGAGATGTGATAGCCCAGGGTTACAGCGTGTGTAGTAAATCCTACACGAATCGACCGTGCAGGATGCAGTGTGTTACCAACGTCCATCTCTAACGTGATCTCAATTGCGGCATATTGAGTGACGCATTGTAGTGACTATCACTTTAGAAAACACCCTGCACTTGTATAATTGTATCTGAAGGCATCAAACACCCAGTACTGTGTGAGGTGCACGGAGCATTGTTGAAAGAGAATCACTCTGATTGTGTTGTAGCTGTAGCAATAACCCTTGAATATATATACCCCCTCCTCATGGCCCCCAGCTCTCCTCTGTGCTCTAAGAAGCCATAACTGAATAACAAAATGCAGGTTATAAAACATAACAATAATATTCTTTATTGTGAACTATCAAATAATTTTGAGTCGACACCGAAGTAAATCATCACATACCAAGTACTCGTACATGATAATTAGGTAACAAGTATTTTTAAATGTTACATTTGTGGTGGTTTATCTCTGATCAACCACTCCAGTATACACAGAACCAACTGAAATATTCCAATATATTTACATAGAGTCAAAAGTGTCTATGATGATATTTGAATAAATTCGACCATCTGGCATGACCAGAGATGCTCTATTCCAATTTAAAAACAACTATTTTGTCTCATAACTTATTCAATGAACACTGTAACTCTAACCTTTACAATGTCCCAACTCCAGACTCAACAAAACAACATCATCAAGTAGTAAAACGGCACAACGATGGACCGGGATTGTTTAACAAAGGTAATTATTGTGTGTCATACATGAGGTAATTTAAAGACGACTGTGAAAAGAGTGATTCAAGTCAAGTTTAGCAGATACTTAAAAAATAAACTTGTACTAACAAGTCGGAATCAAACTGAGTAATTTCATGAATTAATAATAGTGTCATTAAAAATGTACACGTGGTATTGCCTCCCCTTATTTCCCCTGAAAAAATCACCACATACACATCATTATGAATAATGTCAAATGACTTTACCAAATAAGTATAAGTCAACACACCAAGAGTGGCTGTTCATTGTTGACCAAGAACGTCACACAGCCCGCAGTGCGCCGGCGATGATCACATGACTTCCGTTCAGTTTTTCTATCCATGAAAGTTTGAGCAACTGTGAGTTTATTTTCCAGCTCACTATCGATCTGTAGTCAATTTTCGTTAATGACACGGGGCCGGGTTGTCAGGTGCACATTATATTCACAAAACACCGAGACGAAATCCAGACTTGCTTTACTTTGGACGAGAACTGTCACGGCTCGGCTTGGTCATACCAATAATACATGCCAGGTTTGAACGGCGTAGGAGTGGACCAGACACAACAATCATTTGAAGACATTCGGTTTAGATACCAGGAAATCACCCAGACAAGCGCAGCATTAAACACAGAGAGATATGATGTCAATATCTTATGATCAAAGTCCGCTCTTCGTTACGACCGATGCATTTTGCAGTGCTCCCCAAACTAATTTTACATAGTTCTTTCTACGTTGTAAACACATTTCATAGCTGAGGACTACTTTTTAAATCCCTTATATTAACTTCACCGGCGTCTCTCTCTGTCTGTCTTGGGCGGGCGGAAAAACAGAAGTCAAAAATGACCCACTTCCCATGATCCGATCTAACTGAAATTTGGCACACGGACCCGTCTAACCTAACAATGCATCGTATCAAAATTTCAGATCGATCGAACGTACCGTAATTAAATTAATGCATTTTTAGTTTATCCTTATATGAGGTATGTAATTTAAATTCACAGTTTGTTATTGTTTTTTTCCCACGTGAATGTTTGAGTTGTCACGTCCCATCGAATTACCGCGTGCTTTTGTTTACATTTTACGTGTCATGCTGAGCTCAGTCTCCCCCCCCCCTAGGGTTATGAAGCAAAGTTGAGTTAAGAGTTATAAAATACTGTTAGTTATGTCTCATATATAAGGGATTTATAGTCAAAAACTTTGTTTTTACGGGTTTGTTTTATTATTAAATCCCTTATATTAACTTCACCGGCGTCTCTCTCTGTCTTGGGCGGGCGGAAAAACAGAAGTCAAAAATGACCCACTTCCCATGATCCGATCGAACTGAAATTTGGCACACGGACCCGTCTAACCTAACAATGCATCGTATCAAAATTTCAGATCGATCGAACGTACCGTAATTAAATTAATGCATTTTTAGTTTATCCTTATATGAGGTATGTAATTTAAATGCACGGTTTGTTATTGTTTTTTTCCCACGTGAAATTTTGAGCTGACGCATTGAGGCGACCCAACGAAGCGACGGGCGCTTTTGTTTACATTTTACGTGTCACTCTGAGCTCGGTCAAGCGAATCGGTGACCAGACTTTTCCCCTCTCCCCCCCCACCCACCCCTCCCCCCCACCCCTCCCCCCCCACTAGGTTTATGATGCAAAGTTGAGTTAAGACAGATTCAGTCTGTAAATGTTTGAAAATAATCAATACTGTTAGTTATGTCTCATATATAAGGGATTTATAGTCAAAAACTTTGTTTTTACGGGTTTGTTTTATTACCACGTTTTTATTAACTCGCTTTCGTTGGGCATTGTTTGTTTGTTTGTCCAAGATTTTTTAAAATCTGCCAACGTAAAATTGAACCACTTCAGACGGTCCTAGAGATCTGAAAATTTTACCACAGATAGATCTTGGATGACAATGCATTGTATCAGAATTTCAGATCGATCAAATGTACCGTTATTAAATTATTGAACTTTTAAGTTTATCTATAGTCTATATAAAAGCATCTGTACCGTCGGCTTTTGTTGACATCCGTGAGTTCGCCCCGTGACCACATCACAATGTTTTTAAAACGTTGGGCGGGCGCTTGTGAGGTGTTTGGTAAAATAAATAGAGGTAAAAAAATATTTTTAAAAACCAGGATGTTATAAGTGGACTAAAAAGAATAAAATAAATAGAAGTAAAAAAAAAGATTTTTAAAAACCACGTTTTTAGAAGCGGACTAAAAAGAAGAAAATAATTTAAAACTTATTAGTTCAAGTACTTCGATTTAATATGACTAAAAACGTGGGGTGGGTGTTTGGTATAAAAATTAAAGATTTCTAATTTAGAAGGCAAAAGAGAGATCTATAAGTGAGAGAATGAGTGATCCGCATATGTTAAACCTCATAAGCGCCCGCCCCACGTTTTTAGTCATATTAAATCGAAGTACTTGAACTAATAAGTTTTAAATTATTTTCTTCTTTTTAGTCCGTTTCTAAAAACGTGGTTTTTAAAAATCTTATTTTTTACTTCTATTTTTTTTTAGATGATAGTAATGGGGATCGTGCTTTAAAAAAAAAGACACAGCAACCCAAAGAGAGATTAGAACAGAAGTCAACAAGATATACAGTTTGGTGTCAACTGTTACACAATTCTAAGTCATGTGTCCACGCTAGAGGAAGTCATGAAGGCCAGTAAATAAGAAGATCGTCTCCATGGCATCCGTTTGTACACTTTAAGTTGAACACATGGCAGCCATACTATTTCGCCTATTGTTCATGAACACAGTTACAAAGTTTTAGACATGTGCTAACTTTCAATGTCTGTCGTCTTAACCACATGGAATGTTCATTACATTTCCAGCCTTTGTATTTCTTAAACTTTTAAAAAACATCAATTTCCTTAGCATCACCTGATAAAGACACTTGTTCTATTTCCTTAGTATTCAAAACCACCCCACCCCTTTTCCAGCCACCCCGTATATATTGGAGCACTGGTCTCTATAACATATCAGACACAGTTACCTTTTAAAATATTTGCTTAAAAATCCATTGAAAAAAAATCATGTCTAGTTAAATAATGGAATATTTCTTCCTCAAGCAGCAGTGTTGAAAGAAAACAAAAATGTTCATCTTTATTTGCGTAAACTATTTTATTTCATGGCATTTCACACGTAAGCAGCACTCTGTTAGACATAACGGTCATCTGGGACAAACAGTGAGGCCAACAACATCGACGGACAGCAACGACTATCAGTAAAGTACGAGTCCACACAAAAAATGGTTTCAAAGTATTAGACACTTTAAAAATGAGTTAACACCTGTGCAAAATTAAAACTTATAAAAACAATAGCAACTACCCAACTACCGTCTAGATCTTCAACATATAAAATCATTTAAAGCAGGTTATATTTTGTTAAAACACTGACGTCATGTAGTTCATTCATACATGCAGAGGTGGTGTACCCTCTACCACGTATGCCACTTTAGGTACACAATACATACAATGTCGCTGGGAACGTTATTGACACAAAAACATACTCCAGTATGCCTTCAAGAACAACAGCGAGGGGATATACATACACACCAGAGCTGACGGGAGATTATTCAATATTGCCCGACTTAAAGCCAAAACCAAAATAAGGAAGATTTTGCTGCGCGAGCTCTATTTGCAGACGATGCCGCCTTAATATCCCACACAGCAGACGGCCTGCAGAACCTTGTATCCAGCTTCTCCGCTGCCTGCAAAGAGTTTGGCCTGACCATAAGTATAAAGAAAACCAACATTATGGCACAGGATGCTGCCTCTCTCCCGACTATCACCATTGACGACTGCAACCTGGATGCTGTTGACAGTTTTACTTATCTGGGATCAAACATCTCGAGCACCCTCTCACTGGAAGATGAGATAAGTAGTAGGATAGGGAAGGCAGTAACTGTTATGGCTAGACTGTACAAAAGAGTCTGGTCCAATGCCAAACTCACAGCAAGGACTAAGCTGCAGGTATACCAGGCCTGCGTACTGAGCACACTCCTCTATGGATGCGAGTCTTGGACCACCTATACCAGGCATGAAAGAAGGCTCAATAGCTTCCACCTCAGATGCCTGCGCCGCATCCTAGACATCAAATGGCAAGAGAAAGTCCCCAACACAGAGGTCCTGGCTCAAGCAAGCATGAGTAGTATTGCAGCAATATTAAGCCAAAGACGCCTCCGTTGGCTTGGACACGTCAAGAGGATGCAAAGTGGTCGCATACCCAAGGATGTGCTTTACAGCGAGCTGGCGACAGGGAAAAGGTCGGTTGGTAGGCCATGTCTCAGATACGTGGACATATGCAAGAGAGACATGAAAGTAGCCAACATTGATATACAAAACTGGGAAAACCTGGCAGAGGATAGGTCCATGTGGCGGGCTATAGTGAAAGAAGGATCACTAAGAGCAGAGGAGCAAACTAGGGCAGAAGCAGTCGGGAAAAGAGCGAGGAGAAAGGCCAGGCAACACTGCCCCACTGCTTTCGTGTGTGTGTCATGCAGAAGAGACTGCCACTCAAGGATTGGTCTCATCAGCCACACCAAGAGCTGCAAATAATAAAGATAAATCTATCGTCTTTCGTAGATATATAGATATATTATATATACATACAATGTCGCTGGGAACGTTATTGACACAAAAACATAAACGCTGTTTCAGAACAGGTACGTCACGGATAGACATAATATAAAAAGCATTCTTAATTATATTTTTATAGTGAAAATATACCACTAACTTTTAAGGATTCACTCCATTTTTTTTTACCACAAAGCATTAAGGCTCAAAACTCTACGATATTTACTATGTTACTGTCTCCTCAAAACACAATAATACTCAGAGGTAAAACTAAAGGGAGAGTTCAGAGTATTTGGTTTCTTCAATAAAACAAAATATTGTCAAATAATTCTAAAAAGCAATGTTTAAAAGTGTCTTTTTGGAAATAGTTTTATGAACATCGATGTTTATACTTTTGGGCAACGTTAAGAGCGATATAATTCTCTCCTTTTGTAACCTGAATTTGATCCTAGAAAGAAATAGACCTTTCTCGCATGTCCAATGACAGAAATAGTTTATCTCCACTTTTAGATTCACCAGACAAGGGCACAAACAGGGGAACTCATTCTTAGATTTATTTCAAGGACCGATAACTCTCTGGTGAGAAATATGGCATGAAACAAGCTGAGCAGAGCTAATGAAAACTGTCCAGGACTATTTATTTATTGCCTTCCCAGTCACGAGCAAGTACAATACAAATTTCTTTGAGTCAAGTAGCTAGACGTCGAGTGGTCTGGTTACCTATACGTCGAGTGGTCTATGTTACCTATACGTCGAGTGGTCTATGTTACCTATACGTCGAGTGGTCTATGTTACCTATACGTCGAGTGGTCTATGTTACCTATACGTCGAGTGGTCTATGTTACCTATACGTCGAGTGGTCTATGTTACTATACGTCGAGTGGTCTGTTACCTATACGTCGAGTGGTCTATGTTACCTATACGTCGAGTGGTCTGTTAGCTATACGTCGAGTGGTCTAGTTAGCTATACGTCGAGTGGTCTATGTTAGCTATACGTCGAGTGGTCTATGTTACCTATACGTCGAGTGGTCTATGTTACCTATACGTCGAGTGGTCTGTTACCTATACGTCGAGTGGTCTAGTTACCTATACGTCGAGTGGTCTATGTTAGCTATACGTCGAGTGGTCTATGTTACCTATACGTCGAGTGGTCTATGTTACCTATACGTCGAGTGGTCTATGTTACCTATACGTCGAGTGGTCTATGTTACCTATACGTCGAGTGGTCTATGGTAGCTATACGTCGAGTGGTCTATGTTACACTATACGTCGAGTGGTCTATGTTACCTATACGTCGAGTGGTCTATGGTAGCTATACGTCGAGTGGTCTATGGTACCTATACGTCGAGTGGTCTATGGTAGCTATACGTCGAGTGGTCTATGTTAGCTATACGTCAAGTGGTCTATGGTAGCTATACGTCGAGTGGTCTATGTAGTAGCTATACGTCGAGTGGTCTATGGTAGCTATACGTCGAGTGGTCTATGTTACCTATACGTCGAGTGGTCTATGGTAGCTATACGTCGAGTGGTCTATGGTAGCTATACGTCGAGTGGTCTATGGTAGCTATACGTCGAGTGGTCTATGGTAGCTATACGTCGAGTGGTCTATGTTAGAACCCAAGTAGCTATACGTCGAGTGGTCTATCTTAGAACTCAAGTAGCTATACGTCGAGTGGTCTATGTTAGCTATACGTCGAGTGGTCTATGGTAGCTATACGTCGAGTGGTCTATGGTAGCTATACGTCGAGTGGTCTATGGTAGCTATACGTCGAGTGGTCTATGGTAGCTATACGTCGAGTGGTCTATGGTAGCTATACGTCGAGTGGTCTATGGTAGCTATACGTCGAGTGGTCTATGGTAGCTATACGTCGAGTGGTCTATGGTAGCTATACGTCGAGTGGTCTATGGTAGCTATACGTCGAGTGGTCTATGTTAGAACTCAAGCAGTATCAGGCTTTATAACCACTATGGTCAAAACAATTACAGAAATAAAATACACAGCTGTTATTACTGAGCCAGAGATAAACAAAATATACTACTTTATCAATCTAAGTATATCCCATTTATGAAAGCGACTATGTCAGCAGAAACAACTCGGACCATATTCAAAATTTTAACAGTCTCTTGCCTGCAGTACAACACTTTAGAAGGCACATTGAAGCACTGATTAACATATTACATAACATATCGCACGATTCGGTTAGTTCTTCATGCCTCACACTTTGGGATTTTGTTGCTGCCATATAAACAGGTTGAATGAGAAACTAAAAAATTACGTTCCTAATTTACACCCCCCCCAAAAAAAAATCGTCTAAAATTATTATTATTATTTAAATTCCACATTTGCAAGAGCTAAGTCTGCTTGATTTTTAATCCTTCTTAACTGACACCTTGGTCCTGCCTCCTTTACTTGACAGAGAGCAGAGTCCTTACGTACCTGTCTCGAGTAATCCGCTCAGCACTCGCTCGGTGCTCGGAAAGGATGCTAGTCTCCCCTATCTAATTAATTCAACTATTTCCTGAAACTGAAGAGTTCGTCCCATTCGTGTCGTTTGTGTCAACATTTCAACGCTAATGAAATCATTAAACAACTCTCACTATGACGTGTAGGTACCACGTGACTTTATATCGGATGAGTCATTCAGACTCTGGACAAACATGTAGGAAATGAACAGCGGAATATGAACAAGCAACATAAAAAATGAAACTAAAAAAATGGCGGATGTCCTTCCTGATCAATTCTGGAATACGAAATTGGTTTATTGTTGAACACGGGGACAGCTATCCTGGTGTCTTGTTTAAGATATAGGGAGACAAACAGGCGTAGCATATGAAAAAACCAGACAGACAGGTAGACAGACAGTCAGTCAGAAAGACAGACAGACATTTATATAATCTATAGAACATGAATCCATTGGATTACAAATGTAAAAAGCGCTAAAAGAAACATTACTTCAATAAGGGCAATGTGAAAACAGCAGTGGTTTAGTATGAAGATAAATAAAATGAAGGCTTTAAAGAGACACATGTTTGAATACAACAATCACACGCATGTTTACTTTTTTAGCCGGTGTATAATCCCGTGTGGATTAAATTTGAATAAAACATAGACAATGTCACACGCCAGTTTTTACAGGACAAAAGCATGCAATAAATTAAGATGTTTGTCTCCAATGATATCAACGTATGAAGCCCATTCATTAGTACCACAGAAGAGGGTCCCAGTAAAGGCCCCTAAAATCTGCGTTAAGCCCCCCAATGTTATGCTCCAATCTTGTGCTGCAAGGAAATAGGGTAATAGCATATTAGAGTAAGCGGGTCCCAGACACAGCTGCTGGGAGATGGCTGGCTGATAGAGCGGCGCTGATAGCTAAGCTGGTGTTGCACCAGACTCATGATTCCAATAGGAGGTTATGAAATGATATCAGCAGCGTAGGACCTTTCCCGTGTAAGAAAACAACATTGTCAAACAAAATAAGATTGGGAATGGGCCAAGATGATGAGCTTTGAATGGGAGGACGAGACTTACATCAAATCATTGGATAAAAACATTCCCATAAAAAATTCAACTTTTTCATTTTGCTTGTCTATCAAAATCTCATGAAATCATCCGCGGATTGATGCCTTAATTTCATGTTGATGTTTAAACTATTTTTATTTCTTCCAGACGTTGGTGACCAGGGGGTCATGGATCAAGAGAGACATGCAATTATGGGAAGTTCCTCTGGAAATTGTACATACAAAGAGTGGGTCCATAGTACGACAGTTGTTCACATCTAAAAAAATGGGCTTGTTATCACACGTGTCCGAATGGCACCTAAACGAGCGGCGCTCTCTTTTACAGCATTTAAAATAAATTAATTTATATTTTGTCATTTTCATCAACTGTATGACATGAGGTTTTCATAAAACTAAATATATAAAAAACGAATGATTAAATCCATGTTATTACTTTGGGTACAGACTACCGACTTGTTTGACAATAGGCATGTAAAGATGCTGTCATCAATGGACACAACCATCAATATACAGTCAGTTATGGTCACAGACATGTATGGCCATAGACATGTATGGGCAAATGAACAGACATACAGAGAGGCATGCATATCCACATTCTAATTGGTCTATAATGGTCTAAGTGGTAACGCACTGGACTATCGATCCGAGGCAGATCCCGAGTCGCGGGTTCGAGCCCAGGTACTGGCAAGACCCCTGGGGCATTGTGCTGGCCACACATTCCCCTGCTCTTTAGTGGTGGCTAAAAACTTGTGAACGCTACATCACTTGCCCCATAGTCCGCCAAGGACTGGAAAGGGGGTCATATAGGACATCAAAGCCACACAGCACATGTGACAAGTGCCTTGAAACAACGTGACACCAGGTACTGACAAATAGCATTAACTTAAAGCATTCAACCAAATCATTCGGGGCACTATTTATGACCTTCATAAATGACAGAAATAACAAGAAAATGTGTTTGTGTGGGTTCGGAGGTGGATATTTCAGATAGTTAAATGGTATCAGAAACATCATCCGGCATGGTTATCTCTCTATCTGTTGTGTTTTCATGTTTCCTTACTGTGGGCTTATAGTCGTGGTATGAGAATATAGATTGTAAATTAAAATGTACATAATATTTTCTTTAAATTCATGTAATTAATTCTTTAGTGAATACAATGTAAAGGTTAGTCACTTCGATTTTAAATATTTATGTACGTTAATATGTGCAAATTTTATAGCAACCATTTGTTATGCAGTTGGAGAGATATGTACTACTAAGTAGATGGTGATATATTCCAGTGCCTTTAAGTATTGTTATGTTCATATAATAACTTTACGTTAGCGGAAATTTTGTTTAAAGAAGGTGTCTTTATCTTTATTGTAAAAACACAAAATCATTATATAAATAATGCAAAGCCTTGATCTTGGTAATAAGAAGCCCAATTTTTAAAGAAACAAACACACTGCCTTATTCTCATTGATACAAACTGCCTTAATTTCAATGCAACAAACAACTTCGAATTTAATTAATAGAGGAGCTGTCTTATGTTAAGCTTTAACATATTCCTCTGTTGTAATATTTAATTTTAAACAAGAACATACACAAACGGAATGCATACATGGGTGTAGCGTATGCCTTAATTATGTTCGGTTTTTTCATGGGGAAGAAGACGCGTTCCGCACTCACGACTGTTTAACATTACGGTATTAAAGAATTGACATCCCTCTTGTTACTGAAATTATATGGAAGACTATATTAAAACTGAAGAAATTAAATCAATCTATAACGAACATAGTCTACTATTTCAAACAGCTGTGATCCAAAGATCGGTTTGCTGTTTAAAATGACAAAATATTTTTTTTTAAATTTCAGAATCGATTTCAACTGATTTTAATAAATTTAAATTTATTATCTTTTCCTTCATTATACAATAGACGACTATTTTGTTGAGTAAAGATGATTTTAACAATGATAATGATACTGAAACCAAAAAAGATTTTTTAAAAATCTCTTTTTTTGTTAATAGAAAATAATAACAGTAAATTAAAGAAAGGTCTTAACTTTAAAAAAAGTTCTATCATTCAATTTTTAAAATTAATATAGCAAGCACATGTGTGATAGTTCACATCACATGGGATCATAATTTTTAAAGGGGCCTACTCATTTTAAGACCCACAACATTAAAAACATTTTGATAAAACAAAGAAAAGTTTAAGGTTAGGAGGTAGAGATTTTAAAGTGAATTGAAATAAGGGATAACCCCATTCTCCCAGTCAGCAGGAAACCTTCAAATACGGTTAAGATAAGTAAACTTAAAGTCTATTACACTGCAACTACAGCTGCGTGTAATTCAATCAAACGATTTGAGATTCCCATTTCAGATCCAATGACAACTTCTCCACTAAACGGTATCATCAGATTGAAGTGAGGTCAAGATAAGATGTTAAACGCCGTGCTTAGATTGAGCGACACGTAGGCAGACGTTTAAACTGATATATATCTACGACAGAATCAGTTGTAAATATAATAGATGATAAATAGGAAGTCATCAGTTGGTCCCTACCTGGTGCGCGGGGTATGCTGGGTTGTGTCAGATGCTATTTATAGCCGTTAACAGCGTCTTAAAGAAATCTGGAAATGTCGCAATGAAAGAATTTGAAACAACACCGATTTTTAAATGTATTTTTAAAATTATTATTATTATTATTATTAATTTTTTTGACGATAGCAGAAAAGGAAATACTCGCTGCAGACAATCACGAGGTCAAAACAACGACTAGTGAAATAATCCCAATCTGTCCGTGTCAATAAGTCGGGGAAAAGTTCTTAAATACAACTGGTCGTGGCTTGAGGTATAATTTATACGAAAATAAACTACACAACAATATTACGCAACACCAACCGAGCTACAATTTTTCAAAAAACGACGGAGACAGATGCATGTACCAGCTTGTATGATCTACGCGTTGAAAACACACACACACACACTTAAGACGCTAATAGTTTTGATCCAGTTATGAAAAAAAAACCATCCACACCGTTGAAGCTGATTGCTGTGAACTGAAAGGTTATGATAACTTAATTATCCCAGTTTTTACCTGTTGTTCAATTGCTTATAAATGTATGAGATCATCATCTCCTTGCGGTCCCCGTGCACATCATAGACACAATGCTACAGATACGGCACACGTACGTTAATTCTCGGGTCACAATGCTACAGCTACGACAGCCGCCCGTTATATCCCTGCTTGACGCTCGCTGTTGCTCATACCTCCGCCCTCGCTTTAGCAACGTTGCGAGCCAACCACGATACCAAAGCATCGGAGATGGCGCCCCTTTCCCCTTTGCTCACCCCGATCCCAACGTGGCGCCCGATGGCAGCGAGCAGACGATGGTGTACCATTACGATTTCGATCGTTGTTTGTCGGCTCACTTCTGGCAGGGAAAGCACGCGCGCTTGGCTAAACAAAACGATTCTAGGGATACCTGTTTGTACATTATACAGAGACACGAGATTCTTGAAGTCTGTGAGAAACCGTTATGTCTTTAACACATTACATTATATGAGATTTCGATGATTACATTCTTTTTTTTAAAGCGAAGGGGTAGGTAACAGTTGAGTTATAAAGTTTTACTCCATTCAGGCACAACGTGAGATTTATTTCCACTGTTATGGGGAAAGGGTCTTAGCAAAAAACGAAATTTTTGGAGGGTTTATATTTAAAACAAGCGGCATAGACATTTGTACAACAGCGAGTTCCAATTAGTATTTTTAATGAATAGTTGACATTAAGAGTGGAGTCAAAAACAACACAATAAACAGCGACTAAAATGACACAAATAAATATAAAGAGTAATGAATAATAAATTTAAATACAATTGTATAATTATTTCGGACAAAGTAAAATCACAAATTTTTTGTCTTCATATCTTTTTACTTGTCATGTGCATGACTACAAGCCTATGATTAAACGATTCCCAATTTTAAAATTGGAAAAACAAAACCCGTTAGCTGTGAACATTGCCTTCCACACCTGTCTACTGGTTAAAATAAAACTTTCTATTCTGAAAGCTTATCCTCGACTTATTTTAAAATGTTCTTCCCATTGCCGCATATTTCATTTCCAGTTCCGTTTACTTTCGTTTTCTTTTACACAAACTAAAAATAGCCACATACCTAAGAATGTAAGAAAGTCAATTAAGGATGTACTTTGACTTATTAACACATATTCCACAAGCGCCTTGTTTCATTCACAAGTACATCAGACATATTTCTTAATAATATATTCGGACAGACATCTGACTTTATTAGGCTAATAATGTCATTGACCCAATCATATCTCGGACTTTATTAGGCTAATAATGTCATTGACCCAATCATATCTCGGACTTTATTAGGCTAATAATGTCATTGACCCAATCATATCTCATAAATAAATTATGCTCCGTTATAACTTCATCCGTTTCTGTCACAGATATAAATTTTAAACCGAGTCAATATTGCAACTTCGGCCGAGAAGACAACCTGTGAATAACACGGCACCCTTCTATATTATAAGTCTCCCATGCCTCTCAAATAAAGAGTAGAGACTACAGCACGTGACCAGGCTGTGCCCTCTGACCCCAAATACGTGCTTCAATTATCTCTACCGGGGCGAGCGTCGACATTTCGCACGCGAATAACTTGAATGCCACGACAGGCTCTCGGGTTTCATTCATGCCATACAGGATTTGGGCCGGCCTCTTAACAACTTGTACCTGATCCTCCTCATGACTCCGATCAAAGTCACTACTTCTTTTTCTCTCTTTATTATCCCAATTGATCTCATAACGTCTTGCGCTGGTTGTATATTAGTAAACTCCAGACCCTGGTCGAATTTTGACACCTACTTTTAACCTCTCTCCATTGCCCAGTTGGGTCAGACTATAAGGTTTGAATTCTAGAGGGATGACACGACTTTTTTTCTTCTTCATTTTACACTATTGTGAATACGAGAGCCACTGATAATAGACTGCACTGATTAAATTTAAACACCGTATTTATTCTGTGTGCACAGTATCACTGTGACCAATGAGACATGTCAATGGACGTCTTAGATTTGGTCGTGTGAGAGAGCGAAGGAGCGAATTTAGCGAGTAGCCAAACGAAAACTTAAATGTGAGAAGATACAAACAATTTATGAGGATATTCCTGTTGAATTATTTATGTGAAGTGGACAGACGATTTTCTGAAATAGGGATATAGAAAAATCCATGATTTAAAACGTATATTTTTTCATATTTCATTTTTTAAATGAATTTGTCAGTGTATATGTGTGTAAACGTATATGTATATATATTACGTCTTTAAAATTATTTGGAACATCAGTAACCAGTACATATAATAAAGGGTAATCCCTTATTTCAGCGCATTTAAAAATTTTAAAACAAAATAAATAAAATAACTTACTTTTACTAATTTAAACTCTTAAATCAAATATATAAAAAAAAGTATTTAATACTTTACAATAATTAGTTTTTCGTTTGTTTTGTTGAGTTTAAAGGGGTTTTAACTTAGAAAAAGGTTTTTAAAAGCAGACTTCTAACAACATCAATGGCGCCGTTAGTCACAGAAGATAGTGAAATATACACATTTTTATTTCGTCCAAATCGTAAAATAGTAATTTTATTTCAACAAAAAAATAATGTTTTCATTTTAAAATAGATTTCATAATAATAATTAATGAAATAAGTTTAAAAAAATGTTTTTTGGATGACTTGAAATATAAAATGCGCTGAAATAAGGGATTACCTAATACAGTCACTATAGGACCCAGCAAATCACTGTGCAGTATTTATAAAAGTAGCATGCAATTTGTTAGTATTTTGTTTAATGAGAAAATTAGAGACGTTACTTTTGACCGATAGAATAAAACTATGTTCGGAATACACCTTCACGTGGAAAATAGAAGAGCCTAAGTCTGATGGAGAAAGTTACAAGATGTTAGTAAACGTTGAAAATTGTAAGACAAGAAAATCTCACCATCTAAGTCTTGGCCTTCATTGTTATTAAGAACACGGCTGATTCACGGACAAGCTGCCCTCGAAAGTAAAGGGGAAAATCCATTGGGCCGTCTTTTGTACGGGGTAGAGGAAGTTTACACTAGGTCGGATAGGTCAACAGTTCTACTTGTGCCCGGACGAGACCCATTCAACGGACCGGGATGGAATTAAAGATTTCATCAAGATTCACCACTTGGATGTCTCCCACACAACACCACGTCACGGCCAGGGAGAGGGTATAGACAGAAGCCATCTTGGTAGATATTTATGACGTGGTTCATTTCGCGGAGTGAACAGAGAGGGGTGTGAGAATACATACTTACACACAAACAAGCAGATTCGCCCATTCTAGTGACAGTGTCTAGAATTTATAGCACACGCGATCATACATGTCTCCGATCAGAATGCGTAGTTATTACTTATCTCTGATGATACAGTCTCCAAATACAGGAACATAGCATGGACGTCTCAGTTATCGAACCGCAAATTAACAGTACATGTGCATTCATTTTTAATTAAATACATACTCAAGACTTGCAACAGTTTCTGTGGTACAAAAGGTGAATTGTGTGTACCACAAGATGTCAGCCCAACCCATCAACACTACTGAGAGCCGCACCTAGACAAAAATTCAAATGTTGGACCTCAATCAATGTTAAAATGATGAAATCAAACGCCTTTGTTACAAGGTAGGGTCCGAGTGCTTTGCTTGGTTGTTTCATATTCTCCACGGCCCTGCGTCTTCCACAATACAGAGCGTCCTTCATCAAAGACGAACACTAATAAAGCATATGTTGGAAATCAATAGAAGACTTTAGCCTGGGCTCACAGAGCCTCCTAAGACCAGCAATAAAAGATATGATGTCCGCTCTCATCTGCAAGTCGACAGCTAGATTTAAGCTCACGAAAATAATATTTTTATGCAATAGGATCTTTCGAGCAAATTTTTGCCACTTCAATTTCATAAAGTGCGTTCGTGCGAAATGAAAAGATTCTAATTTTCTTTTAGAAGTTAAAATTTAAATAACTTTAAATGGGATATCCAGACAGTAAATAAATTTTGATGAGTTCTAAGGTTTGTTAAAATTCATGTGAAACAAAGGCGGAATACGAGCTCGGGATCTCAGTTCTTATTAATGATCATGATTATTGTAAACAAGGCTTTCACCAAAAGTAGAATGTTGTTTTAATGATTATTTGAGGAATACAATATCTCCCACGACATCAGCCCTAATAGTTATATGTGCCCATATATTTTATATGAATGTTTTTTTTTCAATATAGGTTTGTTGATAAATTGTAAATATATCAAAACCTTTTACAACGCAAGCTCATCATTCATTGCAAGCACATTGCGGTTATAGCAATAATAGTTGATTCCAGTAAGTACTCGTTACTGGATTACTCAATGCCAATCACTTTCTATACTGAATGATAAAATTAATTTTTAAGACATAAAAAATTCAAAAATAAATAATAATAAGAGAAATTTGTTTTACCGACATTTCTAAAAAAAATTCTCAAAATATTTTGATCTTTGTTGCTCTATAAATAGTCTTCCATTAATTTCAATCAAGGGCAGTAATCTAAGCAATCAATCAGACTTGTCAGAGAACAATCACCGGCTTTAAGTCTTTCATACCCAGACAATGGGGTCAAGACCGAGACTAGCAATCTGAGTGCCTCACAATCCAGGTCAAACTGGCCAGTCGACCAACTGTTAGTATGAGCCTTCCTCGTCCCTGACCAGAATGACTGGCCCCACCACCAGTCTGCTGCCTTCCCTGCATTAAACATGCTGGCGTGAAACACCTGCCAGGTGAGCACTCATCGTGTTCTAATGTGCTTTCTAATGAAGTCTAACGTTTAATTGGTTGAATGGCTTTCAGATGGAACCCACAGCTTCGTGTCCAGGGGCATTGGGGGCATCAGAAGGTAGCAGAAGGGGGTGATAATGAGCTGGATATTACACAAATACAAGTAACAAATACATCATTTTATTTCTGGTAGTTAGCTCACATATATTTTTGAAGTTTTATACAATATACCAATCTAGAGCAGAATTAGACATACTAGCACCATACCCAGGATTTAATAATGACTGTAAGTGCTATTATGACGAGCGTAGAGTGCGGTAAAATAAATAGAAGTTAAAAAAAAAGATTTTTAAAAACCACGTTTTTATAAGCGGACTAACAAGAATAAAATAAAAAAATTTTCCACAGAATTGTGAAGTAAAAATCTTTTTCTGGATTGATAAAAATTTCAAACTTATATGCTCTAGTACTATGATGTATTATGACTAAAAACGTGGGGCGGGGGCTTCTCATGCTTAACTAATTCAATTCACTCTCTTTCTTAATTGTCATTTGTAAACCCTAATCATTTAAGCAAACGCCTAAAAAGCGCCAGCCCATGTTTTTAGTCACATTACATCATAGTTCATCATAGCAAATAAGTTTGAAATTTTTATCAATGCAGAAAAAGATTTTTCCTTCACAATTCTGTTTAAAAAAATATTTTCTTCTTTTTAGTACGCTTATAAAAACGTGGTTTAAAAAAATCTATTTTTACTTCTATTTATTTTATTCTTTTTAGTCTTCTTGTTAGTCTAAGTGTATGCTATGGTGAGTTTTGAAGTATTGATTATGTTCAAATGTAATACGCATTGCCTGACAAACATTTACAGACTGGAAATGACTGATCTCCCCTTGATGTTAAACATGGTTGATGTGGTCGGGGTTGGTGTGAGCTCGGCACGTGAATGTAATGTAAACAAGAGCAGACGGATTAATACATATGCTTATATATAGATACACTAAAATGACCCCCTTTCCAGTCCATGACGGACTATGGGGCAAGTGAAGTAGCGTTCACAAGTATTTAGCCACCACTAACGAGCAGGGGAATGTGTGGCCAGCACAATGCCCCAGGGGCCTTGCCAGTACCTGGGCTCGAACCCGCGACACGGGATCTGCCTCGGATCGATAGTCCAGTGCGCTACCACTTAGACCATACTAAAAAGTTCAATAATTTAATAACGGTACAGTCGATCGATCTGAAATTTTGATACAATGCATTGTCATCCAAGATCTATCTGTGGTAAAATTTTGAGATATCTAGGACCATCAGAAGTGGTTTAATTTTACGTTGGCAGATCTTAAAAATTGTGGACAGACAAACAGGAACGAAAGTGAGTTAATAAAAACATGGTAAAAAGAGAAGGGGGTAGAGTTAAATTGTATTCTTTACATTTACGGTAGTTTCACTGAATTTTTTTTTAGGTCACCTCTTTTGCCAGGACAGCAGTGTCGGATGTAAGAGTTTAGTTTAACATCCAAACAAGCGCACCAGAGTTCGATTTTCAATATTTAATTTATTGAAGTGTATGCACTGCAAAGGATAAGCTTTTCAAATAATACTTGCTATGAAGGAGAATCAATAATAGGTGTATTATATTTTATTGTTATAAGAGCAGTGGCGTAGCTAGAACTTTTGCCGCCCGGGGCGGTCTCCAATTTGCCGCCCTTTTTAGGGGCTATCCATAAATGACGTCACGCACCTGGGAGGGGGGAGGGAGTCACATACGTTTGTGACGATGTGTGACGTAGGGGGGGGGTTATGAAATGTGACGTCACATCAAAACGCGCAACTTTAAATACATTTCCACTTTTCTTAAATGGCAAAAATTTAATGTGAAACATGCTCATTTTCAAACAGCAAATACGGCTTTTATTGAGGGTCAAAGTTTGTGGCGTCTTATTGAAGAATGGGCCTAAGTTTTTGTGACGACGTGTGACGAGGGGGGAAGGGGGTGAAAATCAGCCAAAATAGCGTGCTTCATTTATGGACGGCCCCTTAGTCGATTATATTGTTTTTAAAAATTAATAAACATGCGTGAATAATTCAAATTGAAACGACGTAAAGGTGGGGAAAATGTTTACCATTGCATGCCATATTTATGTAAGCAGTAATAAAAGAGGCCGCATAAGATTATATTCCTAAAAATACACATTTATAAAAATACAACATACTTGTTTTAAAGACCACAAGAAAGTTACTGAGGTCGCAGGTCCCGTTTCCCCCCCCCACCCCCATGAGACAAAACATATTCCAAATTAACACCAAAAAAAACCTTAACCAATCACTATTCTTTTATTTTTTTATTTATAAATAAATGATTTTTTTTTACAAACAAAGAAATTGTATACATTAGCAGTGGCGGAACAACGGCTTGGCACTGGGGCAGTTGGCAAGGGCGCCGGCCTGCGCCAGTTGCAAAGGGCGCCACTAAATCTCTAATTTCTAAATTTTTATTTAAATAAAAGGCGCCAAAAATAAATTAGCCAAGGGCGTCAAAAACCCAGTTACGCCTCTGTACATTAGTATGTAAACATATTTATACATTTACATTCCTAACTTTCATAATTGAAAAATCGTGTATTATGCTATAAAAATTAAAATTATTTGTAATATCTTGTTCTATGGACAGTATTGCAAGATTTTGTTGTCTTTAATCGCTCATTGTGGAACGAAGATAATTTTTTATCAACTTCAGGTTGGAGCAGCTCCTTTCACAACTAGCGACACTGATAGCAATAGTTGAAAAAATTCATAACAAAATTACAATGTTGGGTACAGAATTTTCCAATCTTACTGTTGAATAAATTTTAATTTGATCAAGGGTGCCTTCCCCCGTTTTTCTAACATAATGCCTCTTCTTGTAGTGTAGGTACAGCCATAAAAACCTGGATCTTTTTTCTTTCCATATTGAACTCTCAATGTCAATAAGGTAATTTATTTGATGTTCAAATGCTTCGTTTAGTAGGTTACATGGTATTATATACGAAAATTTTCGTGCAATGACATGCAACTCATCAAAGCGTTATTTTATTTTATTTTATAATTCCATCCATGGATAAAAAAATTTATCTTTGTACTTCTTGTTCTAAAGATAGAACCACGTCTTCTGAATTTCCCCAACTCATATTTTTCTCCACCCTTACTAGGCGTTCAGTTGATATCTCCATCTCTTCACAAATTGTTTGGCTGATATAACAGCATTTTGCATTAGCACATCTCATTGTTCCATGCAATGGCTTTGCATTAATTTAAAAAATGACGGGTTCCCATAAATTAGATAACATAGAAGAGAAAAAGATTGCATTGAATTGAGTAAAATTCCAGGATCTGATCTCGTTTTCCTAGTTACTTCTCCAGATGTCCATTTTTCCAAGTCGCTTGAAAGTTTAAAGTAAGTCTATTTCGAAATTATTATGCCTGTTGTGGTGTTTATTAACGGAGAAATTTGAATATTTACATATTCTTGTCATACATCTTAATAATTTTCCATAAAATAGACGAATTCAAATTATTTACACATTACTATTAATTTAATTGGATAGGCATAACATGCTTAATTAATAACAGTATTTTAATGAAAAACACAAATTAGGTGTGCTACTTTAATGCAATAAAAACAAAATAAATTTAATTTTTAATAACTTACCTTACAATAATTTGCTGAAAACTGAAGCAGTAATATAAATTACTACTTGCAAGTTAAACACAATATTTAAACCACCATGCCTTGTAGGTACGTGTTTGCGCATCATTCTGCGAATGTCGAAATTCCACGTAAAACTGTCGTGGCGATATTAATAGCACACATTATTCGGCCCAGCGGTGATGTGTTTTTTGAGTAGTTTTCTTATAAAAGCGTCATCTGTGACTTATACCGCTTAGTTTTCCAAACAAATGGATACGTTTTTGAGCGATTAAAATTTTTTAACGGTTTTGCGTTAGTTATAATATCCACTATGTAATCAAACAAATGTTGTGCGAATCCGTTAATTAAGACTCGAAATTACGAATATTTTGTTTCACCTTGGTTTTTCCCCCTTTAAAAGAAAAAGGGCGGTTGTCGGAAATGTTTGTACTTTTCAAATGCCCACAAATGCCGCCCCTAAATGGGAGCCGCCCGGGCCGGACCGCTCCCACCGCCCCCCTAGCTACGCCACTGTATAAGAGACATTGGAAATTCTTTCAACATTCTTTATCAAGAAACCGTCATTAAAATTCCAGATCAGAATATAAGCGACACATTACACATTAAGTCCCTAGTTTTATTTTTCTTTTAAGATAAATTACCAAGAGAATTATTAAGCCATAGTTTTCACTCAACTACCGAGAGAGCAATGTTTAAAACAAGACCAACTAGTTTAAAAGAAAACAAATATGTTCGTACATGTGGAAAACAGCTTTGCCCCCTGATCTTTCTCTTCGTCCAGGTTAATCTTATCATTTCGGCCATATGTTTAGACATTGCCCGTAAGCTTGATAGGGAACCTCTATAAAAAGTAAGCAGATGTAGTGCTCACGTTTGGAGAGGAGATAATGTGATACAATGTAGCATTGATTCCAGCTCACCTCTACATTTTGGAGCAATTAGTTTATGACCCATTGATTCGTGAGGTCGAGTGTACGAGCGTTGGCCCGTGGGTTAGTGATTTTCAATTTCAATGTTTGTACATAAAGGCCCATGGGTTGGAGATGATCTTTTCACTGATAGATCGGTGGCTTAGACACGGGTTTGGACAGTAGATTTCAGCGGCCCTTTTAACACTGGTAAAAACAATGGTTATAGGTCTCTTTTAGCTCTGATGGGCCCATAGCTTTGAGAAGTCTGTTAGCTCTGATGGGCCCATAGCTTTGAGAAGTCTGTTAGCTCTGATGGGCCCATAGCTTTGAGAAGTCTGTTAGCTCTGATGGGCCCATAGCTTTGAGAAGTCTGTTAGCTCTGATGGGCCCATAGCTTTGAGAAGTCTGTTAGCTCTGATGGGCCCATAGCTTTGAGAAGTCTGTTAGCTCTGATGGGCCCATAGCTTTGAGAAGTCTGTTAGCTCTGATGGGCCCATAGCTTTGAGAAGTCTGTTAGCTCTGATGGGCTCATAGCTTTGAGAAGTCTGTTAGCTCTGATGGGCTCATAGCTTTGAGAAGTCTGTTAGCTCTGATGGGCTCATAGCTTTGAGAAGTCTGTTAGCTCTGATGGGCCCATAGCTTTGAGAAGTCTGTTAGCTCTGATGGGCTCATAGCTTTGAGAAGTCTGTTCGCTCTGATGGGCTCATAGCTTTGAGAAGTCTGTTAGCTCTGATGGGCTCATAGCTTTGAGAAGTCTGTTAGCTCTGATGGGCTCATAGCTTTGAGAAGTCTGTTAGCTCTGATGGGCTCATAGCTTTGAGAAGTCTCTAAGCTCTGATGAGCCCATAGCTTTGAGAAGTCTGTTAGCTCTGATGGGCCCATAGCTTTGAGAAGTCTGCTAGCTCTGATGGGCCCATAGATTTGAGAAGTCTTTTAGCTCTGATGGGCCCATAGCTTTGAGAAGTCTTTTAGCTCTGATGGGCCTATAGCTTTGAGGAGTCTGTTAGCTCTGATGGGCCCATAGCTTTGAGAAGTCTGTCTGCTCTGGTGGGCCCATAGCTTTGAGAAGTCTGTTAGCTCTGATGGGCCCATAGCTTTTGAGAAGTCTGTTAGCTCTGATGGGCCCATAGCTTTGAGAAGTCTGTCTGCTCTGGTGGGCCCATAGCTTTGAGAAATGTTTCAGCTCTCTTGTCACACAGTTCGGACTCTTCATTAGTGGTCCGCGGATCGTTGAGATCGAAGAGGTTCGCCGTCAGACATTGTGGCCGTCGGTTGTATGTAGCTGTGCATTTTAGAAATAAATGGCGCAGACAGACTCGCGCAGACAGACTCGTGCAGTCAGACTCGGTTGAGCAGACCCTCAACAGTGACCGGTGGTCTGCAGGGAGACGTCTATATGTGATGTAAATGTTTCCAAGAACTACGTGTGCCGTCCAACCGTTTGGTTGTATTTATAATTTCACGACTTATATTTCTGTGCTGTACCGTGGGAGACATGCATGCGAGGACAAACAGGAGACATGCATGCGAGGACAAACAGAAACAACAGACCTAGAGATAATTGATTAAGGTGACTAAACAGCACATTTACAAAACAACAAAGAACTGGATGCAAAACGGATAAGTAAGGCAGGCCCCCAAAAAGCAGACCTGAAATGTAAGATGGCCATGTAAAAGAACATCGTGTAGGACTGACTTGAAAAAAAACAACAACAACTTTAAGACTGACCACACAAAGAGGAAAGCCATAGAGATTGTCAAGACAACCTTAAAAAAGTATAAAAATAAGAAATCAACCCGAGAGCCTATCAACAGATCAATGAAAGGATGTCAGTAATATTTTGATTGGATCTATAGTCTCTCAATAGCCCTTCAATTGTGAACTGGGCGGGTAGGGAAGGGCTTAATGTCTGAATTAACAACGTTCCAGAGAGAATCAATTGACAATTATCGTCTGTACCAGGTGAAAACTGGGGATTCGATATTTTTTCTGCTTGAAAAAAATGTTAAGAAAATGTCTTGAAGAAACAAGAAAGAAATCAAAACAAACCAGCAATCGATAACGGGTAGTGGTCGATACGGCCTTAGTGGAATATTGGCACTTGGACATTTTTTTAATGGATATTTTTTAAATTGAATTTGAAATAAAATTATTGCCGTCTGAAAAGCATCGTCTGCCAGTCTTCCCTAGAATGATGTGTGTGTGTTGCTTCATTCAGTTTGCGAGAAGAAATTAGCTAATGAAAGAAGTGGTGCGGTGGGCGGGGAGAATTAACATATGTCAGGGAAATAAATCTATGGGACCAAGAAGGCATGAGTTTTCATAGGATTTGGTGAAGGAGATCATCACATGGGAACGACATAGCAACTAGGAAAAATATATTAATCAGGGGAAAACATTGTTTTGATAATATCACTAAGAGGCATTAAATTTACTGTTTATCCAGTACAAAGTAGTGAAATTTAAGGGGGAAAATGAATACATTTACCGACACTTAAATTAATTATTGAATTTTGTTTATTATTTGAGAATAATATGCAAATTGTAAAAACATAATATTGTTAGATCCTGCAAGCATTATCACACAGTTCTAGAGACCCGCAGCTCACCTGAGCTATGTCCAATAGGCCCCAAAACAGCAATTTTCCAAACACAAAATAACAGCTGTCACTGGCCAATTCAGCTGTCATTTGCAGACGACAACCACAGTTTTTGGAGGACAGAGAGTTGCATACCAGATAGCACGGGAACAAATTGTTCGCTATTTTAAACGAATCGTTGGCTTCCGATTCACATTTCTCTACTTTCAAATATACGTTTAGGCTGTTGGATGGGAAGTCCTCATTATTAAACAGGAAAAGCAAAGACATTTATTGTGAGACGATTGATATAATCGATAGATGGGACAGGGTAAAACTGGCGGCTTTCTACTTTTATTAATGGACTTTTACTGTTCTGTGTTTGACATTAGTAAGTTTGGTTCTTTCCAGCATAGTTTTGGGTTGTCACACCCTAGCCTATTGTTTCGTTGATTCGGGCTGCCGCATGCTTACTTTGAGCTCGCATCTGAGATGATGGTATTGAATTATACTACTCCGATGTGATGGTGAGTCAAGATCTCAAGCTTATTATCATACAGATAGCATATATTAGATATATACATAAGTTAGATTAGATAAGATTTGATTAGATAGACAGACTGACTGACAGACACACATATATATATATATATATATATATATATATATATATATATATATATATATATAATATATATATATATATATATATATATATATATATATAGTTCTATGCTCGACTTTGTCAAAAGCAATTCTTTGTCAGATGGAGTGATTTGATTCGATTTCGTACTGAGTGCTGTTTTCCATGCTAATCTAGCATCCTCATCTTTTACTCTTCTCCAAAGAATTTCTTAGAGTAATGCATATTAAGAAATGTCTAGAAAATATTATTCTCATTATTATTAGGTCTTAAATTGTTAAAAATAAATTAATTATTACAAACTTTGAGCTGTAAGTAAATCTTGTTTCAATTGTTTCAGGCAATGGCATATTGTTCTTGCACCATATTAGCTGATCTATAATGCTGACCAACAATGACTTTTAAGAGAAATGGTTCAGAAATTCTCAGCTATAGTAGAGAATAACAACAAGAGAAATTGTAGAATAATGGTCAAGAACTTTGTACATCACATTGACTTCAAGACAAATGGTTAATTGTATAATCCTTGTGGGATTCAAAATGGAATTCTCAAAATTAAAATACAGTAGACTTCGTACAATGGGAGATATGCAACGACGATAAGTATTCATACGGGAAGAAATTTCAAGCAATAGAACTAAAATGAAGAAACCACGATTCTCCTAATACCTAATTCTCCAATGGTTGAGTGAGTTGAGAAAAAGTGAAGCAAAAAAAAAGAAAATTAAACCAGGGTACAGAAATCAAACTGAGTCGATTTTAGGAACGTGTTAAATTGTAAGATGGAAAAAAACCGTTAAAAAAATAAATTTCTTAGACCTGCCAGCACCCTTTTGTATACACAAGGGCCATACATGTTTCCCAACATGCCAGCACGCATCAATACTGCTCCTCCCTCGGCGCAGAGTTATCGAGGCCATCAAAGGTAGAAATGCCCCTTGAAGGAAGAAACTAATTTTCTCTCACTGCTCGGCAAAGACCAATAGAATGGCGCTTATATTGATGGACCACATTAAATGACCAGTAATCGATGATGGACTTTTCTCTAACGTCTCACTGGTGGGAGAACAAGTGCATCTTTTACTATTCACAACACCATGAGATAATATTAAATATGGACACATAACCTCTAATTGTGACATTGTTAAACAACAAACGTGCGGACCCGAAAATGTGACAAGAGAATAAAATACGAGCAGTAAACAAAGTAAAATGATAAGATGGTGACGAGGTAGGGTGGAGTTGTTTTTTGAAGTAGGCCATCATGGAAATATGCAGGTAAGGGTTGATCAGGGAAATATGCCGGTAAAAGTTGATCAGGGAAATATACAGGTAAGGGTTGATCAGGGAAAGTTGCAGGTAAGAGTTGATCGGGGAAGCCCTTTAATTTTCCTACTGAGATAGTTTGACAATAGATAATAGCTGATAGTTGGTAAAATTTCAAGGCAAGTTTATCTTTTTGTATTTCCAACACACTGCAACCAGAGCCCCGCCTGCAGGAGAAGTTAACACAAAGATTTCCTTTATTAAGAAGGTGAAAATTGTGTCGAAGTTATTGTACTTGGATCATCCCCCCCCCCAGTTCTATATGCATGCATGATTTTCAGTTTTGGTTGATGAAATACGCTTGAGAAAGAAGTTCTCCAGGTCAAGTGCTAGAAGTCGTCATCACATTTACACAACAGCGTGTAGTATAAGTTGTTACGAATAACTGGATCCCAAAAATGACTAAAATATTACCTACAAACTTCTTTGCACTTCTGATTGACTAAACGGGGGCAGACAACTCCGGACTGGCACCGGTTAAACCACTAGTTTTAGAAGAACTTGTCTACATCACGGTGGGTCAGTTATTGCCAGTCTAAGAATCCAGTATAAAGAGATCTTAAAAATGGATGAGACCAACCGAAAGTTGAGTTTCAGCGTTGCTAACTACATGTGCATTATTTAGATCTAGCTGAATTTAAAGACAATGCCCGCATGTTCAATTCCAGTGTATCAAATTCAAGGCAGATGAAGACACGCAAGAATTCGATGTGTACTGTGCTCCAAGCGGAGAAAATGGGAATGGTGTAGTGTTTAGGATTAAGGCAGGAAAAGATGTAGTTTGGTGCTCGTTTAATCGATTAAGACATGTAGACTTCTCCGATTAAAATACGAAGACTACCAGTCTATAAGTTAAACGGCTCTATATATACATAGAGTCATTACAATATAAAATATATACCTTGGACCCAAATAACATGTTTTGTTGTTGAAAGAGAAGTAAATATTATGTGTTACACCTATTTGAATGTCTCCCCTTAAGTTGTGGACGCTTAAAGAAAGCTTCCACGTACACATTTTATTACTCGAATTATAAGTGCCTTAATATTATTTAGGTTGAGTTTTTGCATTTAAGAAAATTGTGTCACGAATCTACCATAATTAATAAACACCACATCCTCAACACTGCATCGGGAAACTATGACTGTCACCATACACAAACGCCTCTAACTGTAAAGATGAAGAAGATTGGAGGAAATGGGACTTTTACCCCCCTCCCCCCCCAATTTTTTTAAATAAAACAATAAATAAACAAATATCACGTTGAAGCGTAGATAATCAGTATATTGCATGACGTCCTTGCACTCTTATACTGGCCTTGCACCGGAGTGCTTTAGTTAGCTGATGGCATGTTTTCAAAAGCTCGCTAATATTTCTTCACCTGATAGCAAGCCAAAGTGAAAAATTCAGGTGTGAAACTGAGAGACTGGTAAAACTGCCACTAAGTTGAACGTGTTTGGTGACGAGGGCATAGTGGCCCCACAAACCGTGGTGCTACGCTGAATCCCGGGAATATAGGTGAACATATCTTAGAACTGAATATGACGAGAAGTGCAAGCATTAGCCCGGTTTTTAAACCGACTGTCTGAGCTGTTGACTACAAGGGAGGTCAATACAGGTGAAGTCTGGTCTTGCATGACATGTTATCTTGCAACATTCAAGTTGGGAAAAGGATAACATAAAAATTGGACATGCAACAAGTGATATGTGGCGTAGCTCACTGGTGTACAGACTTTCCACAACTTACTGGTGAACAGATAATTCTCATCTCAGAAGTGAACAGATAATTATCCTCTCAGAAGTGAACAGATCATTCTCAGCTCAGAAGTGAACAGATCCTTCTCAGCTCAGAAGTGAACAGATCATTCTCAGCTCAGAATGAACAGATCATTCTCAGCTCATAAGTGAAAGAATCGGTTGAAGCTCACTTGTGAACGACCAATTCGAAACTCACCGGTGAACGTTCCAGATCCATTCGTGAGCTTGAGGTTGGATATAGTATAGTATAGATATAGTGGATGTATGAAGTAAGGCGTCGGCAAACAATAGTAAGGGAAGGGCTATTAACTTGGATTTGAACTTGAGGCTCATAAAATTTACTATAGCAAATGCGCCCTGGGTTTGGTGCTATGGAAAGTGCAATGATTAGATGTTGACAAGCTCCTAGCAAGTGTGCTTGATAAGTTGTTACTTTCCTATAGTTTTGGTTCCCTTTCATCTCAGCCCAAATCTTCTCAGACGTCATCCTCATCTCTCGCACTGCTGTCACACATGTCATCTGATTATGGGACAATGTTGTCATGGAGTCCGTCATGATTGACAGCTGAGCATGTCACAGAATTACCACAGAATTAAATATTCTAAAAATACATACACCATGGGGTATATTTAAACCAAAAAAAAATAATATAGATGAAACAGATAAGCATGAATAATAGCGAACGTGTTACATTGTCGCAGGATTCTCTTTCGTTGAGCAGCGTCTCTCGTTGGTGCGTACACGTTTTCTTTGCTGCGACTTTAAGAAAATTATATGAAAAGGAACATTATTATAATCTTGATAGAATTATGAATAAATTGTAGGTCCGTATAGTCCGTGGTTTGACCGGGTCATTAAAAGAAATTCAATAAATAGAACGTTGGAAAACAAAAATTAAAATAATTCAACATGTGTTAAAAGCCTGTCGGTGGAGAGGGTGAGAAACACAACGAACTTTCCACCTCATTTACCTTGTTTAAAAACAACTGCGTTTTGAATTGAAAAGAAAACCATGAAACATTAAAGATAAGATATTTAATCAATATTGCAACCACTCAGTGTCATCACCAGGCTTTTAGAATTCAAACAATAAAGGGAGGGTATGTGTGGGAGGAGACGTCCTTGGGAGAACTGGTGAGTCCTGATGACGTGTCGAGCCGTGAATAAAGCCCTTATTTCTCCCATGTCATTAGCCCCCTAATGATTACACCATTGTTGGTCGTCGCTCACATTTTATCCCTCTACGGCTGGGATGTGATCAGACTCGCCGATCAATGGGCCAATAGATCTCAAAATGTGAATCAGAAACCACTCATTATGATGCTATTCTTTAGGGTCAGTCATTACAACTGAAGTGTCTAACGAATACAAAGATAGAAGAAATAACAAACATAACAATTTCATAATTCGTTTATGTATTTAATGACCAAAGGGCAAAGACTGAACGAGTTTGATAGTACACTTTCTACCGATATTAAGGTCAAGAAAATGGCTCTAACTGCAAATATTGGCTTATATATTTGAATATGTTTAAGCCTCATTACTATCACCTACAAGGAAGTCTTATAAATGGTTGTTAGTCATCATGGCTTGGAACACAAGATCACGATACTTTTCTTGTATTTACAACTTTTCTCTCTCACGGCTGTCGAGTCCATCAAGAATGATGAGGTGAATTTTTCACACAGATTTTTTTCTCTAGTTATTTTGATTAGAGGTGTATAACCTCCGTTACATCCCATCTTAGATATTGCAAACACTCTTTCTATTTAAAGATTATTGCGCCCTACTCATTTTTATTAGAGTTTTGAATGTCGATTGTGTATTTCAGTGGAGTTTTTTCCATGAAAAAAAATATTCCAATGCCTACTTCAAAATAGTTAATCAAATAATAAGAAGAATATAAGAAAAAGGAAAAAAGCGCAATTACTAGATCGACTTGGATAAATCTGAGAAAGCGAAATTTCATTTAGAAAATTAGTGCTCAGTTTACGTATCTTTTCGGAAAATTATTTAATTACAAGGACAGCGGATATGTTTCAGAAAGAAAATTCCAAGCAATTATTCGAAAAGTCGTTAAGCATTCTATTACCGAAAAGGTCATGTGGTTTGGTATTTAGTTTATTAAATAACTTGCAGAAACGCCAACTCTGTTTTTAACAGCTCCATCCAAGAACCTCACATTTCACTGTCAGGTCCTAACAGAAATAGGATGTTATCTAGGATTACACAATAATCAGCGGGTTAAATTCAACGCTTCCCATCAGTAAACTCTAGTGCCACCTCAGAGAGGGCGACCAAAATTAGCGCCAATGTGCAATAATCACCTAGAAACAAGGCCATTATTTGAGCATTAGCGAGAGTTGGACTAATTGCCAGGGCGGTGTCTCTAGCGTCATGATCTATTGCCCCAGGTGGGGTGCACCTTGGCATCGTTACAATCATCTGTATTCACTTGTTCTATGTGGTTGTATAGAGAAGAAATCTTCAGTTCGCTGGGACGGCTGGGTAATGGAGTTACCACGGTTGAGACCATCTGACGAGACTTTGACGATCATCTACATGACGGAGGCTGAATTATTTATAAAAAGATAATTGCGTATCAAAGAAATCTTTGTATGAATTATTACAGACGTTTTATTTCATTTGGAAAAATGAACGGTGAGTTGATCGACTAGTCATCAAAAAACAGTTTAAACCCAGTAGCGAGTAGCTGCTGTGAATGTGATGATAGAAGTCATTATGGGTAGGTCCAATTTTTGGTAAAATACAGTAGTTTGCCCGTGGACACCACACCACGTACGCTGTAAACATGGGTTTGTTCCAAAATCACGTGTGTCCTTTCAAAGCTCGAATCCGATATGTTGCGAAAGGTTGATAACAACGGCCACAATATTCTCTTTTAATCTACATTTTTCCCTTTTTTTGTTTCATTTTCAAGTTAACATCACAGAATAAATGTTTACTTAAAATCAAGCCCGGATTATGATGCTATTGTTTGGGGTCATTGAAACCTAGACAACAACGAAACAAATGATAGCGGAAATAAGGTTCTACAAGCTGCGTAGTGGCGGAGTCACTTAATAAACATTTAAACACCCAAAATATTGAAAGAGTATTTTATTACAGCATGCCAAATTTATATAAATCTGAAGTAAATAAATCCCAAGAAGATAAACCATATAGTTCATGATCTAAATTTGAACATGTCATCCCAGGATCCACATATTGCAATATCTCATCTTTATCGAGTAAAAAAATTACATTTCATTTTACTGATAACAAGACGCATATCGCTTGTTGTGAATAATACTATAATTACTATAATTATTATATAATTAAAAAAATATGTGTATTTTATGAAATTTCACATTTTATTTTATTATACACTATATTGATATAGGAAAATGCGAATAATACTATTATAAGCTGTCAGTAATTGATTAACAGTTTCAATGTAATATTTTCCAGAAAAGTTGGACTCAACCCACACTGCGGGCGCCAATGGTGGCAAATATTTTATGCACCAATATATCTTGGCCTTTTCTATCAGAACAAGGTAAGTTATAACTAATTGATGCGTATTAGTATTACTACAAATCAAGTAAAGTGAATGAAAGAGTGTTGAGAACAAAGCAACCACTGTAGAAGAAACTCAATCCGGCTACCACACTAAGTCCATAATTGATACAAAGGTGAGGAAATCCTGCGCGCATGCGCCAAGAGCTGCATCCTAAAAGACACTTGAAATCGTTGTTAAGGTTCATTGTGTCGAAACGAGTAGCTGCAACAGCGAAGGAAACGATACGGCTGACCGCTGGCCATTCTGCAGGGCACCAGAATGAAAACATGTACTGTGCATTGACTTATTTCTCTTATTAGTCATATAAAACGCAGAGAATTGAGATACACCGTAAATTCAGGTCAGAGAGTCAAAGATCGAACACAAGATCATATGAAAATTTAACCATCCAGGCGGCACACACAAAAGCTGATCTCCAAGACACGTGACTTAGATCTGCCTAGTGAGAGGACACAACTCATTCTAAAAATGTATTCTCCCAAATGACATAATTAAGGCAAATACTGGAGGTGCTAGGGACTTGCAACATGTATGAAAGCACAACTATGTTCAGTCAGATGTCAGTATATTACCAGAGATACTAAGACTTTGAAAGTTGCTATTTTCCTGAAATGGTGGAGTCGAGAGCCATCTTTTGATAACCATTAGAGCATAAAAAAACAACAACTTCTTCTATTGTCTGAATCTTCTACGAATAGTTTGAATAATTTTCGCACCACAACAAAATAATAAAAAAAAATAATAAAACTACCTGCATTTTTTAAATACAAGATACACAAATTGTGCAATCAAAATAAATAACTGTCCTATTATATATCATATATTACTGTGCATTACTTTATACTTTCAAAAATTTATCGCGTGACTTCAAAAACAAAGGTTATAAGAATGAAATGTATTTTTAAAATATAAAAATATTTAAATGAAATGCAATATAGCACCATCCCCCTTCCCAAATGCGGCTGTAACTAGCACGCCATGAGGGCGTGACAGCACCCCATGAGGGCGTGACAGCACCCCATGAGGGCGTGACAGCACCTCATGAGGGTGTGACAGCACCCCATGAGGGCGTGACAGCACCCCATGAGGGCGTGACAGCACCCCATGAGGGCGTGACAGCACCCCATGAGGGCGTGACAGCACCTCATGAGGGTGTGACAGCACCCCATGAGGGCGTGACAGCACCCCATGAGGGTGTAACCTAGTTTACCATTTGGATCTAACCCTCAAATTTTTGGAAAGTATTATACTGAAAGTTTTACTATGCACTGTTTTGTTTGGCTTGAATAAGTTAAGGTATAGTACCGGTAATTTGTGGTCAGTCCTGTGTGGACTGATCGATGTTTAAAATACTGAAGGTTTAATGATGAGAGTTAGAGCGGGAAGTTTTGTTCTACCTTCACTGTAGAAATGTGATGCTAAAATAAAGGGCTGACAGCTACAGTGCAACAAAGGAATCCATAAATCATATGCTTACAAAGATTTTTTCCTTAAACGTCAAAAGGTCAGAATTTATGACACTGAAACTGAAGCATGGTCTGAGAAGTATTTGTGCCAATGGAATAGACGTTGTCATTGATATTAATGTCAAGACAGTATTTTAAAAAATATATCAATTATACATTGAGTATATTCAATTCAAGAAAAATATTTCAGAAAATCAACAATTAAATACAATGTTTTACAGAGAGAACTAAAAGAATAATACAGTGTGTGTAAAAAAAATGTGCGAAGACGGGATGAAGACGACTGAAACATTTCTTAGCACGTTATAGTATAGTTGAAGGCGGATGCAAATTATGGTGTGTGTTGAGCAAGCAGGTCTTGGCAGCACTTACACGGGCTTGAACGTATTCCTTGTACCCTTCAACAACTGACGAACGTTCGTCTACTTCATTCGACCACGTAAAAATACTTGTTAGATTATTCATCAAGTTACTTTCTGAGTCACCCACCCCTTATGCACTTGCTAACGTTTAAAAAAATTTTTTTTAAAAAATTATGAGATTAATTCACTCTTTCATAAAAATTGTTCAGTTTTTTTAATGATTCTTTTAAAATCTCCCAGGCTTGTTGTTTTCTAGAGACGACAAAAAATCTTGCCCCCAGTTCCAATATAATCATGGCGAAGTAATGTTGAAATAGAAACCCCTTGATTATATTGACTGGTCGCTAGTTTAGAAAAAAGAAGAAAGAAGAGTAGCGATGGTCACAATGTTATGTTCGCTAAATCGATCTGCCCCTCGGATCAAGCGATTGTCATGCTGATGTAGGGGATCTGGCAGAGAATTGCATTTTCAAGTACTTCCTGTCAGCTTAGTCACGCCAGAAGGAGAGCGCGAGACATTCATAGACAGGGAAGGGTTAAACTTTAAAGTGAACACTGGCAATTTAATTATTGCAGTGGTTCTCAATAACTGAAACTTTAATTAGATGAGATATTAACTCTTGTCCAAAACAAATGACGAGAACTGATGTTTATTTCATAGTTATATATCTGTTGCACACCTGCTCTAAGGTTGGGTAGGCCGATCTGTTGTAGATTTAGGGCTATATCTGTTCTGTTAGGGAGCTAAATCTATTCTAATTTGTTAGCCATAATATTCACACCATAATTTCAAATATATACTTTTTTAAATATAGAAATGTTATTTTAAATGATATCTTTATTTAGCAAATGCTGAACTTATTATTACTATTCATTTTTCTAAAAATGGGTACCGGAATATTGACTCAAATGTTTCGTTTACCTGACTTCTTTAACAATTCAAAGTCCAATTACAAATAGGGACGTTGTAACATAGTGTAGAGGAATCCCCGAGAAAAAGAAAGTTTTCCAGCCTAAAAGACCAACGAGTCCAATCGCATTAAAGGAATTAAGTAATTTAATGAGCGCTCAAGGCGTTACGATGCATGAAAGGTCCAATTCGTTGTGTGTACCAAGCCATGGCAGACCAGGTCACGTCAGGGTAAATCTGTTGTTACTTCAGACTTTAACCAAGAATGCACTTTGCTGACCGGGGTTACAATGGGAGGTAACAAAATAATGGGAAGCTGTTTTGTCTCCAGGGCACATCATATTTATACAGAGCACAGCTTAAATGTTTATTATTCTTGTAAATTATAATGTAGCCATAGAACTAAAAGAAAATGTGTTTTTGTGTGCGCGCGTGGGTTGTGTGTGTGAGTGTCTAAGAGAAACTATATGCCAAATCAACACACACTGTATATCTGTGAAGCATGTAGGCCTATTCAAGATTTCAGGAAGATGTTGATATAGGTCTGTTATGCTGGTAGAATAACAAGACTGACGGGGACATTGGCCTTGTGTGCGTTTTTTTTGCTTCTAGACCTTTAATTTGTATTACTTACTTAAGGGTGTCAGTCTTAAATTGAGTAACATGGCGGATATGACTGCTGCCATCTCAACTTCCAATCCCAATGTATGTTTGCCAGGAAAAACAGAAAATATAAATCTGCCAAAGTTGCAATTTTTAATTGGCATATGTTTCACGATTGAAAATTTTAAATTTTTTTTTCAATTATTTGTTGAAAAATATTCAAGCGCTACCGGTATAACACTTTATATTTCGTTAAACGTTAGTTAATTAAAATTGATAATAATGTTCGTAATTATCTTTTGTCTTTTATTTACAAAACCTACATGCATTTTTAATGTTTCATTCCAAATTAAAGTGTAGAAAATGCCAAGATCAAAACTCTAAGTCATAGTAAATTTTCGTACATAAATCAACTTAAGTCACCATTCTAATCAAAATGTCTACACAGTCATCATACGCTTGATCAAACTGTTAACTGCCCAGTCTAATATTGAAGTGAATTTTTAGTTAACTTAAACAACAAAGTAAAATTGCTGGGTCCACTAAACAAGCTTGTTTTTTTTCCCTTGATCAATTTTATTGATTGGCCCATTATTTCATTTCAGCCTTTGGTCTTTGATCAAGTCAATGGTTGGACCAATGTTTAATTTCTGCCTTTGTTTCTTGGTCAAGTCAATTGGTTGGACCAATATTTTATTATTCCTTTGTTTCTTGATCAAGTCAATTGGTTGGGCCAATATTTTATTATTCCTTTGTTACTCGACCAAGTTGGCAAAATTGACACCGGTGAGCAATAAACTCAAACTAAATTATAGACAAGTGTGTGCAATATTTCGACGATCTCTTGTCCGGGTAAAAACTACAGTGACAGCTAACACTCCACTTGCCACGCGGACAATGACAACACGCGAAAATATTTGCTCTGCCCTGAGTGTCAGACAACCAGAAGATAATCATTTATTGGTCACCAATAATTGATAACGCTCGCTCAGAAATGATAACACGACCACCCCCACCACCCTCCATTTTTTAAAAACTACGTTTCTCTTTTTTTGTCCCCCCCCCTCCCCCCACTTTTTTGCTGGAGGGCGAAAACAGTTTAGGATTGATAACCTTTACATTGGTAACACTATGGAATGCAAATTATCAAGTAACAGGGGCAATACAGAAAGCAATCGGTGAGGGCAAACTGCAGAATTAACTGATTAAATAGAAGGCTATCTTAATGTACACCAGTGTCCGGCCCGCTAGCCAGTTAAATGCGCCACCGTTTAACTAGAGTGCAATTCCAAACCAAGTCAACGGACACCGGTTTTATTTTACAGCATGATCTAAACATAAGCCAAAAGCTACCCCTATGCTGATGGCTACCCCTATGCTGATGGCTACCCCTATGCTGATGGCTACTCCTCTGCTGATGGCTACCCCTATGCTGATGGCTACCCCTCTGCTGATGGCTAACCCTATGCTGATGGCTACTCCTCTGCTGATGACTACCCCTATGCTGATGGCTACCCCTATGCTGATGGCTACCCTTACGCTGATGGCTACACCTCTGCTGATGGCTACCCCTATGCTGATGGCTACCCCTATGCTGATGGCTACCCCTATGCTGATGACTACCCCTATGCTGATGGCTACCCCTATGCTGATGACTATTCTACAGTTAAAAGCTGCTGACACGTTGATGGTTACTAAAACGCAGACAGCATTCAGCTGACATGGTCACGATGATGTATATAATAATAATAATAATAATAATAAAATGATAATTTATAAAGCGCTGTATCCCAGTAAGGAACATAAACCAGTTGTCACTACATCACAATCACACTATCTACCAATGTCAACACCGCAAAAAAAAATCCCCAAAGTTTAAATATTACACATTTAACTTTAAAAAAAATTAAAGTAAAAATAATGACGTATACTTATGACATTGATTTATGAAGGTCAAAAATAGAGTTACGTAAAGATAGATTGCTACAGAAAATAGTTTAGAATCAACTCTCTCCATACCACAGAAACTGAAACTATCAAAAACATTCGGGATCTGATGAAACATAGTTTTAAAAAGGACTTTCCGGTCCTTATGTACACAGCTCCGCCAGGTACAACTGAGCCGCCATCAACTTGTCAGACCATACACTAATAAAGACATACACATGTGTTGACTCTGTTCGACGAATACTAATTAAATTTGATTAAAAATATGCACCACCAAACAACCCCAACCACAACTGGTTTGGTGGCCGTGAAATAGGAGCTTTATCCGGTACACCAATATAATAACATTTTATGGCTTGAAAATAGCGGGGAGGAAATACATTTTGTTATTAGTTTATGAGAAAATCGCCATTTCGGAAAGGTGTAACATCAATAACTAAAGCGGTTAAAATAAAGGCTTGCGTCGACCACAAAAGGTTGTAGACTGTAGACCACTGGCAAGTCCACCGACTATACATATAAGTGCGCCGCTGGATCTTTAGGGATAATAACTAGAGCGAACCCAAATAATGCCGGAAATTGTACACGTTCTTTGGGAAAATACGCAAATTCCAACGACTACCGCGCTAATGGACGAGATTATATTTCAATGGTCTCTGAGGGCCTACTCTCTTTATCATTAAGCTGGAATTGAAATAAAATGCAGTCATAATGGCTGCGCGATATTTAAAGTTGCCCAGCATTTTTCTTAGCTATTCCAAGGATTCATTACAGAGGAGGCCGCCACGGCATCTCTCATAAAACAGTCTCGCGGGAGATGGATCTCAGGAGAACGGTGTTAATTATAAATTCGGTTTACAAGGGAATGCCGGATGATTGGAGCATATTTTGGAAAGCAAACTATCGATTAAATACGGGTTATGTTTTAGTAGAAAGTTCCGCCAACTGCTCCAAATAACTATAGGCCAGGGGTTGCAAGACCTGCAGCAAAATTGAGAGCTATTTTAAACATGAAAAAATTGTGCAGAGCCGCATTTTGGAATTATTGAAAGTACTTCCTCGATATTTTTCATAATTAAGTTCCCACCACACTAAGATCGTTAAGCACTAACAATATTCCAAACGATGGCAAAATTTGTCTCAGTTGAAGTGACTCCTTAGCTGAAAAAAAAATTGTCTCTGCTGCTGACACATACAGAGACTTATACAGCAAGCTTGCTGCTGACACATACAGAGACTTATACAGCAAGCTTGCTGCTGACACATACAGAGACTTATACAGCAAGCTTGCTGCTGACACATACAGAGACTTATACAGCAAGCTTGCTGCTGACACATACAGAGACTTATACAGCAAGCTTGCTGCTGACACATACAGAGACTTATACAGCAAGCTTGCTGCTGACACATACAGAGACTTATACAGCAAGCTTGTTGCTGACACATACAGAGACTTATACAGCAAGCTTGCTGCTGACACATACAGAGACTTATACAGCAAGCTTGTTTTTTCTTACTTCAGATTGCAGTGGATACAGAAATATAAACTCTACGTTACTTTTTGTATAATGTCGCTTCAATTTGCTAGCTTTTAATTTGCTAGCGGTATTTGGCAGATGAGGCAAATTGTCTTAACGTTTTTTTTCTTTCATAAATGCAAAGCCCTCTTGCCATTCTATTTTCTTCTCCATATTTTCGTTTCCTGCAACCTAACACAAACCCTTCAACTTTAAAATTTAAATGAAGCCCACATTAAAAAATATACTTTCATTTATTTTTAATATTATATATTTTAAACGAAAAGTTTTCATTTTATAAATTGTTTTCAAGCCGCAATGTGAACACAAGAGCCTCATGCGGCTCGCGAGATACGGTTTGGCCACCCTTGCTATAGACTTTACCTTTCTTCCATGCATTATGCTAACTTTAGAGTCTTCTTTTAAACTCCGGCACCAAGTATAGGCGGTATAGATGAGCATTTGCACGTTAATATTTAGTTGATTATAAACATTGGACGTAAGGTAACAATAAAAACAATATATATATATGAACTTGTACAAAGATGAGAATAACATTAAAACTGTTTAATCAGTCAGGAGTATACAGGAATATGCATCATCTTTATGTGACATATTTACCTAAGAAAATATAGATAAACTAGTACAAATTTTAAATAAAAATAATAATAATTTCATTACTCAAAACTGACAAGAATAACGCCATTAGTTAAATTAACTTAACCTTGAAACACAAGAGGATAAAGAACAAACAGCAAAGTAATAATAATGCATACGGCTTTACATTCTAACTTCGAAATACAACACAAAATAATATAATACAACCCTCAGTCATGAGGATAAAATCACTTTTCTTGTTCTATATGCAAGAACAAACACGAATCCTCTTCCTTCCTGTCTAGAATTCGGCACGGAAAGAGTTCCCAGAACAAACTTAGAAACCAAAACTCTACCAACATTAAAAACTCTATTAAAAATGCAAGAGTAGACATTAACCATGAATAAGCGTAGGGTCGCAATAATCATCTGTATAGAAGGAGCGACTGTAATGTGTAAGATATATTCTTCACATTTTCCCCTGATTTGAAAGGTTTATTTTTATTTTTATCTAGCATGTACACGTTTCATTTGAAATTTCGAGACGTATTTTAAATATTACACAAACTACGACCAAATTAAATCGAATCCATTTTGAACTATGTTGACCTAGCTGAAACAGTATACGCACTTTAAGTCTAGATACAACCAGGCGATTAATTATCCCGTCTTCACGTTCATGTAGATAATATTGTAGAATATCAAGTGGTGACAGGCTTTGGAAGGGTTCGTGTTTTTAAAGGTTGAGAGTTGACATTTATCTGAGCAGAGGAAATGACGATAACTTCAGTGGAGTAGTTAAATAATTGAACACACTCAAATTGCGTAGGCTTTTGTATAGTACATTTGTCTGCCTGTAGTCATTGTATCGGGGTAATATTCAGTGATGTAAAGTTAATCATCAGTTTTGTAAACTTTACCTACATTACCGTGATTTCAGCTGACGTAATTTAGCCTAGAAATTTTGAAGCTATCGACAACCTAATGTCTGTTCTTGATTTTTAATATGAAAATTATATGTTATAATAATCATTATTTTTAACTAGTTTGTGCTGCGGCGCCGTGGCGCCTGCCGCGCCCCCGTTTTTTTAAGTGCGCATACGGCGCCCACCTTTTTCAAAAGCCCAACTAACTTGTCCTTGTATGATAAATAAGTAATATTAAACTTTCTTAAATGTACACAATGTATTTTATAATAGGGTTTTTTTGTGGTCAAAAGTCCAAGTAACTTATCCTTGTATGATAAATACGAAATATTCCTGAAATGTATACAATATTTTTTTACAGTGCTAATCACCACACACGATTTTTAAAGTAATTTTAGAAAGAAGCGCACCAAATAATTACTGCACCAAAAAAATAACTACTTGAGTCAGTCAGCACTGTTTACAACACAAATGCTGACGTCATAGGTTCGTGCGTTGTTTGGTTAATGTTAATCTGTAAACCAAAAGGATTATGATTTAGCGTTAGGCCACAATCAGCGATAATTGAGCGTAAATTAAACTATATAATAATGATAATGACTTTATAATGATAGTTGTAAATTGAGAGATCACGTCAATCAGTCGAACTCTTCGATTGATTAAGATGTGTACCGACCAGTCGTCTTTATTGTATAAGAAGTGAATGAGAAATAAATTATGTATTATTTATAAGGAATACGCTAAGCATTATTTTAAAGAATTGTTACTGTGCAGCAACGCACTCTCTTTTTAGCGTTACCTATACTTCGTGTTAGGACACATTATGTTTGTGAGTCAAATGTAAAAATGTTCAAATCGTGATCGTAATTGCCCCTATAAGCGAACATGTCACATATTCTATACATTCAACAGGGCGGTCTTGAGATTTAAGCCCCCTGCGCTAAAGTCCAATAACCGTTGAGATATAAGCGGCAGAAAATGTTATTTAAAATCAATATCCGTGAAATAGACCGCACGGCTCCGCTCATATCGAAGCCGCGCTGTAATCGGTGGTACAATCCGTTTAATTCATGGCTAAAAAACGCACGTCTCCTTCGAAATGCAATCATTCCAAGACGGAATCGATTCTCAAAGATAATGTTGAGTGAACAGCTGTTAAAAGACAGGGATTACAACAGTGGCGTGTCAAAAGATTCGCATGGAAAACGATGAGTAGCCCATGAATATTGAATACCAACATGTATAAAAGTCTATTTTGTTGAGCATTTGGAGACTGGCATTGGCCGTCATCTCAACGAAAACATCACAAGTTTTAAAAATAGTTTAATTTGACGTATTCGCTAGCACAGTGACCTGTGATCGCATAGATTATAAACCTAAAAATCTTCCAACATATTATTTTGATATAATCTAATGAATATTTGATAACAAAAAGCTTCTAATAAGAATAAGACGTAATAAGAACCACTGTGACAACAACTACAACTTGAAATGTTATAGACTGTGTTTTACACATACCTCTAATGGCTCTTTTGTCTTGTTTAAATTTTTTTTAAAATATATATTTAATGCGTTCAGCCAAAACATCATTAAAAAAATTATTTTGTCTTTTTTTTTCAAGAGTAAAAAATATTGTGTAAAACTATAAATATATCATACGACATGAACGCATTTCATGTATTAAAAACATTTGTATAGAATCTTCTCATTCACTTTTCTTTACAGAATTATAAAACCGAATACTTTCATTTTTAAAGCAAATATTGCTTCCACTTTCAATTATTTTAGCAGAATCCATTAATTTTAACCATAGGAAAAAAAGAAAGAAATATCAGGTTATATTGAGGTTTGCATCAAACTTAAAAGCCGTAGCTGGATATGTGGCACTAGAGCGGCCACAATAACGCGCAAACAAGGCGTAGACAGAGATGATGAATGGTTTAACTGGTTAGTCAACAAGACAAAGAGCTGAAAATTAAGCTTACGCCTAGGGGTAATATAGCCAGCCGGAGGTCAACTATTTGCCATGCAATGTTGAGATTTTCTGCTGTTTATCTTAAGGGAATACCAACAGTGCCATAGGATAATGTTGACAACTCCATATCAAGCGATTATCAATTTGGATAATACCTAAAGCTAGGTGGGACATTATAAACGAAAGCTAATATTAAATCACATGTCGCTTCACAAAGCCCAGATCTTTTGTATAGAGCGAAGTTTTATATCTGAGATTAGAAAATTGTTAAAACCTCAATGTTTTCATTTAAATATTTTGACTCTTTAACCATAATAATAATGTCATCTTAAATTTTTTATTACCGTATTAAGCTGAACTACCTTTATGATTATAAACTGTGTTACGGTGTGCAAGGGTGGAACAAGCGGAATCAACCCTCTTTGGGGCGTATTTAAGTTTTTGTTTTAAACACATTATACGTCTAGTATTATAAGAGTCTTGTCAAACGAAACTGCAACAAAACCTTTCGGGAAAGCAAACTCCAAAAAGACTTGTAAATCAAAGGGCGATTAAGGGGATCAAGACCACTATACAAAGCTCAGGTTTAACATTCCAATCAATAAAGCATAAATCTTTCATGTTTTAAATGGTGCGGCATCATATTTCTCAAGGCAAATAATGCCTGAAGATGATCAGGGGATCAGGGCATCATGCACACGGCCAAAGATCAGGTGACTTTTTGTTGTGCTTGCTTTCTAAGCCTATATTTACCAAGTTCAGGATTTCCATTAGTGTTAGAAAAAGCTCCCACGGGGCATCAGAGATTAACCCGACAGGCAAACATTGAAAAAGAATGAAGTCAAAATAAGACATCGGGATTCATGGGGCAGTTTTTCCACGGAATTGAACTGTTTTTGTCCATGGCCAATCAGATCTTTGTCGTTCTTAAAAAACCACAAAAATCATTGGAGAAAGCGTTTTAAAGAGATAACTTTCTCCAAACACAACTTAAAAGAATCCAAGTGTGAAATTCGGAACATGACACGGTTTAACAACATCGAGACATTTACTAAGCTAAGATAATTAGCACTTTTTATTTTGGCTTTAAAAGAAAACCTTGCGTTTAAATAAGAAATTGTAAACAATTTTCTTAAGAAGTGGATATCAACAGACACACACTCCCACACACCTACCGTATACACTCGTTCTAAAGCCGACTTTTATTTGGACAAAATCTAGGGGAAAAGGTTGGGGGGTCGGCTTACGAGCGGGTCAAAGGTGATTGATGAAACATTTCTGTTGTTATTTACTGACTTTATTAAAATGCAATATAAAAACAGTTTCTTTTTGCATTAATACAATAAAAAGCCCTCTAGCGATTACTAGCGAAAAATGACATCCATCTTCTTTGTTATTTAAATCTCTTTGTTCTTCAACCTAAACAAAAGTAAACAATCATAATGACCAATTTCGTTGGAATTTTAAAAAATGTGTACCATTTTGTTTACGCTCTCCTATTATTTTTTGGGAATCGTCTTGCGAGCAAGTTACACACTTTTATACTATTCTCTTCCAAAGATGGGGTCGGGTTATGAACGAACGGGCTATAGATCGAGTATATATGGGAATATAAAATAGATAATAATGTAAAACTACTAGTTGATGGCTGTAGGTCAGTAGCTTGGTAATATGTAGATAAAATCTTGGACCATATTGTATAATGGGAGTGGTTGGAGTTCTAACAACTATTTTATATCCAGATATGACATTAGAGCCTACATAACATGCAGACACTCCTTGAACAACTGACATTCTGAGATGAACTTCTCGACATCCTAAGATATTTAAAAAACAACATTTCTTGATTTATTTTTTTAAAAAATGTTTTAATACTTTTTTAAAAAATCTCTGCACTTCACTGTGGTCTGTTCAAGTGACTTCCTGTCCATCCAACAACGTGGACGCCGTGTGGTAGACAGACTTAAGAGTCAGGTAACCGTTGCATCTCTGTAATTCTACGTGTTACAAGTCAATACAAACATCAATAAAAAATCTACTCGGAACGCCAGCATCTCGGTCTATAGACAAAGTGTCATTGATTGGAATGTAGAAAAACACCTTCACCAATTTTTAGCCCAGATTTAAAATGTCAGAATTTTAATGAATCAATTATCTCAAGTTTCTTCCAAATAGAGAGCTCCGACGACGACAGAGACTTTTGTTTTCTTCTCCGCGCGACACAAAAACGTAGAAATAATTATCTCTCGCTGTGTTTTTATAGCGTCTAGAAACAAAACATTTTATTTATATTGATTGAAAGCACACACATTTTAAAATAAGCTGTAAATAATTCTCGTGTATTCGTCTTCTAGAAGCGGGACTGGGTTGTCTTTGTTCTTACAAGATAGACAGAAAATGAAAGCATAACGTCACGGGGGATGAGCAACACAATCACGTACATTGGAGATCCTTGCATCAGAGTTTGGAAATCAATTCCTCAAAGATGTGGGGATTTAATACCCATATAAGGAAAGATCTTTAGGTATGGTGGACATCTTAACACCATACTTGGTGTACATATTAAAGGTACTAAGTGTGGACAGCGTTATACAAACAAATCCATCTTATAACTGATTTTAAACATTCGAAACGATTTTGTTTAAATGTCCTTCCATATCGTTATGATCTCCATAAACAACAGTTGACACCTGTGGTCACCCCTTCACCCAACACACCATGACATGACCACGACATGACCAGTCCATGAGTAATATATGAGTTCCATGAAGATCTAGCGGGATGATTGTCGAGCTATTTCAAACTAAAATCATCAGACCAGTATCGATTGTGTTGACAGGAAAATATGCTACAACTTCAATACACGTCCAAGAAATAACTCATCTAGTGACGCCACCTCCACTCAACGGATCTCAACACATCGGGCAGACGCCATTGGAAATTTAAAGTTATCTTAGTGTTGAGCATCAGGGGCGAGGTGGTATGCGGAACGGGCTGAGAACTTCCCCACTTCAACATGATCACTGATTTATTTGGCTATAATTCAAAGTAATCTCTTGTTTAAAAGCTCGAGCTACACGAGACCAGAGCTGTGGGTTATCGGAATAAGGGCTCGAGTTTTCCAGGATTTTAAAAATGTATCGGTGTATTTATTTAAGGTGGGGAAACCCATTACAGAGCTATCAACGGGGGACGTCCATTAATACTGTTGGTATCTGATAGCACAGATCACGTGCCGCTATTTGTGAGATAGGCAAGATAGAGTGGACACCCAACATGGTTTAGATTGGTACAGTATTTATGCAATCAGTACTTTTGGGGAGAGATGGCTGGAGGATATTTCAGTTGGTGGTTGAAAAGTGAACAAGAGAGATATAGAAAAACAGAGAGAGAGAGAGACAGGGGGGAGAGAGATTATGAAGATCAAGCAAGAGTTTAGAGAAAATGAGAGATTGGGGCGAAAAACAGAGTGCGTTATAATGAGAAATAGGAAAGAATTCAAATGAAACTTAAAAGAGGGAGAAAAATGTGGGAGATAAAGCAGGAAGAGGTATAAATATATTTTTCATAAAATAAAGAACCATCTACACCCAAATGTGCTCATAAAAACGGCTATTTCCTTCTAATCTGTTATTGCAGATGAGACGCTAGGGGTCAAATGAACAGGAGAAATGATAATCACGTCAAGTTTTATTTTTACAAGTTCAACACGTGATGTTCAAATCAGGGACCCGTTATAAGGTGAACCCGGCCAGGAGGACCTTCCTAGGACTTGTCAAAAATCCTTTTGAATGTACACATTGTCAATCTTCATCAGTCAAATGGTAAGCATCATGACACTGCTTAAATTAATTTCAATCATATTTTCAAGATCTCCAGATTCCTTGACCATGTTCATCCAACCCGATAGAGAAGCCAATCATTTCATGTGAACCTGTGCACTACATCGTTTCAAACCCATGAGCTTTATAGTTAAAGCCAATCATCCCTTTAAACACAGTATTGAGAACATTCTATATAACATCAGATGCATAGACACCAGTCTTCTATGTACTTAGCAACTGTTTATGTATTTAATTTTTTTAATTGCTGTTCCTAAGTGAGTGACAATCTAATAAAATAACAAATCTTTACTTCTGTACAGTTACTAGCTGATACCACATGCTAATTCTCGACCATTTTTATTGTTTCATCAGATTAAAAAATTAAGTCCATTCAAATTATGGGGCAGCAGATGGCAAAAGCCAGCCAAAATTATATTAAATATGTAGAATACAAGAGATCCATTCTGTTTCTAACACACATTTATACACCTAAAACAAACACCAACAAGACTGCAAGCTTGCAAGGCTTACCTCCTCCTGATCACCATTTATGGGTTGAGTGTGAGACGCTATTCAAATGATGGGCAGTTTCGCTGCGTCATGCTGGATTAAAGCATGTCTGTCATCAAAAATCATAAAAGCACATCTGTCATCTGATGGCCTGAAAAAGAGAGCAATTCATGACGACATTATGAGACGCAATAACACTTTATTATTTTGGCAAGTTTAAGTGTCACCTATTCAGGTGTATAAAATAAACGCTTCTATTAGGAAATATGTCTTAAGCCACCGTTAGAAAATCGTTGGTTAAAACTTAACATCCGAAGCATATTCCGCCAATGTTGTTCAACATATAGGTTTTACTTTTATGTACTTTCTCCAATGTTGTTGTTTTTTGTTTCTTTAAAATGTATGGACTCAAATGTTTTCTGGATTCCTAAAGCTATAATTCAATGACTGATATATTATTTAAGTAAATATATTTTAAAATAAATTAAAGGGAAACAAAGCGTATAGTTGTAATAGTTATGGCATTATCGTCAAAATCTATTTATGTGTTCAGTTCCGGCATATATATATATATGATAATAGTCCAAGTCACAGGTTGGACGTGGAACGCTGAGGAACGATGTACAACAGTCTTTAGCAGTTAAAAAGATAGTGTGGTGATTAGCAATGTAAAAAAATATTATATGATGTCATTGTTTGATCTTATATTTAATACAAGGTGTGCATTAAAAGCTGTGCAAATTAATTAAAAATTAAAGACGCGCCGTAAAAATATTTTATATGACGTCATTGTTTTAGCGTATATATCTTAATTTTGGAAAAGGGAACGATGTAAAAATAGGATTTGAGGATTGTGTACATTTCAGAAAGTAATACTTCGTATTTATCAAACAAGGACAAGTTAGTTGGGCTTTTAAAAAAATTGGGCGCCGTAGGCGCCACGGCGCCTTAGTACAATCTAGTTTATAAATAAAAGATGAAGAACAAATCACAGCTAAAGACTTTCAAATTTACCCCTATATCAGTAAAAAAAAATTAACTCCAAAAAATGACGACGTTTAAAGATGGAAGAAAAAAATAGAAAGAAGAATACTTATGATTGGACATTTTTAAACGCACTTGTATCGTTAAGGCCGTTTACCTAATGAGATAAGCGCACCTCAACCAGTCCTGCTCATCACGTATATGCCAATATTCCCACGTGCCAATACAGTAACTGATGCTAACAGCTTAAGTCGGAACTAATAAACCAATTTTAAAAAATCCATTCGTATTAAATGTAACTCATTTTTGTCCCTTCTACAAATTCAACTCCTTGAATACATGGCGAGGAAAGTTATTGATTCACCAATTTAACCAGTCGATATATCTTTAAAAGTCGTCTGGGGCGTGGTGTGATGGGGTGGGGAGAATCGATTTCACTGTTAGTGGATTGGCCTTATGAGTTTATACAGTAAAAACGTAAAAGTAAATCTATATAAATAGAGTGAAAATGTCGCTGCAAGTCTAAGTGGATAGAGTGGACGTGTTACTGTAAGTCTATACACAAAGAGCGAATATTTTTTTTTATTTTTTTAAAATATTAAATTATTAATTAATCCACGTCAGTTTTTAAAGCGCTTATACATTCGATTTTCGGAGCTTATAATCGCCAAAATGGTTATTGACTTTAGATACTTTATAAATAACAGAGTAAAAACGTCAACCAAAGACCAGCAGACAAAGAGAACATTTCTTTCAATGCACCATTTGGGGAACAATTGTCAATTTTATATTGGGAATACATGTACTTCAATGCTCAGTTTGAAGGCTTGACATACTTTATCACAACTTAAACAACTGTATAATAACATGGATTTAGGTTAGTCAGTCAAAATTACTGTACAATTTACAAAAACACACAAATCCACTCATCTGAGTAACTGAGATTCTAAAATTACCACCAGCATGTAGAGGCTGTTTTGTTATAATTCGTTTTATGATTGAGATAAATCCCAGCGGGATTTCATACCTTGATTTTCACTTTCCAACACTATTACTTTTGAAATGTGTACTAAACACTATGAGGCATTCCGATTAGTCACTGAAGACGGTCCAACCAGCTAATAAGGAAAAACTAAACGGAAAAAATAATCTACAATTTCTTTTCACCGGACTTATGGTCAAATAACTTCTCTCATAAAAATGTCAGCACACATTGTTTACAGGAATCAATCTCCACTTACATCCTTATAACAGAAACAATGTCCATACACATATACTCCTACCAGTCACTTTGAAGTCTAGCCATAAAAAAGAAAACCTCGAAAATGCCCTCCAACACACTTTTGCTTATCTTTAACTGCATCAAAGAGAAAACCACTTGGTGGTAAACAATAAAGAACGGAGATGAAGGGCAAACGTCGCCATGACACACGGTAAGATTGTATTGATTGTTGAAATGATTCTGAGATTGTTGGGCTTACCTCTCAAAGAAAAGAAAAGATGGCTAAAACCGTTAATATTCCCAAATACAATTGAAATTAATGGAATTTGGGGTGACAGCTATAGTTCTCAAAGTCTATAGGAGAATCAGTGTCTATTTTTTAAAAATAATAATAATGTTTCAAGGTTTAATTGACATAAAAATAAAGTATACATAGATGTATAAATAAGATTAATTGTAACAGGAAGTTTAAAAATGATTAAGCTATTATATAAACCTACCTCCACCATAACATCAGATTCAACGTAATTTTTTTAAAAAATGTCGGCTTAATTTAAATTTTAAATTTTTAGTAATGCAAATGGATAGCTTAACTATCATAGGCACATTTTTTTAATCCAAAAGAGGTGTGTGTATGTGTGGGTGTTTGTTTGTGTGTGTGTAAGTGAGAGAGAGAGAGAGAGAGAGAGAGAGAGAGAGAGAGAGAGAGAGAGAGAGAGAGAGAGAGAGAGAGAGAGAGAGAGAGAGCGAAGATATATACAGTGTAGAGGGAGAGGTTATAAAGAGAGCTCTCCTAAAGACTGAATCAATGGACTGGAGCAATCGGTCTGTGAAGTCTGGCCTCAGATGCCAACCTCCCTTCTAAAACACGCTGAATTAATCGACAATCAACGCGATTACAAGGACCCGGGTCTTTAATAGCCTCATGAGAAATACGAAGCCCTTTCACTTGTGCTTTGTGCTTTTTGGGGACTTTTTTACAAGGTGCTGCTTGATTTCTCCCGCTCTCATGCTGTATGCGGCACTTTATCTGCAGGCTTCAGCCATACAGATTTGATCAACGTTATTTTCGAGGCATATAATTACTTATGACATTGATGATTCATAGTTTCGTGTCTGTAGCTGGGCGATTCGATTGATGTGGGCTAGGATGACATATGACCGTTGAAAATAAAATTAGACATGGTACAAGGTGAGGTAATCGGTGTACTACCAAGTCAAATGATAGTACCTAAAATTACTGCAGCTTCGATTAAGAAGTTGCGATGATGGGAAAGAACTTGATTTGCAGCTGGACTGATTGGAAGTTTAGAAGTTAAGGGAAGATAGAATGGGTTAATAACAAAACAAAAGACAATACAAAAAGTAGAAAATAGTGTGATTTTTTTTTCAAGTTTTAAAAACTAATTTTTTTAAAACGCCAATAAAGCATATACTGAAGGCACGTTAAGCCAAGAATGTAGATGCGGAAAGTTACATAATGCAAAAGGACTCTAAATGTTTAAGGAGCTTAAAAAGATTGTGCAATGTTTTTTTAAAAAAGTATGTCTGCACATACTTTTGCTTAATAAATTTTAAAAGATTTGAAAACATTTCTACGTTGTGTTCTACGTTTTAGTTCTTTGAAAGAAGGTATCTTAAGATTTTAGTTATCGAGAGTTCATTATGAAATTTTCCATCAGTAAATTATTCACATATATTTTAAACAATAAATGGCCACGTAAATCCTGTGTATCGTGACTTAGATATTTACGAAGGCACGCAACTGGAAAGTAGCATTAAACGACTACTTCCCGCCTATTCATCAGAGTTTAATTGCCAAAATGCCCGACCATAACTAGGCCCTGTCCACGTCTCAAAATTATAAAATTGCAACCCATGATTATTGTTTTGTTTTTTAAAAACAATTGTATAAGCGCAGGTCTGGGATTGTTGTTATTTCATCCAACTGTATAAGCGCAGGTCTGGGATTGTTGTTATTTCATCCAACTGTATAAGCGCAGGTCTGGGATTGTTGTTATTTATCGTGTTATTTCATCCAACTGTATAAGCGAAGGTCTGGGATTGGTGTTTTTCAGTCACCCTTATGTATCTCCCCAATCACTTATCAACCCATCTCTTTGATCCAGACTGCCAGAGTTGATATTCAATATAAAAAAACTCCATACTAGCAGGACTGCATCGACCAAACGAACGGGTGATGCCTGTCAACAAAATGTAAGCTAAAAATTTACCAGCAAGACTGAAATGCCATTTAGAAGAAATTCAGTAATAAAAAAGTATAAGTATAAGTGATCCCCTGCTTACAGCCTGTTGGTCGGAATCTATTAATATGACTAACCTTATTACCCAGACCAAACACTCCCCTCATAAGATCCCCAAATCCTCATAGACCACTGGCCGTTGTACGCAAAGGTAGATTTTATTGTTTTTAATGAAAATCTCGTGTTCTTCTTTGCTCAATATTTCCCCATTCCAACTCCCTTTCTAAACCCAGCAAATCAGAGCTTTTACTTTCATAATTCAGATGCGATCTTTCAGTACGCTAGACGCAAAGAGAGTATAAGCCATTGAACACGAAGTACCGTAAACGGACTTTAAAAAAAAAGAAACATCTGGACTAACAGGTGGAAATGCTAGGTGAAAAAAGGCTACTTGAGAGGTGTGTCTGAGGACTACTAACCTTGTAGTCCAATAGACAAAATGCAAAATTAAATTAAAAAAAAAGTTCCAGATAAATCGGAAATGAAAAGCACTGATGAAACTTATACAGTCTTTCTTAATTTAAATTACACATTCGGCTGAATTTTGAAAGGAGAAAGGGACAAGAAAGAAAAAAAAACACAGAGAAATTAGAAACATTTTTGTAAAGAGCTCCGAGACTCATGGCTGGTGAAATAATAAACATAGAAACAACAAAGAGCAGAGTAGTAATACTACAAAACGCATTGAATTTTGACTTGGAAATACAACACAACAAAAATCTAATACAGCACTAGATAGACATAGGGGGGAAATGTTCATTGTTACTTTCTCAAGAACAAAGAGACACGAATATTCCTTCTTCTTGTCTGGCATTCTAGTGGGAAATGGGTTGCCTGAACAAGCCAGGAAACCCAATACACAGTTAACATTCAAAACTAAACAAATATATGCAAAACTAGATAGCTTTAGTGCATGAATTTCTTTGTATGAGTAAGTGAATTGAAACAGAATATATGAACGCGCGGTCAATACCTTTCTAAAGGTGGAAATATGGAAATATAGGCCGTGATTTAGAAAAGAAAAAAGAAAGAAAAAAAGCTCTGTCATTGACCCGACCAAGCTGGTCTATTTTCTCTATTGTTGTAATAAAAACATGACGGAATGTTAGTGTACTTAATATAAAATGATAAGACTTTCGATCGCATGCCCCACTTTTATACTACACAACAATAACACGGGCGGCAGGAGTTCCGAAGCACATTGATGACGTGTCGATACGGTCGTAACTAACATTATAGACGGCCAAGGTTTTGCTCTACAAGAATGGATTTTCAGCATTCCCCCATAAAGAAATGTCCGGCATTTGAGTGACACGTTTGTTTGCTGGCGGGCACTCGAGATGAGGAATTCAATGACAAACGGCAGTCGAAAGAGAATGAAAGCTCACACTCTGGGGCCCCGGCCAACCCTAACGATCTGAGAGCGGGGTACAAGAGCCGAGGACAAATTACTAGTGCTATAGAGGATTTGGTTCAGGGAAAACGGGAATATTGGCCGTTCAATGTTAAATTTAGAATATCACAAAAAAAGACTTACGGCCTGTTTTATATTTAAAATAATTCCTAGTGCGCCTGATTGAGCTGGATGAACATTGGAAGTAAACTTGACAGTCAACGCGGTCTTTTAATGTCTTTCCCTTCCTCATTCTGATGGCACAGATATCGACGAAACAACGCAAGTCTCCTCTTGTAACGATATTCTATGAATCTCTTGGCCAAGTCATGACCCTTTCCCGAACTTTTGGGTCAGCGTTGACATGACCGCTATAATAGAAATAAGTTATATTTTACCCGAGAGTTTTCACATCCTTGAATTATTATTTCCACAAAACTTACCGGTAATTTTTTTACACTCCAGCGCTCTCCCACGATTATCTTAAAATTGGCTGATTCATTTAAAAAAAAATTACAACGAGAAAGAATAACCCCTGCTCACAACTTCAACTAGCATTCCTTGAATTCAAAAAGACATGCCCACAAGCTGTAAATATTATGCAACAAGCCGTATAAAACACCGGATTAATGAGCCCTTTCTAACGTTGGCCATTTGCTGGGGTCTCAACAAGCTCAAAGGCAGACTGACGTTGAGTTTTATTTTTTTAACTTCAAATCTTCAGCTGAGTACCCATTACAGCGCTGATTTAGTAGGAGAAAAATCACTGACTACAAATACTAGAAGAATTATTTTTAATAGTTGTCTTTATACTGGTGTCTTGAATATTTATTTGAATGGGCTTTATTATATGTTAAAAAATAAGTTCACATGTATTTTTTTCCAATGATGTTTTCTACTTAAAACATACACTGTATATGCAGATAATACTTGAAAAGTCTTTAGAACCTATGCACAAGTAAATACTTGAGCTACTAAGTTCTGTAAGTCAGAGCAGTTAACAATAAATTACAAGCCCAAATGTGTGGCTTGCTCAGAATTAAATGGAATTTCAAACTGTGTCACTCTAAGGTTCGTTGGACCGTGTGCAAAGTGAAAAAACTCGTGTGCAAAGTTGCGCTGCATACATTTTTGTGCAAAACTTTACAACATTTGCTGCGCAGTAATTCTTAACTGCTGCGCGGCGTCTGTCAGATATCTGCTTAAAGGGCACATTGTGGGTCACCACGTCGTGACCCGGGAAATCTGTCATTTAGTATGTGCGGGGTCTAGAGAGGGAAAATTTTAAATTATGACCTCTGCAAACATGATAAACCCGAGTGTTCAAGCAATACATTCCAAATTGTTTAACAAGCTTTCGTGTGCACATTGACATTAGAGTTATAAATTAAACAGAATTTACTAAACGTTTCGCAATCTCCATTGCATTACTTTATCAAGCAACCAACTAATATTGTCTTAGCCATGTAACCAAACACAAACAATGTTGAAATAACCGTCCAAAAAAAATTGTATAACCTAAACAGCAACATTCTTCCAACCATAGCGGACACGGGCCGACCTCCGAGCAGAGGAAGTGTCTATCGACACGACCCCGCTCTGGGAGGCGATCAATGTCTCTGCTAGCTGTGGACACGTCAAGAGGCTGTGGAGCAGACACTGTAGGTGGGCATGCATGGCCTTATTCACTGGGAACCTCAGCAGCTGGGAGGCAATACTAACGGTTGTCATGCGTTAATGGGCCAGTGGCCGGTGCTATATTGGCTACTGAACTTGTCACTGAGCAGCTGGGAGGCAATACTAACGGGTGTCATGCGTTAATGGGCCAGTGGCCGGTGCTATATTGGCTACTGAACTGGTCAAGGATATGTAGTTAAACATGGAGGCAAATGTTGACACTATATTTGTTGGTTCATTAATACAATATTAATACACATCTTGAGAGAACATTGGTGAGACATTTAGTGTTCCGAAAAGTGTCCTTGATTATCATATTATGACACATGAATGGTCGTGTAACATAATTTTAAGACAACTGCATCTATTTGACAAATAATAAACATTGTAACGTTCAGTTAAGCTGTGTATTTGTTACAACCAGAATTGAGTCATTGACATGTACGTCGGGTTAAACTAGTAGTAAAGATATTTATCTTGCAAAATATATTGAACCCCCCCCCCGAATTTATGAAAAATAAAAAAACAAATTTTCTTTGAACTTTCCATGTTGTTTTCCAGCAGACCAAGCTCCGTTAAACCTCAAACCTTACACAAAAATCTTTAGACACGGTGCGCGATATGTACATAACTTAACAGAAGCTAATTACTCACGCCGAACGTTTGTGGGAAAACGCGAATGTCAAATAATGAACTAAAAATCCAACATCTTAAAAACAAGACGGACCGGTCAAGAAAGCACAACCAGACCCGGCAGTCGGCTTGGGGACCGACGGAGACAAACGAGGTAATCACTGCCTGGAGACACGGCACAGAACAATGGGCTCCACAAGACAACTCGTCCGTCTTCCTATTATGGCTCAGTGGTTTCAAACTGTTCAAGGCCCAACGGTGGAGCCGAGGAGAGAATTGCCTGGGAATTTCCCAGGGGTTTGGAAATAACGAGCAACAGAGCATGCCTCTTTGCAAACCACGCACAATTCGCATACACCTTGTTTTGGCTTAAAAATCGGCGAAATTGAGAGGTGTCGTGAGGGGCTCCCATTACAGAGGGGTCAAAGTTGGGAGTGTAATGTGACGGACGATCACTTCAAGTTCTGACCGTGCACACTCTCAGCTCATCAAACATCTTTCGCCTTCTTTGCCACTCTCCGTTTGACATCTTCTTCAGTGCTTCTCAATATTTTAACTTTAGGGCACCACTACAATTTATTCTGATAAAACGAGTTTGAAACTACATACTTTATCATTTATAAGATTTCCAAAGTTTAATTATTCCTCTTTGAAGGACAAGTGGGACGGACCATGCTTTCATAACACCATATATACGCACCATACAATGGACTCCTCAATATGCCCCACTTTACCTGTTGACATCTCTCTACAGCCATGTTACAATTGGACAACTCACCTCAAGACCCCACTTTACCTGTTGACATCTCTCTACAGCCATGTTACAATTGGACAACTCACCTCAAAACCCCACTTTACCTGTTGACATCTCACTACAGCCATGTTACAATTGGACAACTCACCTCAAGACCCCACTTTACCAGTTGACATCTCACTACAGCCCCCCCCCCACACACACACACCGTGCAGTTGGACAACTCACCTCAAAGTCCCACTTTACCATTTAACATCACTCTGCCTGTAGCTCCTCAGCCACCACTTGTTGCTATGCATAAAGGAGAACATCGCCCCCACAACGATGCGAGTAATAAGCATGAGAAGGTCCTGAGCGCTAGGAATGAACCTTTCTTTTCTAATCCTCGCAACAATTGATTCCAATCTCTGCTTTAACACTTCAGTCCCCGCGCGGGGGAATGGCTCTATTATGCATCTGATTAGCGATGCCAATTTTACTTGAGCTGAACATTAGGGGCAAAGAAAAGAGCAGACGAGACTGGCCAGGATTTGATAAATCTTCACGCAGCAAGCCCTGGACAGAAGGAGAATAAGAAGGGGAGAGTACGCCGAGCAAGAAAAGTGAGGCCTTTTCTCTGGACTAAGTTTATGCATCCCTTGGGGTGGCCGGTGTAAGCGTGATAAATCTGTAATGCAACAGAGCTAATCTGAGCCCAGCGAGGGCGGTTGGCCGGCTTGTTCCCGGTGGGGAGGACCCCGATGACTGTCACCACACAAGGCAAGCTATTAAGGAAATTACTTGTCAGTCGCGGGCACAAAGTCGTCTAATGAAAGGTCGCGCGTGGGCCAGGCCGATCAGTTACCAACTGCGATTGATTGGGATCAATGAAGCGATGTGGTGAGCTTCATTACAAGTAATATCTTGGTTAATATCGTACGTATTACAACTTATATAGAGCATCGAACAAGCACGCAGGTGAATAAGAGAAAGAAATGTGTTTCTGGTTTTTAATTATCACAATTCAGTTTATTGAACAGGGAGAAAGAGACACTGCGGGTCAACTTTCCACGCTTTGCAAGAAAACAAACAACACAGGGTAAAGGAGAATGTTCCCATGACAGACTTAAAACATAGAGTGAAAGAAAGAAAAGAGTAAAAGTAGAGAAAATTGACAGAGACTCGTAGTCCAATCAATGATTTATGGTAACGTAGAGGGCCAGCTGAAAACAAAAGGCCAAGATATTGCCAGGACCAGTACAATTGATTTCCGGAGAATGCTTATTCATCCATTTCCAAATTTTTGATTGTAGAATGTAGAGGCACGCCACCGTGAGACAATTTATTCAAATTCCAATGATTATCTTGGAATTATTCGATAGTTTTCCACTGCACCAATAATTGCTTGCACGGAAAATAATCGCAGAGAAAATGCAATCAAACAGTGATGCGGGGAGATAAGAAAACAGTCGCGGTGGTGGGAGTTGCCTGGAGAAGGGATGAAAGGAAAGATCACTTGGTTCTATGACTGATAATTAGGTGCGGCGAACTTTGTTAAAGGGACAACGCCAATGAAAAGCAAATTGAATAGGGGCTCGTCAATATTTCATCAATGTATTGATGAGGTAAACAAAGGCTGCAGGGAGATGAAGGCCATGATAAACAGAAACAAGGAAACGTTACGAGCTGGGTGAACTGACAACAGGAAAAACTTACAAGTACCAACCTGTAGTTTATGCACGTTTTCAATGAAGCTTACATTCAATACATATACAAACGAAACATGTACAACATAACTAATATGTAAATGTCAGTGAAACTGTACTTGCTATTGGGTCCATTTATCACATGAAAACCGATCACTATATGGCAACTGTAACTTGACCATGCCTCCTGACCAATGTATGGTTCCTGGAAAGTTGGATCATAAACAACTTCCACCTCGCCTAAACCCAGAAAAAATATAATGATATCAAAAGTCTTAATTTAAATAAGCCATTTGTAGAGGGAAAATATAAAAGAATCAGAAATTTCAATGACTTGGAGGGAGTTTCACTGATGTTAATTTTAGTGTACTTTTTATTTAAAGAAACCTCCTCTAAAGTTTAATATGAACTCTAAACAATTTTTTTAAAAAAAGTATTCGACGAACTTTCGTTTGGTGCATGCATTTTAAACAAAAAGTTATTCTATGTCCATAGAACAATAGAATTTAAAAATGTGTGTGAAAATACATTTTGAACCAAAGATGCCGTCTTTAATGCAAGTGTATGGTTAAAATCTATGGACATGAAAAAAAAAGTACAAAAGTTATAAGAAACTACAATTCTTTCTTGGCTAACGATTTTGAAAATAAAATGAACGTTATAATTATAGTGGAGCATAAAGTGACAATTTTGGTGTACTGGGGAGTGGGGAATAGAAATCATTTTTAACAAATTGAAACTGATCTTACATAGTGATGTGTGTCGAAAGATATTGTAAAGAATTTTTTTATAAATCCCCAAAAACTCTGGGTTAATATAAGGGGCCGTCCATAAATGACGTCACGCACCTTAAAAAAAAAGGGGGGGGGGTCACACTTTTGTGACGATGCGTGACGAGGGGGAGGGAGGGGGGTTGAAGAAATGTGACGTAACATCAAAAGGGTAACTTTAAATCAAACTTCCACTGAAATATTTGGTCGCTTACAATTTATTTAATGACTTTAAAAAAAAATCAGAGCTTCTCAATGTGCCAGTCGGTAGGCCATCAGACGCTGTTTGATTCTCTCACGTCAGGAGTCTTCGAACTTTTTTGCCCGTTACCCCAAAATATACAAGTTTATGTGTGCGTTACCCCCCCCCCACCCCCAGACTCTAGGTCCAGCTCTGTTCGCCGACCTTTTTCTTACGGGATGCCCGTCAGTCAATTGAGGGATTTTTAAAAAATACATTTTAAAAATGTTATTTTTGAATTATTTTTTTTCTAAACAAAGACGTTAACCGTGATGATTAATAGTCAATGTTTAATTTGTATGCATTAAAATAAAATATAATCTAAGGATGTTAACACAGTTCGTTTTCTGAAGGCCGGTTAAACGTTTTAAAAAAATGCTTCACACGGGTTACGATATTGCAATGTAGATCTTCACTAAATAAATAATACATACTGAAATGACAATAAAAGTGATTTGAAACATATTTATTTTCAAATAGAAAATGAAGTGTGTGTTTTGTTTTTTTTTGGAGGGGGGGGGGTCAAAGATTTGTGACGTATTTTTAGAGAGGGGGGGGGTCCTAAGTTTTTGTGACTACGCGTGACGAAGGGGGGAGGGGGTCAAAACATCGGCCAAAAATCGCGTGACGTCATTTATGGACGGCCCCTAAGAGTCCCCTTATTAAAATGTCAATTGATTTTTCAAACAGCACCCGCCCCTCTGAATTTTGTTTTCTTCGGCGTTATTAAGCACATGTCTGCCCCAACTACATTCCAGTGAGTAGAAATTGCGTTGGGCGTCCTTGAAGCATGCTACCGCTAAAGAGCTAAAAACATTCGTGATGGTGGTGGTTGGGTAAAATCAGTTCACTGCGGGGTTTCATCATGTTCTTTGATTATATTGATTCGAATTCTTACGCCTGGTGATGCTGGATCAGAATTTTATTTCCCAGCAATTTGACCAATTCAGGTCACTTGGCTACACCGGAGTTAGGCACAATGGGTGTATGACGGCAGTCCTCAGATAGTCCAGTTAGTGACAGAGTGGGGAAATGAACCAAAAGTCCTCAGATAGCCCAGTTAGTAACAGAGTGGGGACATGAAATAACAGTTGAAGGTGGGACTGTGCAAGAAGTTGGAGTTAAATAGGAACAACTCTTTTAATACTCACTAAAGATTACAAACAAGCGGACTTTGGGCATGGATGGCTAAAACTTTTTAAAAAATGAGGTTCCATTTTTTAAAACCATAACAATTATTTTAAAATTCAAGGAATAGATTTTAAAGCAAATTATACTATTACAGTAGGTTGTGATGCGGCGCCATGGCGCCTACATTTTTTTAGGGCGCCCAAGGCGCCCACTTTTTTCAAAAGTCCAACTTACTTGTCCTTGTTTGATAAATACGAAATATTAAACTTATTGAAATTTACACAAAGTATTTTATAATAGGGGTTGCAGGACACCAACGGCGCCCCCCTTTTTTTTGATTTTATAATTAACAATCATTAAATCCTCTTTTTACATTGATCCCTTTTCCAAAATTAAAATATGAGCGAAAACAATGACATATAATATTTTTTACAGCGCATATTTAATTTGCACACCTTTTGATGCTTTGGTGCAGTAATTTAGTTTTCCCTGGTTTCTAAAATTAGTCGCGTCAGGACTGACTGACAGACACTACTGACTTGCGTGACAATTGCAAATTATATTGTTTAATTAATTCAAGGAACAGATTTTTAAGCAAATTATACTATTACACTAGGTCAGGGGTTCCTAACCAGTGGTGCATGCACCCCCATGGGGTGCATGAGCAGGTTCCAGGGGGTGCATGAACCATTCAGAGAAAAAAAAAGAAAAAGAGAAAGAAAAAAAAGAAGAAGGAAAAAAAAATACTCGTTCGCGCATCGTTCTGCGCATATCTAAAATTGACGGGAAAACTTTTTCGCAAAATGAGCGGTTCGATCTACGTGTTCCTCGGAATTTCGCATTTTATGTCACAGTTTTCTAAAAAAAATAATTTTATTTTGTCATCAAATACGTCAGATATATGTCTTCCGGTGACCCTCTAACTATTTTGAGCGGATGTAAATGTTGGGATTTTTTTCCCCTTCACTTTTATCGCTCGGTACACTGCAAAGGTCTTAAAATGTTAATTGTAAGCCATTATTCGTCATGGAAACCTAAAATCATGAGTTGAGCATCCAATTCCGGTCATTAAAAACATCAACTTCGTCAGTTAAAAATTTGCCTGTGACTGGTACGACTTTCCCGATTGTCATCACCCCCTCAAAATCGTTAATAAATAATAAAAAAGAGAGAGAGATGGAACACAAAAGCCTCAGTGCTTCCTCTGTGGAAATATCCTACGCAATGACAACATGAAGCCTGTTAGACTCGAGAGCACTTGGAGAAAGTCCATCCATCCAATTCTAAGGACAGTGTCGAGGTCTTCAAGCAGAAGAGAGCTCGCTTCTTGACCTCAGGTACCTTGCCCAAGCTTGGATTTTCTTTGTCACAGAAACCTGCACTAGAGGCATCATTCAAGGTTGCATGATGAATCACTGATGTAGCACAACGCAGTCAGATTCTTGTATTTCTGAGATATGTTCTCAGTGGATTGCTGAAGGAGAAGAAATTTTTCGTTTGTAAGCCACTCCTAGCTACTACCAAAGCTGCCGATGTGCAGCTAGTCAGGGCATTCTCCACTGGAAGGCAGTTTGACTGGACTTCAAGAATTTCTTCAATTTGCACAGGTGGTGCTCCCTCTATGCTCGGTAATAAGTCACGATCTTCAGCACTGGTAAAGAAAGAAGTTCCAGATATTGTCACTACACACTGTATCCTTCATCGTGAGGCGTCCAACCTTGAAGTCACTTCTTTCTACTGCAGTCCAAGTTGTATCCGCTCACATGCCTTGAACCACTGCCTCTTCAAGTTGTTCTGTCAGGAGGTGGTCTCTGAGCATGAAGTTCTGCTCTACCACACTGCGCTGGTTGTCCAGGGGGCGGATACTTTCTCGGTTAGAACTGAGAGTGGAGCTTGCCATTTTCTTGCGAGAAAAAGAGAGTGACCTTGCTGACAAGTTTGACTGTCCAAATTTCATTCATTACTTGGCATACCTGGCTGACATCTTCACCATCTTGAATGAGTTGAACACATCTCTCCAAGGACCTGCTGTGACTGCAATGGATGCTACTGAGAGATTGCAAGCCTTCCTTAAAAAAGTGTCACTATTACAACGACGACTAGAAAAGTCCAACTTGGCCAACTTTCCACTCTTGGATGAATTTGTAATATCTGGTGCAGAAGGAAGCACTGAGGGATCACTGCCTGACAAAATCAAAGGGGAAATTTCAGAGCACCTTTCAACATTGCAAATGTCCTTTGATGGGTATTTCTGTCGAGAAATTTCTAAGAAAGACCTTTGGATTTGCAATCCTTTTCTCTGTGACTTGGACAACATTAATGACAGTGACTTTGCTAAAGATGACCTGATTGATTTGAGAACCAGAGAAGTACTGAGGAGTGCTTTCAGTTGCAATACATTGATTGAATTTTGGTGCGCCCAGCTAGATTCCTACCCACAACTAGCCAAGAGGGCAGTACTGGCTCTCCTTCCATTTGCCACAACCTATCTCTGTGAAGTAGGATTCTCCACAACTTTGACGATTAAAACCAAGAACAGGAATAAGTTGAATGCAGAGGGTGACATGAGAGTTGCTTTGTCCAAAACAGTCCCCAGATTTAAATCGCTGATTGATCATAAGAAGCAGCAGATCTCTCACTAAATTCCCTGTTGCCTATGGTCAAAACTGTTGTGTTCCTAAATAAACATAGTTTATTATGCATTTTCTGCAAGTTTCACGAGGGGGTGCATGAACGTTTTTGGGCATCTGAAGGGGTGCATGGACCCCAAAAGGTTAGGAACCACTGCACTAGGTTGTAATGCGGCGCCATGGCGCCTAAGGCGCCCACATTTTTTAGGGCGCCCACTTTTGTCAAAAGTCCCAAGTAACTTATCCTTGTATGATAAATACTAAATATTCCTGAAATGTACACAACGTATTTATATATTTTTTTACAGTGCTAATCACCACGCGATTTTAAAACTAATTTTAGAAAGCAGCGCACCAAATAACTGCACCAAAAATAACTCTTTGAGTCAGCCAGCACTGTTTACAACACAATTGCTGACGTCAAAGGTTCGTGCGTTGTTTGGTTAATGTTAATATGGAAACCAAAATGTTTATGATTTTTAAGTCTATATTTTCAATTTTGAAAAAGCAGAGTGATGTCCCTTAGCGTTAGGCCAAAGTGAGTCAGTCATACATAATTGAAGGGTAAATATATATATATGTGTGATTAATCAAATTGAATAAAGTGAAGATTATCTTAAATAAGTTCTATAAAAAATGTTGTGCAGCGAATAAAAAGTGTAAAAGAAAAATAGACATAATATGACATTGTGATGATGATCGATGGAATACACTATAGAAATCGATTCAACTCAACGTTTAAACAAATTTAGTTGGGATATAATTTGATGTCATGTAAATGTGCGACACATATTTAAAAACACACACACACCAAATGTTACATAAATAGCAAAGAACGTTCCTAAAGTTTGAAATGGCCAGCATAAATTGTGGCATGCACGTGACTTTCATGACTGATCAGGCGCCATCATTATCAACCAGACTGATGATCTTCTCGACACTGATCACCGGACCATCCGATGTTACTTGGTCATGTCTTACTAGCTCAGCCGGGCCAACAAGTATTCATTTCACCACATCGATGCTATTAGGCACAGAGCGCTCACCTTATCACTTCAGCGCGGGACAGGAAAGAAAAAAAGGGGGAGGAGGATGAAAGCAATGTGTTGGTGCTAGCAGGCAGAGAAGTGAACAGCCACTATAACCCGTCAGATACGGTGACAGAGTACTAATCGATGGAAGAAAGATTTCCCAAAGAAGCTGCAGTACACCAAGTCTCCACCAACAAGTCAATTAAGCGCATGCTACGGGGACAAATGGACCAGGTGCGAAGCAGTCGACCATGATGAGATTCAATGATCGTGTGATGTTAGCTCGTGTAAAATCCAATCAAGGGTCCAAGCTACTTTAACAACAGTATAATAAAGCTGCAATAGATGTAATTGAGATTTTTATCTACATGTTAGCAAACACAAGATACAACATTGTTGTTTACATTGATACGTGAACCTTTACAATATTTATGATGCAAAAGTATTTTTTATTGATGCTGTTTCAAGATAAAGATTTTCTTAAAACGAAAAGAAATGAACAAAGCTGCTGATAAAGAATAACATTTACAAACGTCACGCAAAAATTGTCATCTATAAAAAAGCATTAAATAATCTCTGCATCATTCCTGTCAGAAACATAAAATTTGGATTGAAAAACTCTCCTTTTTTTAAACAAGTGCCAGTCGACCTTTTTTTATTCACTTTCTCTGGACATCAAGGAAGCAATGAACGTCCTATGCCACGACAATGGACATACTAGACTAGGATTTGATAGAGCTGATGAGCTCCAAGCAGAGGTTTCTCCCACTTTTCATACACTCGTGGAGCAGTAATGACAAGGCGAAAGATCGATGGGAGATCATTCAATGACAATCACGTGAATGGAACGCGATAGAATGTCTGTGCAGTGGTTTGTCCTAACTAGTTCCCATAATTACAAATAAGCGATAAGGAAATACCCCAATAAAAAGGTATATGAACTAAACGGGTTATTTAGTATTCTTATAATCAAACTCCAGTCTGTGTTTGATGGGTTCAGAGAACGTATGCTAATTGGTATTCTTGTAATCGAACGGCCGAATGTGTTTAATGGGGTCAAGAGATTGCATGAATTTAACAGACATGGTGAGCATTGAATTTGTCAAATCATTTTTATGAACTGTCGAGCTCTGTAGGGTACCAGATGCCTTCTTATCAAATAGTATTTGGTAGATTTTTCAGCCTTTAGTAACTAGAATGACTTGAAATAAGATTCGGTGAACCGGCTATAGTTGGGACCTTACAGCAAAGTGTATCGTATTTCAGAACAATATTTTTTCTGTCTTTTTCTGCCAAACCCGTCTACATTATTCTAAAACTCATTTACATCCCAAGGTGTCACAGTATCTGATAATAAGCGTATCAAGCATTGAAACAATGAAGCACCTCGACCAACGAATCATGTTAAATTCATAACCTTAATTAGACATGGAGTGCATTCAGGACAGTTGCAATCTATCTTTAACCTGACGATTTTTTTACCATAAGTTAATCACAGGTTGTGGTTGTGGACAAGTTAAAACATAAATTTCAAAATATATAAGTAAATTTAACGAATTAATGAATGCATTTCGATCATTTGATGGCATTTTGAAATATTGAAGGAAAAAAAGGCTTTTCATTTATATAAAAAGAGGGTACATGTAAAAGAAGAGGTAGAAAAAGAACGATGTAACATAAATAACCTATTGCTAAATATACTTCTCTACATCTCAGTGCACTACAACAAAAAAACTGTTGGAAAAATCCTGATCCCAATGACAGACAAGGCAAAAATCGAGTCGATGCCAATTACGGCCAATCGCGTGAGGACGGGGTTACCAATCTAGACTGGAGGGCCAGATACCCTCCAGCACCTGACCCAAACAACAGATCAAATACGGAATAGGAAATTTCGTTTCTGTTTTCTGAGACCTTGTCGTCCGCGCGATCATGACAAGAACGATAACTAGCCTATCTAGAGCCAGGGCCTGCCCAATACCCGAGGAGGAAATGACCGTCTGTAATGGCCAGTAACAACAACAGCTTCTCATTACCGGGGCCCAATTACAAGAGTCCGAGGCCTTATCCTGTCCCGTGGTTGATAACATTTAAAATTGGCAGAAAAATGAGCGAGTAGAAATTACTAGGCGTGCGTGAGTTCATGAGTGGAGGCAAATAAAATAAGTTGGGTCTTTTCCTAAGGGGAAAGAGTTGATTACATGTGACTAATACTAATGTATTGCTCTTATTAATGGGCGTAGGTTTTAACGACGGCACTGTATTAGAAAGAGATGAAAACTGTATCAGATCATATCACAAGGTGGACCACCAGCTGGTGTTGTAACTTTCATGATACAAATTATGAAACATCAGCGTAACAGATTATATCAGGAAGGTGTAGCGAAGATTGTGGACTGCTACAGGGCTTTCAGCATGTACCTCTCACTGCTCTGCTCTGTAGCACTGATATATTGTATTTGTATGGCATCTGTCCGTCTACAAAAGACGATAGATTTATCTTTATTATTTGCAGCTCTTGGTGTGGCTGATGAGACCAATACTTGAGTGGCAATCTCTTCTGCATGACACACACACGAAAGCAGTGGGGCAGTGTTGCCTGGCCTTCCTCCTCGCTCTTTTCCCGACTGCTTCTGCCCTAGTTTGCTCCTCTGCTCTTAGTGATCCTTCTTTCACTATAGCCCGCCACATGGACCTATCCTCTGCCAGGTTTTCCCAGTTTTGTATATCAATGTTGGCTACTTTCATGTCTCTCTTGCATATGTCCACGTATCTGAGACATGGCCGACCAACCGACCTTTTCCCTGTCGCCAGCTCGCTGTAAAGCACATCCTTGGGTATGCGACCACTTTGCATCCTCTTGACGTGTCCAAGCCAACGGAGGCGTCTTTGGCTTAATATTGCTGCAATACTACTCATGCTTGCTTGAGCCAGGACCTCTGTGTTGGGGACTTTCTCTTGCCATTTGATGTCTAGGATGCGGCGCAGGCATCTGAGGTGGAAGCTATTGAGCCTTCTTTCATGCCTGGTATAGGTGATATATTGTACGTCACAGTATAATTGTATTATTATTGTCTCTTGCATATAGAAGGAACGGCGGGCCATAACGAAGACTCCAATATTAGTTTTGAAAATCCAAGCTACAAATTTTATACCATTATTCTGGTTCAGTTATCTTCAAACAGCACAGGTTGTAAAACAGCACAGGTTGTAAAACCCTACTGGACTGCTTGGATTTCACCGCAGCTAAGTGTTTTTCTATTATTATTCCGTGTTTTTCTTTTCATGTGTGTACTATTTGTCCGTTGAGGAAGGCTCTTTGCCGAAACGTTCGCTGTTGTGTTACGTCTTGTCAGGCCTACTAATACCCTGTTTTTTTATATCATAAATTTACAGGTTGTAAAACAAGGAGTTCCCAAAGTGGAACGAATTCTCAGGGCAATGCTATGGATCAGAAGTGAAAAGTGGGAGACACAATGACTTCGTTCAACAAGATGTTGATTGTGAAACACTTGCCCAGTATGACCGGTTTTCTATCTGCAATTAATAAGAGCTTCATTCTGGTTCATCCAACTTACAGAGCAAAGTCAAAATTGTCACAATTAAACAAAACTTTAAGACAAGCTATACCTACAGCTCATATGTAATATACATAATGCCATTATAGCCAGAAGACGTCGAACAGGGATTCTTAAAGTTAAGGAGTCAGATCGGGTATGGAATCAATACAATATCAAGGAAAGAGCCGTGAGAAGCAGCGCATATCAAATATATAACTTAGGTAGCACCATAGACTGCGCTGTGAGAAGTAGCAAAGAAAGAGCTTTAAATGAAGATGTATCGTAGCACCTGACTTCGCAGATGTTTCTTATGAGATCAAGCCCACCTATAATATGGCTGATTGCTAGCATACACATAAATAGACAAAATCACACCTTTTTCTAACGCTACATAACAGGTTAACAGATGTTACAAATATGCTGAACTCTTCTCTGTAGTGAAACAAATATCTCTCCATCACTATTTTTAAAGAATTGTATTATTTTTACGCCTATAAAATACTATAATTATTCGACTGACAGACTTTTCTCAACACAGACTTTTCAATCAAAACAGTTGAAAACCAAACAGTAAAGCAACTGACAGTTTACAGCTTGCCACACAACGGCATGATCTGGGAAGTCAATCACCTTGTCGGCCAGTTTCAAGTCTGCTGATTGCACCACGCTCCATCACTCTTACGGCGGGAAATGAAGCGAACTGAATTAGTGAAATTGTTAATTCATTAAGTGAAAATAACCTGTATTACGGTGCAGGACATGCTTGTGTAGAAGGATAGAAACTGTAGAATTAGATATTTCTGATACTTGAAATGTCAATGAATGCTGACAGAATTGTGCTGCTAAAATATCAGTTATCTCTTCCAGTTTTAGGTTTAATTCAAAGCACGTCAATAATCAACAAATGTGAAATGGAATATATTACTTTACTGTAGTTTATGGACAGAAGAATTAAGCTTGGTCCTCGGACACGACGATTACCCTACTTCAGCATAGAAACAGATAAAATATGCTTGTAGAGCTAATATATAAATGCTTTGCGCTTGTTAACAACTACATTGAATAATTTAAAAAGTCTCAAAATTCCATGCCAACAAATGAAGCAAAACAAAGATATTTTATAATCTCCGATTCATGCATCTCAATTCATTTTGCGCCATGGGAATTTTTTGTGATGACAAAAACAGCTCTTCTTCCTGTAAGAGGTGCTTTTTATAAAATAGAAGATAACATTAACAACTAACCTGATGTCAATTTGAAGTATTTATAACTTTTTAAGATGTGTTATTTATAAATGCTAGGAGCTTTCACCGTGTACTGACTTTAAACCATGAAAACAAAGGATAAAGGTGCAAAAACTATTGACGAGAAAAAAAAGTAGCTTAAAATTAAGTCAATTATTTACTGTAGGATTTCGATGTACTAAGTACAAAAATAAAATGTAATATCAACGCATTAAATAACACATTGTGCATGAGTCTAATTATCATCAAATTCTATTTGTGGTATAGAAATATAAAAAAAAGTCGTATTAAAAAACAACTAGTACCCTTCCCCTCTTGATGGGTTCGAATCGATGCAAATGTAGAATCGAACCAGCTCAGAAACCAGCAGTGCAAGGACCGCGCATTACATCAAGGGTTGAAGCTCAGAGTAGCTTGTTTGAAGTGGAAATAACAAAACTCATCCGCTGATAACAAAAAGCGCTATTCATTAATGGCAGGACGGCCGCCATGTGCCCTGAATTGATCCGCACAAGAAAAGTAGTAATTTGGTCCATTGATCTCATCATGGTCAGGGGTTTTAGCAAAAAAAGATAATAACACGTGGTTAAATAAAACATTTGTTTTTATAAATTCCATGTTAGAACGGTATCTAGTAGGAGGGTGATGTGTCCCAGTGTCAGGTGCTAGGGGCGGTACCCAATGCCAGGGTGATGTGCCCTTTGTTAGGGGCCGTGGCTCGGGTGAAGGGCATATTACATTTTATATTTTAAAAAAAACAACAAAGACAACCAAAAGGCTTATTGTTTCTTCCATGGGGACTGCATTTGGTTGAGCAGCTGTTACGTATTAAATGAAATTCGAAAGTAAAACTTAAGAATCATACATGTGCAAAACGTTTCAAAATGTACTTTTTTGTAAAGAACTTTGATAAATAGCCAAACGACCGCAGTGTCATGGCATATGACACAGTGTGGGGAATAAATTCAAGTTACTTGCGGCAATATGATAGAAAGCAATTGGATTGATCCAATAGATTAAAACTCATCTCACAGATGTTCAACAGATGTAGCGAAGAAATTAAGTCAAATAACTGATGTAACTGTCCTACCAATGGACCCAGTGGAATAGTAGTGCCAGCGGTGAATGAAATCATGTAACTCTAGTCAAAAAGCAAAGTATCAAAGAAAGGTTCCATCTATGGATGTACCCGTCAAACAACTAACCGGTACGCAGTGATAATGTTCATGAGACTAATACTTGCTATTAGACAAAACTGAATCAAGGCATTTATCAGTTCATGACAGTATGCTTATCTCTAAATAATTGTAATTTTCTTTAAATAATTGTTCGTTTCTCCTAAGAATTGTACTATTTTTGGTTTGGAAAAATATCGAGTTTTTTTAAGCTTACCTTCTAGCAAAACACTATTTGCATTCCTGCACTGACGATTCTGCATACTTAACATTAAGCCACCGGCTGTGTTGAATAGCACCGTGTGTGCGTTGCTTGTAAATTGTTCATTTCCCCTTTCACCTCCACACAATTTCAAGAATCAAATACTCAACTACGAGGTTCTCAAACAGAGTTACAGAGACATAAACAGACAAAAGAACAACTGAAACGGGCAAACGTTCAGTGACAGCTGAATGTCTGATTTTAATTAACAAGAAACCAGTCAGTATGGTAACTCCAAGTCCCATGAAATAGTTTATTAAATGATTGATACGAAGAAATTGGTGTCAAGAAGGATCTCAGTGATAAGTAAATAGATAGGGAATGTTATGCCAGGGCCAAGACAAGTAGTTTTAATGGAAAGTATGAAAAGTGCTGATAAAAACGATTAATTTTGGCAAATATATATTTTTAATGCCACCCAATTATTTTGCCATAACACAAAATCTTTTGCATTCCCCAACATAACACCCACCATCTTCCTTTCAGACGGCCTTGTGTGGGTTAAAATAATTATTGACTCAACAAAAATGGCGACAAATTTAATTGATTTCCGTCAGTTCTGTTTTAATTTCAATTTCATCCCCTTTAAATTATACACCACTATTCTAGAGAGAGGAAATATAACCCAAATAAATTTGTATAGTGGGACAGTAGACTCTATTCAATATTACTTGTTCAAAAATACAGCTCACACAAATTTGATACATCTGGGACCACATAGGACAGGTATCTGGGGACTTGGCAAGAATTTCTAATTGGTCAAATATTTTGTTTAATGTTACTCTGGAACAAAAAATTCTTTTAAAAAGAACGTCCCTTTAACTCTCCATCAAAAAATATTTCTCCTTACTATAAATTAATACTTCAAACTCAACAAGCCTTTAACAATGTTTTAAAGATATTCTTTTATTTTACAAAAATTCCTTGAGCTGATGAGCTTTAAACCCGATTCATAACACAGCTGTCTTACTTAAAAGCATGTAGTATAATTTTGATATCAATTAAATTGACTGAATAGGAAAGTATGTGTAACTTTAAGTTATCACTGTTTTTCCTTTGAGTTCCTTGAGGGACATAGGGTCTCAGTCAAAGCCTTTACTTTACAAAGTCATCAACATAAACAGCTCTTTCCTATTCTTTCCTAACCATCTCCAATTTCTTTCTTGGTTTTGTTATTTGATTGTTTCTTGACACATCTCCCATAGCTTGATGTTTTCAATCTTTACGTACTATTTAAACAAAAAAAATTTTTCTCAGACATCTATTGATAAAGTAGTCCCTGTTCTTCAAATTTCTGATCCTCACAATAGAAAAGCTTTCTAATTCCCAAACTGGTCTTCGGTGATCAAAAGCCTGTCATTAAACTTAAACATTACCATTGATTGAAATACTAATAGGACTTAAACTTAAACAGGCAACATGAGAACTGAGTATGATAACCTCGGTCAAAAAGAGATTTTAAAAATCCATGAATCTGAGCAGTCAGAGACTACAAAAATACATATGAAATATGATTTGGAAATAAATGGGCGAAATGATAGTCCATTAGGACATTAGAACATCTTTGGAAAAAGTATCATCAAATCCAATAAATATTGATATCAGATATTTTTTCACTTACAAGTGGTAACAAAAGAAACATTATTGCCATTCACAGTTGCCATAACTTTCCATAAGCTGTCATCTTAAATTTTACATGCAGCAAATTTTTAAAAATTCAACTTTTGTTTACTTTAACTATGTATGTTTTCTGAAGAAGACTTCTCTCCATAAATGTGTTGTGTTGTTGTGTCTTTTTTCAGATGTCCTCTTAGCTTGTTTAAACAATTTTCTTTTTTACCTTACCTGATGGAAGTCTCAAACCTACATTAGGCCTATCAAAGTGAAAATTTTGATTGTCCATATTATTATAATGACTATGCATGAGATTTGAGACAATTTAAATTATAGTCATATGATTTTGTCATAGTACAGTATGAGCATAGTCTTTCAGTAAATATTAGCAATAGTATTAGTTGTTTACATTGTTATTTTAAGACAGTTGATACAAACAATGGGCCCATATGAACAATGAAAGATCTATCAGCCCAATATACAAGCCTCAAGATGAGTTGACTTGACTTGTCTTTGCATCAGTTACCAGACTGCATCTCACGTTTAATTATAGGCTATATTGCCATTTTTATGGTGGCTTTAATTGATTAAATTGATAGGTCTCCGTGTCTGTGATTATATTGTACTGTTCCTGAAAAGCCAATTTAGTGCCTAAATACGCCACCTTGATATAGCACAACAGGCGTATACCCAGTGGGATATTTTATGCAATTTACAAAATTGAAAATAATTCCTTTTGTTAGGACTTTTTTAGCATCAACAATCAAAAATCTTATAAAAAATTCTACATGTTTATTTTAATACGTGAAACAACAAAATTGCATGCATTAATTATGTAAATCACATACATATTAAGATTTCTGTTAATTTCATAAATATTCTATTCCCTTAAAAAGTGTCATATTATAAATATTAATATACACGCATATTTGTTAAAATAAAGTAATTTATTTTTTTAACCAATTTTTTTTTATTTCTTAGAAAGTGCAGGGTTTTTAAAAGAAGTGATCCAGCTGCCTTCTTGCTGCCAAAATCAATTAAATCAATAGTTAAACTTTAATTTAACAATGAATGTTCAATGTATATTCAGAAACAAAGAGCGAAAAAAGGAAAAGAAGCAGATGGTGTCAAAAGAAAGGGTACAAATTTTGAATGTGTGAAAAAAGTAAAATCTCTCATAATTCATATTCATAATTAACAATGGCTAACTATTAACAATATTAAAAGTTTATAAAGTTAGTAAATTCAGTATAGGCTGTTATAGCCCAGCCACAAGTCATCTAAAAAATACATATTTATTGTCCGTCACTACAATAGGCATAGGCGGGTCTACTCAATAATGTATTATTCATATTATAAATAAGTTATATCAATCAAATTACCGTATATACTCGTTCTATAGCCCGTTCAATTATAAGCCGACCCCCCATCTTTAGGAAGAGAAAAGTATTAAAAGTGTATAACCCGCTCGCAAGGCAGCCTCCCCCCCCCCTAAATAATTGGACAGCTTAAACAAAATGGTACACATTTAAAAAAAAACTATAACTATAAGCTAAATCGGTCATTATGATTGTTTACTTTGTATTGGGTATCTTTGTCTTTGTGCTCTTTGTTAGGCAAGAGTTACTGGTATTTTAAAAAAAAATTCTTTGGTAAACAGTGGCGCAAGCGCGAACATTAAAATTCGTTGTTGAAAACAAAATTTGTAAAACAATTTATTAAAACATTCACAAAATAAATAAAATGATTAAATAAGGTAAGTGTAGATGTTTAATAATATATCATAGCTTCTGGTAGAGCAGTCGAATCATGTAGAAAAGGACCATGATGATCTACAATAACAACACCAATATTCAATATACACGCAGAAATCACCTATGAACCGTTCATAAGCCGACTCCCCAACTTTTTCCCCTAGATTTTGTCCAAAAAGGGTTGGCTTTAGAACAAGTATAAACGGCAGTTTATATATATTAAGTATATTTAAGTAAGTAGCAACAACTACAACCAGTGTGAATTAAATTGGGTACTTGGATATGAGACTATTTTTGGCGCAATTAGCGCCATAGGTTTTTGAATGCAGAATTTTAGGGTTCGCTAAATAAATTATTTTCTCGTGCTAGACGCGTTGGATCAACAAACGAATTACTGGTCTAGTTGCGTTAATGCACGGGCTTTAGCGACATTCATTTTGTTTTGAGTCTGGTATGCCGTAATAAGAAAACCTGTATTTGTTTAATTTAATTTTTAAAAAAATATTAAGTTATTTTAATAAAATTTATAGCTATAAACATGTTCATTATACAATGATTAACAATTATACAAAATTTCATTTTATTTGCTCAGTCGGCTGTCAAGTTATTTGCTTTTTTCTGCAAAATGTTTGAGTTTGAAAATGGGTCCCAAAAAGCAATAGTGAAAAAGTGTCCGAATTTATTCATGGAAAAAAGCATAACTTTTGTAAGAAAAGTGCTAGATGAAAAATAAAAGCATATTATTACTCCATTTAACAATGGCTATCTTATACAGTCAAACCTCTCATAACGAGCTAATTTTTTTGTTGAAAAAGTTGCTCCCTTAACGAGCGAAGATTCTCATAACAAGTGATGCAGTACTTCCACCCGATGTATTATTCTGTGTTAAGCACTCGGTCTGTTAGCCTATTGTTATTGTGTGTGATCAACCGTTTTACAAATTTTGGATTCAGACAGTATTCGTAATTTTTGTATGTGCAAAGTGTAATAACCTATGCTAAAATGTCTTCGAAAAAAAAACACAAGAAGAGTATCATAAGAGAGAAAAAAAATAAAAATAACTGTTGAAATGAAACGTAAAACCATTGAAAAGCGAGAACAAGGTGGCTAATCTAGCGTGCAATTAAAATTGGGCAACATCAACGATCTGCACTATTCTCAAGAACAATTAAGAAGATGGATGCTTCAAATGGAGTGTCAAGACTATCTACGAAACAGTTACTACACATTTTCATCAAATTTTGAAGCGTCGGCAAAAGCAAATGTCTTTGCACAGTTTTCTAGTAAAAAAAATAAAATTAAAATAATTATTTGTCATAAATTCACATCTTTGTTTACGTTTTTTGTTTCAAATCTAAATTGTATTCTAGTTGTTTCACTCTTTAACTTTAACAATTGATAAGTAATTTTATTAAAATAAATGTTAATAAAATTTGTTGAAAAATTAGTTTTTTTAAATTATAATTATTAGTAGTATAATAATCTTTAGTATTAGTATTAGTATAACGAGTGTTTCGCCTCTGGAATGAATAAACTCATTAACTCATTATGAGAGGTTTGACGACTGTAGAAACTGTAGTCAGTGTAGTTATAGGGAAATATTACTTTTTTAATTTATTCATTTTGAAAATTTTATCCACGCCAAGACACATATGACAAATTTAAATTGAATACCTTTAATTTATACAAGTCTTTAAATATTATACTTTAATACGGTAATTCATTATTTCAGCGCATTTTAAATTTTTAGAACAAAATAAATAAAATAACTTACTTTTACTAATTTAAACACATAAATCAGAAATAAAAAAAAGTATTTAATGCTTTATAATTAGTTTTTTTTAAAAAGGGGTTTTTAACTTGGAAAAAGGTTTTTAAAAGCAGACTTCCAACAACAACAATAGTGCCGTTAGTCACAGAAGATAGTGAAATAAACACATTTTTATTTCGTACAAATCGTAAAATAGTAATTTTATTTCGACAAAAAAATAATGTTTTAATTTTAAAATAGATTTCATAACAATTATTGATGAAGTAAGTTTGAAAAAATGTTTTTTTGATGACTTGAAATATAAAATGCGCTGAAATAAGGGAATACTGATACTGTAACTTGTAATAACTTTAATTACTTATGCTTAGGCTACATTAAAATGATTAAAACTTTTACTTTATAACTTTATGATTATGAGTCATGAATTTATGAACTTTATGATCATGACTTTATTTTTATTTATGCCAATTATGCCTCTTCTTAATATCTTAATCTTACTTAAGGCTTAAGACTCAAGGTCTTAGTCTTAGTCGACTTAGTCTTAACTTTAATTTTACTTTAACAAAGGCAAAGTAAAGCAGAATTAACTCAATATTAGTAACGAGTAGTACTTACAAGTTTAGCTGTTTTTTCAAACTTTGAAAGTCAGTCTTAACGGGTTTATGAATAAGAAGGTTTGATATTTGGTATAACACAGGCTTTTAATTTAAGTCGTTAACTTCTTTCTTTTCTCTATGAATTTCCAAAATTCAACGCCCGGAAGTTTTATGATAAACCGGATGTTGTTTAGAAACCGAAACCGAAATTGCTGGCTCTTAAAACATTCATTCTATTTTTGCAGGCATAAGTATTCCGGTAGTTAAATATAATGACATATTTCTAGTAAGAACTGTCAGTGATACAAATTATTTTGTTAATTCGTGACATCATACATCGTTAGTATCAGTAATACGAAACTAAATCTATATGGACACGATAATACAAGAGGAGCAACTGGAGTTTTGATTATTCAAACATTCCCTCTATCAATTATGCCCCTTCTCACATCCCAATTTTAAAAATTATGCCAATGATTTGTACCGTCGCGAATCGATAAGTAAGATTTAAAACAAATAATCTTTAGAATTTTCTTTATCTCTTAACTCTGTGAGAAAAGTGAGGTCACTTTAATTTGATTTTTTAATAATCTTACGAGATAAATTAAACTAAATAAGTTTTTATTTTTATTTCATTACTTTTCTTATTTAAAAAATACATTTTGATTTGTCTAAAAATGAAAATAAAGCCATAAAAATGTTAAGTTTTAAGAGTCTGGTCACTCGCTATTATTAGTTTTTTTTCGAAATGTTCAACTACTTGTCCGTCATTCTTAATATTGGAAAACTGACTTATAACACGATCATTAAAAGTAAAAGCCTACTTCTGTTGAGAAGCCAGAAGAAGGTTTATAATAAGCGTGATGAGAACAAAAAAGAACTCTATAAAACACCATAGGTAGCAAAGAACAGATATTTTAAATATACAAATTATAAACAGCATGATGGTTAAGGGGCTGTCCATAAATGACGTCACGCGATTTTGTCCGATTTTTGACCCCTTATCCCTCCCCCTCGTCACGCATCGTCACAAAAACTTAGACCCCCCCCCTCTAAAAGTACGTCACAAATCTTTAACCCCCCCCCCTTTAAAAAATACACTTTATTTTCTATTTGAAAATAAGTATGTTTCAAATCACTTTTATTGCCATTAAAGTATTTATTATTTATTTAGTGAAGATCTGCAATGTAATATCGTAACCCGCGTGAAGCATTTTTTAAAAACGTTTAACCGGCCTTCAGAAAACGAACTGTGTTAACATCCTTAGATTATATTTTATTTTAATGCATAAAAATTAAACATTGACTATTAATCATCAAGGTTAACGTCTTTGTTTAGAAAAAAACATTATTGAAAAATAATATTTTAAAAATGTATTTTTTAAAAATCCCTCAATTGACTGACGGGCATCCCGCATGAAAGAGGTCGACGAACAGAGGTAAATAACCTCATCTGGGGTCAAAAAGGGAATTCTTGTGGGTAATGCAGACTCATTTGGGACATATAACATCCACTACAATCCACTAGATATATTAAAATATGTCATGTGTACGTGTACGCTTGGAACATATGCCCTATTATTGAACCGGTTCCTTCCAGAAAATGCATTTTTTTAAAAATTTGACAACTATGTAGATTTCTTACCTACGTACTATACGAAGACACCTAAATCTACCCTACTTTCATTTATATTGACACGAGTGACAATAATCATAATCCACATGACTTGTCTGTATTACGTATCATTTCTGTGATATTTAAAATGAATGCCTTAAAAACTGAGCTAAGAAGAAAAGTTGTTTTGTGCTCCTCTCGAATTACAATGTCAAGAATTTGATGCATTCAATAAAGTTAATGAATACTTGACTAATTTTAAATGGGCTCATTTACCATAATATCTAGAACAGTGCTTCTCAAACTTTTTAGTATGGCGGACCGGCAGGAATTTTTTCCATTGCACCAGGCAACGGTGCACTATTTTACCTGCACTGACAATATTTTCTGTCCTTTTTTTGAGAACATCGGACCGGCAGCGGATGGCCCACGGACCGGCACCGGTCCGCGGACCATCACTTTGAGAAGCACTGATCTTGAAGACTAGAATGGCCAGGAGCGTTTGACCAAAAACCCTCGAACAATTATATCAAACTTAAAACGCTTTTAATTCTATCAAATAGATTATCTCCCCCTCCCTCCCCTTTTAAAGAAAAAGGATATTCCGTGTCGTTTTGACTTAAAATATCTACACATAATCCTATTCAGATCATTTTTAGACACTTGTCATGCTTGTAAAACTCACCAGTAGCATTTTCGGGAGGGGGGGGGGCTAACGACGCTCCCCCAAATCCCCGAGTCATGTGAGCAGGACCTAGAGTCTGAGGGTTGGGGGGGGGGTAACGCACACATAAACTTGTATATTTTGGGGTAACGGGCAAAAAATTTGGACGACTCCTGCCATGAGAGAACCAAACGGAGCTGCGGTTACATCACAAATGCTTTGATGTCAACATCAAACTACGCAGTGTAACAATTTCATATGTAATTTTGTGGATCCTCAAACTTAAGGATTATAATTAGATTTAATTTTCGTGTCTTGATAGCTTACGCCAACCAGCGTCTGATGGCCTACCGACCGGCACATTAAGAAGCACTGATTTAAAAGTCATTAAATAAATTGTTAGGGACCAAATATTTCAGTGGAAGTTTTTATTTAAAGTTACCCTTTTGATGTGACGTCACATTTCATCAACCCCCCTCCCCCCTCGTCACGCATCGTCACAAAAGTGTGACCCCTCCCCCCCCCTTTTTTTTTAGGTGCGTGACGTCATTTATGGACGGCCCTAATGCACATGTGATGGATTTAAATTTACAAAATTGAACTATTAAGAATGAATAAATTATATAAAGTGCTTATTTAATTTACACAAATTTTGAGATCTAGTTTTCTTTCTCATATCGTTTGAATAAATCGACAAGTCTAAAGAGATCTTTAGTTTTTAGGTTAAGGAATATAGAAGAGTAGCTAGCATCTCTTCGAAATAAAATAAGAGTGGATTGAAGAGGGATGTAAGCACAATGACGTTTGCTATTTAGACATGCTAACGTCAGTGAGACAAGGCAAGGACAAAGATGACAGGAACAAAGCAAACGAGGAGCAAGAGAGAGAGCACTCAGAGGAGCTTCTAAACAGGCTAGAATCAAGGAACCCACCGGATAGACAGCCAGCTGACAATGACCTGTTTATTGACATTGACACACCTTCCACAGAATTATAAGGGGTCCTCATTGCCATTGCCATTAAAGAACCTAGACGACTGCGTATAGCTCAACAGAATGATAAAAATGAAATTTTTAGATGCTGTTGCCCCCGCAGTACACAGTTCAATACCGAACTATTTTAGTAAGGATTTAATCCCAAACGAATCATTACAGATTACTATCTGCTGTTTTCACTGTGTAAGAACAGCGATTATCTTTAGCTATATCAGATTTCAAGATTTTTTAAATTATTTTTTTTTGTGCAGGCATTTAACTGTAACAGCTTTCATGGTGCTGAACAGATTTTCTCAGTTCTGATCCCCCCCCTCCAGCATGAAACACCCATTCCCAGCCTTACTCTTGGGGCATCTTTAATTTATTCGTTTATAATTTTAAACATCTTTTTGTTAGAGATAATATAAATGCTTCAAAAGAAAACGACGGGACAATAATAAATAAGTACGGGAAAGTATTGTTTGCTTTTATTGTAAGCTCCATATCAAATCAACAGCTTTCAGGTAAGTAGCAGATATCATGCATTTTTGAAGCTGTTCAAACCAAGAGTTTCCACTCAGCAAGTAAAGAAGTGTCATTAAAGGTTAACTTTCTATACGATGAGTTATCCAAAGATAAGCTTTACAATAGAAATAGGCCTAAGTCATAGCTCTCGCTAAGCCTTCAATTATCTCTACAATCTGTGTCTTATGTTTTCATGTGAGAGGAACGTTTCAAAATTATGGGACCGTCAAAAATCTTTAATAAAACTCTAAATTCAATTTAAAATGATACAGTGAATAATGCTGTTTGTCCGTTGTGATCGACGGGGACCTTCGCTTCATCCTTGTGTGCTGTTCAAGACATTGTCACAGCCTCCCAAATGTTGCACTGGCTTTCCAGATACGTCCCTTCATCTCAATATTAATGCTGGCACTCTGAGACAATATGCTGCCAACAAAGGTGAAGTGGCACACTGCGCTGATTTTTTGTTTTAGCCATTGATGATTATGTAGAGCAGGGGTGGGCAATTGTTTTGGCTCGGGGGCCACTTCGTGATAGCGGATTTTAGCGGAGGGCCGCACCATTTAAAAGGAAAGTATTCTTTTGTTAACATTACATTACATGACATGACATTACATTTCAGAAAACAAACAATAAATGGTATCAGTACGTCAATGATTGAGTCAATGCGCGCACTATAGTCCTTGACAATGAAACGTTTTCAAATGTTCTCACAACAGGACACAACAGACTTGCATAATCCACCATACACTGATTAACTGGATATCCGAGATAGTCTTGTTTCGTTTAGCGAGGTTGCAGGCTATCATGAAACTGAAACCCTGTAACACTATCCTGAAGTTTTGGTGGCTTTGAATATAATGTTTGTTGCTTCTTCAACTTTGTAACATAATCTAAAGCTTTCTTCTTGCGTTCGTCTTCAAAACGTTTGCCGCCAAAATCGTTGTTTATTTCGTGGTGTCGTTTCAAATTTAACTACTTAAATACGGCAATCGTCTCATGACACGCTGAATTTAGTGATTTCTTGCATGTATTACCAAAGAAACATGTGTGAGCCCACTCTTCATTAAACACACTGTATTAATTGTAGGGATTGCCTGAGGCCAGCCGACAAAGAACTACGGTCTTCTTTGTGCTGATGGTGAGTTCATATTTCATTTTAGGGTATATCCTTTTGTCTCAAATGGCTGCACTGTTCAGCACTACCATGATATTATAAAGCCATGATTACCACTCCGAAAGCACAGCCTATCTCAACATTGTTTCAACTTTTTATTGAATATACCATCTACCTACCACTTATCTAGTAATGAACAATTTTAATTTGAGCTAATTAAGTTTGATTGTGTTGCTCTGACTTACAAACTGCTGAGCGACATGACCGCATCAAATACAAATCTAACAGGAGTTGGGGACAGTGGTGAAATCGAAACCTTAGACAATTGCGTACCCAAAGCGGATGTCCCAGGAGATGATGAACCACGCAAAATTCCACAAACCAATCATATTGAAGGAATCCAAGGCTGGGCTGACCAGACCAAACAAATCCAGAATCACAAGGTAAACCGTAGACTTTTTTAAAATTGTATTCACACTCAAATCAATATTAAAGTGAACTGATTTATTGAACTTTGACTTGATATTAACTTGGTCAAATGAGACTATCTGGAGCCATTAATCCATCTCACCAAAATAAAATTTTGAGACTAGATCCGTCAGTGTTTTAAAATAATTTTTTTATTCCGTACAAAATGCTTCATTACAATTTAACAATACAAATTATTAATCGCTAGGTATGAAATACAATCTAATGTAGGGTTTGTCTACATGGATTAGTTAATCTAGTCCTGGGTTTGAGAAGGAGATCAAATGTGTCATTTTAATTTTCTTTTGAACTAATTTTGACTAGAGCTTAACGTGGAATTAGGTATACAAACGCCATTGGGCTGTGTATCTATCAGAACAAGTTAGGAAATTATGACAAGCGGAAATAAAAGATCTAATCAGTTTTAGGAAATCCTTTTGGCTTTTAGCCTCAGCTATTAAAAAAACAAAAACAATAACGCTTGAGGAAGTAAGAAAATGATTTTAGGTGGGGGCTCAATGGTTCCCAAACTGAAATGGTGAATAGTTTAAAGTGTTAACTATTCCCTGATTCTCTCAGAAATGGTGTTGTTTTTTGGGCGTAAACTTGGAATTCAGCCCACGACAACAAATCAAGGGAGTGGGTGAGGTCATATCAGGAGATTGATAAATTGATGTGTCATGTTCAGGACATCTTTCTCATTAGGCATTACAATTATTTATTTTAAATCCGTACGAGTTTAAAAGTGCGCATTGCTGTTTCCCCACAGATTCTCTGAAAGAAGAGTCTCCGAAACTCGACTTTCCCCATGTGTCCGGTGAGTTTGAGGCCACAGACAACGAAAGCGCCAGTAGCTCAGATGTCAGCCTGCCAGAGAGTGTCATGAGCCTTGGCTTTCTCCAACCTCGTTTATCTTTCACCCGACTTTCTTCCTTCTTCAACAACTACTGGCTGAGAGATTGGTTGTCCTACATAGCATCCAATGGACTCTACATGGTTGTACTTTCCAGTATTTACCTAGCTATAGTATACATCAGCCTAGAAATACTTTTTCTGTTTGCCAGTAAGGAGAAGTCGAATTCACCACAAGTGTGATGAATCATCATAGTATTGACGCCAGTCTTATACGAACACCTTAACTAAAATTACCTGTACTTTAAAATCATCACATTAATAACTTTTCTATAATAGGACCAGACATAAAGCATTAATGGAACACAACTCTAAGTTTGAGGAATTATATTTCTATGTTCACATACAAGTATCAATCTGACATTTATTAAAACATTTATTCTTTAGTGGCAGGTCATAATTTAGGGTAGGAAAATTCAAATAACTATAGTTTGGTGTCTGCTGATTCTTATAATATACTTTGATGGTTGAACCTGGGTCTTAAAATATGCTTCACACCTTCCGACGGGGTCATCCATAGATTACCTTATGTAAAATAAGTAATATTTTACAAGTTTGCAAATAATTCTCTTGGTTTATTGCCTGCTGGTATGAAAGTAATTGTTTTATATATGTGTTCAAATTTCAATCAGTCTTACCCCAGCGTTAATTTAGCATGTAGTATGTAGGCTATCCATTAATTTTACCATATGTACACCTTTAATAATGAGATCCTGCACCATATTAAAATATGAACAGTGCATACTTAGTATATGATTGACAGCTGATTCTAAACTTTGCTCATACTCATAGGGTGAATAAGTACATGACAAAGAGAAGTATGCAGAGTTAGGGATATGATTTACTGACATGAAAATTAAAAAAGTGGAACAATTCAATAAATCGTTTCTTGGTGTGTTATTTTAGAAATAATTGCTTTAATTTCAAAATGAAATGGGTATGAACAAAAACTAATTGTACAGTGATAATAAATTGAAGGCAATACTGTCACATATAAGTACTAAATTTGCATTTATTGTTTTATAGAAAATTCATTCAATCAATTAAATGATTATGTACATACTATACAAATATTTGGTTTCAAAAGGAGAGTAAATAATGATACATTGTGTAGATTATACATAGTCAAATGTACACCAATAAGTTTTGTGTCTGATTTTCAATCAATTTATCTTGTTGAGCTGGGCATGGTCTATATAGCAATCAACTACTAACATCAATTTCAGAGCTGTTCATTTTTAATAAATCCTCAAGAAAACAATTCTCTATAAACACATATTTTGTAATTATACAATCGCAATCAAGGGAAAAAAACCCCCCAAAAATCAATAAGGACATATGGTACAATTAAGGGGTTTACCCATTTATAAGAAAATGTCATATCTCCTATGAATCTGATTTGAAGAGCATTTAAATATAGGAAAATAAGAATATAGGAATGCTAGTCAAGTGCAAAATATACACAACTATGAAGAGAAAACAACAACCTACACCCAATTTTAAAAAAAAATCATTCAGAAGCTGCTCCTGTGCAGAAGATTCTTGCATCCTACATTCTTAAAAGAATGCACAGACCATGTTGGCAAGTGACACAGTGTTCATAGGCAACGGATGAGGGAATTGCATGGAACAACGCCCAGCTGCCTTTGTTTCCCTAATTAATGTCAGCTACCCATTCAAAGCTGGGTGGACTCACCGGCACCCTTAGCCAAGGGAACAAATACCTGCTCCACAGAGATTCAACCCCATGACTCTCGGTACACCCAGCCCATGCAGCTCGACCACCATTTAATACATCTTATATTTAACTACAATTAGTTTTCTATAATTAATTGAAAGAAATTTTATCAAGAACTTATGCAGAAAGTAATTTAGATTCAATGGTTTCAGAAGAGCATAACGTGGGTTAGGTTAGGCATTTCTTGCTGCAGTACTTCAGTCATTTGTGAGTTCATGGCATCCATTATTCACTGCTTTTCCATTTTCTTTTACAACATATCTATACTTACATTTGGAATTTGAATATTAACTTACAACAGACATACTACTCTAATTAAGAAAAACTAACAATTTAGTTTGAATTCATTAAATTTATACTGAACTGTTTTAACACTTGTATTTTCCACAGGATGTTTAATGGTTCATTGCAACAATGGTGTATCAAATAATTTTATCTCTACTATAATTATAATCAATAATTAAATAAATAGGTTTTTGGATTTTTTATAAACTGATTTAAGAAATATATTGTACCATTAACATTACATATAAAAAACAAAATTATAGTGTAATCTTTAAGAAGATCAAATAAGATTTTGATAAACATATTGTATGACAGTCAAAACATCTATAATTTCAAATAATCAAGATGAGAAGCTTTGTAAAAACAAAAAAATTAAATTATTAAAAAAAGTATTGAGTTTATCAATAAAATTTTTAGAGATTTTTTTACTATACAATATTTAAAATTCCTTTTAGTTTGTTTAATTAAAGGTAAGCTCAGTCCAAAATCCTAAAATGCAGCACCGATGACAAAGATAATTTTTAGGGATGGAAATTTAAAAAAATTCAAATCACATGTATGCTCACTCAGTCCCATTTTAATTAATATTTATTAAGATTTCTTTGTGTAGTAATCCGCTAGATTGAAGTTAAGTCAACACTAGCAGATATTCCATCAAGCTGTGGATGAGGTAGGAAACAGTTGCAGCCTCCATGGTCAGGCACAATACGGTCATAATGATTTCCATTTGTGTTACACAGTGTAACATAACAGCAGGGATGAGTTGATAACTCGCACTCAGCTAATGTCCGCTTGAAAACAGGTTGAAAGAGGAGCCAAGAGTACTTATCATTCAAATGGTTTGGAGTGTACATATAAATATCTCTTTGTAACAAGGTTGCAGCTGCATAGATTTCACAAGTTGTTGCCCAGCTGTGATCTTCAGATGTTCTCTCAACATGAACCTGTACAATTAGAATCAAGAATTTCTTCACCTACGAGTCTTTAGAATGAAGCACTCATCATTAAGAAACAGTGAACAGTAATAACTCAACTATGTTATCGCATCAGCAATATTCTATTTACTGAAGAAAGAGCTTACTTAATGATTCAATGTATCAATGTAAAAAAAAATGATAACAAAAACACAAAACCATAAATTAATATATATAAATTTACTTTGAAGTATTACAATTGTTTAGATCTTATCATTTAGTCATTTATAGGCTGAAAGCCATGATTAATAGCTGAATATCAATTATAATTGTAAATATAATAAACTAGATGCTATTAAAAAGATAGACCCAACCATGAACCACATAGACATTTTCTTTAATTAATTTTTTAAAAAATTACCTGTACATCTCCTCCATCCACAAACTGTGCAAATTTTGATTTATTTGTTGCAATGATGTCCACTATGAGAATTCTAACTGCCTTGTGGAAATTGTCACTTCCATACATAATTTTGCTAATTGCTCTAAAAAAGCAGTTACCATCACCTCTAATATAATCTACTTTACGATTTTCCTTGACCAAGAGTTCGTTCAAATCATCATAAATTGGGTAACTTGGAGGAGGATTCACATGTTTTTCTCCATTACCATGCTTCACAAATTTTGAACCACTGTCTTCAGCATTTAGTTCATTACTTTTAATTGAATCAACGCTTGTGGACGAACTGTTGTTTTCATTAACAAGTTCCATAGACTTTGCCAGAGGACTAGATGGTGGAGTGGTCTTGACAGGAAGTTTGGGCTCAAGTTCTCCATCTTTTTTATGAGGTGAAAAAAGTGTTGAATCATTTTGAAGAGTTTTTGATCTACATGAAAGGAGCTGATCCTCTTCATCAATGAAAATAACTGGAGATTCTGATTGCTGCTGTTTTGATTTCAACAAGTCTATTGTAGAATCTTTCTCATCGTCTACAATTATTGGTGACACAGATCTAACTGTAGATGGCTCAGGGCTACTTTTTACTCTATTCTCTACATGAATAGGAATTATCCTGACATCAGAAGACAATGAGATAGGCAACTCCTGAAATGAGGAACCTTTAAAAGGTCTGGATAATCTAGGATGGGTAACATTATATTTGCGATGTGTTCCTGGTCGAATGCTTTCAAACATGAAAAAATCTGTTCGGTCGAAAGGATCAAATAATCTTGAATTTCCAGTAAAACTCAGCATATCTGAAAGTAAATAATATAAAATTTTAAACAAAGATAAATTAATCATCTCTACCAATGTCTACTAGCTGAATCTGTGACAGAGAAGGCTCAAATTCGTAAGGACAACTAAATGAACCTATCAGTACAAAGAATAAAATTTTAAAAATGTATAACAAAAATAATTTTTAAAACCCCAAAGAACAACAGTAACTTTAACATACAGATGGAAAATATTTCTGGTCAATGTACCTCAAGTAAATTTAAATGGCTATTTTTTTTATAACAATAACTGTTGCATGGGATGAGACAAAAAAAACAACAAACTCTACTAGATATTAAGGAACATACATTATTTTAAAAAAAAATATTAAAAAAAACAAAAAAAACAGATTATTTAAAGAAAAAATTACTTGTAAAATTTCATATAACTTGGAAAAACACTTAAAGATTAAGAGCCAGCCAATTTGATTTCATATTCAAGCTTGGGACTAGTCAAAAATATATAAAGCCATTCAGTGCTTTTTTTGTAAAATAAAGGTGCCGGTACTCAGTGATGGATTGCCCAACTTTTAACTACCAGTTCCCACCTCGATGCAAGCTAAATCACAACTGCAAAGATACTAAATGTCTAAAACAATTTTATTTTATAATTAACCATTAATAATAAACATTAAAATACCAGAAAAGTAATCATTTTTTTCCACATTGAAAAAGGTGCAGGTACGCCGAACCGGTGCGTACCGTCACAAAAAAGCACTGAAGGCATTCATCAAATAAAATAGATTCAACAGTTTAAAGCCATTTGGTACAGCAATCTGACTCTAATTTCATCGTGGGATACATTCCCAGGTGGATCCCATTCAACAGAGATGGGATTTATATCACTGATGAGCTGGTGGCACTGCTGGTGGGATTCCATTCCTTGTTGGTAACATGTTGTTCCCTCTTAGACCATATAACAGCTTTATACAAATTTTTGATGTAAGGCACAATAAAGATAAGATAAGGGACAACTTTTACTTTGGTTAAATCCATCAATTGTCAGTTATATTGACCTTAAATTTACATGCAATGTTCCCTCTAAGCTGCATGGATGCGCAACTATCTTCCCGACACCACGCAGCTGTTTAGATAACAACACATTTTGATAAGGGTAATAGATGTGCTTTTGTGGAATATAAAATTTTACACAGAAAAAATAAGTTTAAATGTTTCAAAACTTTGCACACAGATTCAGATACAAATTTAATTTTTTGCACACTGACCAATGCCAATGATACTTTTTGACTTTGTGGGAACATTAAGTACACATAGTCTTTCAGGGAAATACATCAATACTAAATTCAAATGGTCAATAGACTCCATGGTCCATAGTAATAAAGAAAGTAATTTCATTCATTTAAATTAATCTGAACTTTTCTAAACTAAACCTTCGATTTCATTTTTGCATTGTATTATTATATTATATAAAATTAATAGATTAATAATACTATTATTTTATATTATTATTATAAAAATGTACAAACAGAGTCAGATTTATTTTAAATTTGAACTTCCCTGTTACATATTTACTTTAAACATTTAGTATTTAGATTTAAAGTATTTAAATTAAACTTAAAGTTTCTTGTTTATGAATGAATGAATAATAGTAATAGATGGTTCAATAAATAGGCCAACTACTACTACTCAAAATCATTTTTTCCTAAATTAGTTAGTAAATTATGTCCCAGTCCTAGTAAATCTAAAAAATAAAACTAAAATGACTAAGGCTAAGGGGAACGGGTAGGCCTAAGCCTAAGGACACTAAGGTCTAACTCTAAGGTCATTATCATTAAGAACTAAGCCAAGCTGATCTGTCTTCTCTTAGTCTTTGATCCTTAGAAGAAAAGACAGATCAGAGTAACTAAGAATATGAATAATAAATAGGCTAACGCTAATACTAAAGAAAATAGGCCTAGAAGATGATGAATCAATTTCATTTTTTGGGTTCAACCTACCTGTAACAGCAGTAGCAGCTGGAAATCTTTCAGTTTCTTCTCCAATGAAGATCGGGTCATCAATTATACTTTGAATTTGAAGTCTACTTGGAACCTTTGAAAGCCTAGATTTTCTCTGAGTGTTAAAAACATTATTAGCAGCTGGAAATGGACTATGCGTTCTCCATTTTTTTACTGACGATACCATGATAAAGGCTACTTTATAAGCACTCCAGGTGTAGTCGTGGAGGTCAGACGCAATATAATATATAGAAATAGAACTATTACTATGAATGAATACTATTCTATTAGTAGTACTATGATTAAAATAAAATTAGCGTCACTATGAACACGTATCTGACTCACAATTTATTAAGATAGCTTTAGTTTAAGTGATTAATCCGAAGTTGTGTGTTTAAGAATGATTCAGCTGTAACGATCACGGGACAGTGGTATTATAAGGCCTAAGCTGATTCATGAAATTTCTAGAGTCACCACGATGAAGATGGAAATGTTTACCGATTGGAGCATTTTCATTGGTGGAAAAAAATACATTTTGTGTAATACGTCAGCGTTTTATGTTGCCGTATAAAAACTCAAAGCTCTATTTTTAAATGCTAGGTCATCATGGATT